>JAKSXO010000035.1:4314402-4466902 GCA_024509115.1 Crotalus helleri | reverse complement strand
AGGAGAGCAAGACAGAAAGATGGCTCAGGAAGAAAAAAGAGAGAGCACATGTAGGGAGTGGGTTTTTATACCCTCTGGAGCCTTTTGTTTGGAGTTGTTCCTGTGGCATGAACTTTGACCTGAGTCTGAGTATGCCTTTCTGCTATTCTGATGGTGGTGGGTTAATCCTATTATGTCCCAAGGGTCATATCCTGCTTCCCTGGGGCTGTGGCTGATGACTCTTAGATTTTTTAGTGTGTTGATTCTAGGGATCTTTCTTCCTAATCCCAGTTTCCTGACTCTATTCTTCCTGACCAGATTATCACATAGACTTGGTTTCTGTTTGGGACAGAGAGATTTGGGGGCGGGGTTGGTTTCTGCTTTAAAAAGCCTTTAGGGAAATATATTCTGCCTTTTAAATATTTCCAAAAATATTTCTTTCTCTGGGGGAGGGGTAACTGACTTCCCACACAAGCAAGGGGCAGATGCGTTAGGATGGACCTCACAAGCCCAATGTCCCCCTTCCTACTTCAGGGGAAGGCGGAGGACGAGAAACAGAAAGGAAGGCACCCAAGAGCACGTGCAGAGCTCTTTTCCCGTTATCTCTAGGAACTGACGGCATGCAACGCAGCAGCTTGATTAAACTCATAATGGCAACTGTGCTAACAACTTGAGAAAGGCCTATAAAATCGCTAACTTTTATTTCAGCCTAAATTTGCTCACCGTGTGCTGGAAAATAAACCCCCCCCAGAAGGGAAAGATACACAAAAGCAGTGGTTCTCAACCTTTTTAATGCTGTGACCCCCCCCAACTGGTCGTAAGTTGAGGACTACTCAACCGGTCATAAGTCGAGGACTACTCAACTGGTGCAGCACCGTTTGCAGAATGGGACTTTTGGCGGGCTCAGCAGGGCAGAGACAGCCTGGACAATTCCTATTGGCTTTTGAAAGCCAATAGAATTAGACTCTATTCAAGAGAGTCTATTCGATTGGCTTTCAAAAGCCAATAGAATAAAAGGGAGTAGCACAGCTAAGGAAAAGGGGGAAAAAATGGCGGAGTGCGTTGTTTGGCGACCCCCCGTGAAATGGTCGTTCGACCCCAAATGGGGTCCCGACCCACAGGTTGAGAACCGCTGCACAAAAGCATTGCGTAAGGTAAAAATCGTAATCAAAATTAGCCCTGCTGAACGGTTAATCTCTCCTTTATCTTTCCTCTGGTCCTTTTAAACTGGAGGATGCTTGGGAGAATACAAACATTTGCTCCAAAGAGTGGTTGGTTTATTGACCAAGTGATTGATCTAACCCGCTCAACAGTAATTGAAAGCAGTCTGCTTCACCAATAAACACTAATCCGTCAATAAAAACCACACAATGAAAAAGCAGAGTTTGTTAAAATACCAACAAAGGTGAAAAGACTGGGCTTTAATTAATTCCCTGATCTCTAGGTTAAAATGGCTGAACTAAATCATTTCAACAGGGGTAGCCAAGCTTGGCTCCTTTAAGACCTGTGGACTTCAACTCCGAGAATTTTCCAACCAGCCATGCTGGCTGGAGAATTCTGGGAGTTGAAGTCCACAAGTCTTAAAGGGGCCAAGGTTGGTGACATCTCTGTCCCGCACATTATTTTTCCACCTTGGCAACTTAGAAAGGAATAGAATAGAATAGAATAGAATAGAATAGAATAGAATAGAATAGAATAGAATAGAATAGAATAGAATAGAATAGAATAGAATAGAATAGATGGAGTGGAGTAGAATGGAATGGAATGGAAGAATAGAATAGAATAGAATAGAATAGAATAGAATAGAATAGAATAGAATAGAATAGAATAGAATAGAATAGAATAGAATAGAATAGATGGAGTGGAGTAGAATGGAATGGAATGGAAGAATAGAATAGAGTAGAATAGAATAGAATAGAATAGAATAGAATAGAATAGAATAGAATAGAATAGAATAGGAACTGGAAGGGACCTTGGAGGTCTTCTAGTCCAGCCCCACGCTCGAGCAGGACAGCCTATACTGTCTCTGACAAGTGACTGTCCAGTCTCTTCTTAAAAACCTCCAGTGATGGAGCGCCCACGATTTCTGGTGGCCAGCTGTTCCACTGGTTGATTGTCTTCACTGTCAAGAAGCTTCTCCTTAATTCCAGGTTGCTTCTCTCTTTCGTCAGTTTCCAACCATTATTGGAACTTTTTAATACCCATGGACTTCAACTGCCAGAATTCCCCTGCCAGCAATTCAGAAAAAGCAGAAGTTTTGAATCCGACTTGTGGATTAGAAAAGAGGCTACCAGACTCCTGATTTGTTTTAATGAAGAGAAGGACGAGGGGGGACATGATAGCAGTGTTCCAGTATCTCAGGGGCTGCCCCAAAGAAGAGGGAGTCAAGCTATTCTCCAAGCCACCAGAAGGCAGGACAAGAAGCAACAGATGGAAACTGACCAAAGAGAGAAGCAACCTAGAACTAAGGAGAAACTTCCTGACAGAACAATTAACCAGCGGAACAACCTGCCTCCAGAAGCGGTGAATGCTCCAACACTGGAAGTTTTTAAGAAGAGCCTGGACAGCCATTTGTCCGAAATGGTCTAGGGTTTCCTGCCTGAGCAGGAGTTGGACTAGATGACCTCCAAGGTCCCTTCCAACTTTATTATTATTGTTGTTGTTGTTGTTACTATTTAAAGCGGTATCGTCCCTTCAAATAATTCTTCAAGGTCGATGCTCAGAACTGGGCAGAAGATAAAATCCGATCCGAGAAGAATCCAAAGTCATCTTTCTCCGATTTGGAAATTGTGTTTCTGCCACGCAGCAAAAAACCCCGTCGGCTTTCCTTGCAGCCGCCTCGCTTGCTGACTCATATTCGGTTTGCCCTCTACTCGTATTTCGAGGGCAGGTGATCCTCCGCTTACGACCACAATTGCCCCCCCCAAATTTCCGTGCCTAAGTGAGACAGTTGTTAAGTGAATTTGGCCACCATTTTACGACCTTTCTCACCACCGTTGTTATGTGAATCCCTGCAGTGGTTAAGTTAGTGACCTGGTCGTTAAGTGAACCTGGCTTTCCCATTGTCTCAGCTTGTTGGATGATGGCAAAACGGAATCGCATGACCCCGGGGAACACGGCAACCGTCGTAACTGCAAGTCATTTAGGCAAGAAAAACCAAATGCACAAGTACAGCATAGGTGGCACCATGCTCAATAGTAGTAACTGTGAGAGGGACCTCGGAGTCCTAGTAGACAATCACCTAAATAGGAGCCAGCAGTGTGCTGCAGCTGCCAAAAAGGCCAACACAGTGCTCGGCTGCATTAACAGAGGGATAGAATCAAGATCACGTGAAGTGTTAATACCACTCTACAAGGCCTTGGTAAGGCCACACTTGGAATATGGCATCCAGTTTTGGTCACCACGATGTAAAAAAGATGTTGAGACTCTGGAAAGAGTACAGAGAAGAGCAACAAAGATGATTAGGGGACTGGAGGCTAAAACATATAAGGAACGGTTGCTAGAATTGGGTATGTCTAGTTTAACGAAGAGAAGGACAAGGGGGGACATGATAGCAGTCTTCCAATATCTCAGGGGCTGCCATAAAGAAGAGGGAGTCAAGCTATTCCCCAAAGCACCTGAAGGTAGGATAAGAAGCAACAGATGGAAACTAATCAAGGAGAGAAGCAACCTAGAACTAAGGAGAAACTTCCTGACAGTGAGAACTATTAACCAGTGGAACAACCTGCCTCCAGAAGCAGTGAATGCTCCAACACTGTATTTGTATTTTTGTATTTAATTTTATTTATATGCAGCCCAATCCCAAAGGACTCAGGGCAGCATACAGAGTTAAAACAATCTAAAACAATAAAATAATACAGTCATACCGCGAGTCTGATCATATCCCGGCCTCCCCCCACTGGAAGTTTTTAAGAAGAGATTGGACAGCCATTTGTCCGAAATGGGATAGGGTTTCCTGCCTGAGCAAGGGTTTAGACTAGATGACCTCCAAGGTCCCTTCCAACTTTACTACTATTATTATTACTATTAAGATCCGAATTTGGATTTCGTGACCCTAGGGATGCTGCAAGGGTCCTAAGTCACTTTTTCCCCACTTCCGTTGTAATTTTGAATGGTCACTAAATAAAGCCGAGGACTAACCGGGTGGGGCTTAAGATGCTTTGCCGACCCCCAGAAGCGACCCCCCCACCCCCGGTCCGGGATGCCGGCTGCGGGGTCTCTTCCACCGGGCTCCCGCTCCCCATTCTACGGGCGGGGGTCTGCATCGCTCACCCGCCCACTCATCCACCCCCCCCCAGCCAGGGTCTCCTTTGCAAATCGCTCGGGATCCCCCCCCCCCCCAAAGTCCCCCTGCGGGTCCGTGCACGAAAGGAGCCTGCAAGTCGGTCCCCCTGGCTGCAGGAGCGACCCGGGCAATTTTCCCCGGGCTTGTGGACTTCAACTCCCAGAAGTCTCAGCAACGGCCGCGCGGGCCGAGGCATGCCGGGAGCTGAAGTCCACGTGGACCAGGAAGTGCTCGAGGAAATTGCTGCGCGGAAAGCCAAGGTATTCCGCGGCGATGAGCCTTACGTGTTAGGCAACGGGGGTCGTCTGGAAGGCGCCCGGAAAGGTTGGGCTGTTGGAAAAAGTGGGGAGAGATGCTTCAGACCCCCCCTCCTGCCTCCCCCTCCCCAAATCCCGACTGTCTCGTTTTATGCCTTTGGGGCAGCCTTGTGTGTATGTGTGTGTGTGCTCCTTTGTTCGGTCTACCTTACAGGGTCGTTGTGGAGGAGCAAAGGGGAGACAGGGAGAGCCTCCTGCTCGTCCCTGGGTCAGAAGGGATTCAAATGCAATAAAATAACTAAGGGGGAAGGGGCTATTTGGGGGTGGGGAGGGGTTCCTTACCTCTGCCAGGAGCAAAATTGTGGGTTCGATTCCCCCCAACCCAACAATCAGGGCTTAGGCTGGTTTGTGACTCGGGGCTCGGTGTGTGTGTTGTATAAACCGTGGTTCCTTGAGGGTGGGGAAAAAATCGCCCCAGTGCCCCAATTTGATCTCCTGGTTAGGCTAATTGAACAAACTAAGAGGGGCTGATTTCCCCAACCCCTCCCCCAGTCAGAAGCAGAGAGGCACCCTTGGTTTGGAAAAAAAAACAAACTCCATTCTGTTTCCTTCTTAGCCAACATTTGCTGAAGACCAACCTGCCTTTTCTGCCGTGGCTTTAATGATGATTAATCTTGCCAGGATTTAATCCCCTCGGAGAAAGCCTGACGGAGAAAGCATCCATCAAGGGCTGAAGACCCCTCCCCCAAAAAACAATCCTCTTTTTATATAATAATAATAATAATTATTTATTTATTTACTTATGAGATACCGCTTTAAGTGCAAGCACTCTCTAAGCGGTGGACACCAGTAAGCAATGTGTGTGTGTGTGTGTGTGTGTGTGTGTGTGTGTGTGTATGTATGTATGTATGTATGTATGTATGTATGTATATATATATTTACATTGCCCCCAACAATCTGGGTCCTCATTTTACCTACCCCGGAAGGATGGACCTTGAGCCGGTGAGATTTGAACCGCTGACCTGCTGAACACAGTCAGCTAAAGTGGCCTGCAGTACTGTACTCTAACTGCTGCGCCACCTCGGCTCATATAATAATAATAATAATAGTTTGAAGGGACCTTGGAGGTCATCTAGTCCAACCCTCTGCTCAGGCAGGAAACCCTACACCATTTCGGACAAATGGCTGCCCAGTCTCTTCTTAAAAACTTCCAGTGTTGGAGCATCCACCGCTTCTGGAGGCAGGTTGTTCCACTGGCTAATGGTTCCGACTGTCAGGAAGTTTCTCCTTAGTTCTAGGTTGCTTCTCTCCTTGCTTAGTTTCCACCCATTGCTTCTTGTCCTGCCTTCAGGAGCTTTGGAGAATAGCTTGACTCCCTCTTCTTTGGGGCAGCCCCTGAGATACTGGAAGGCTGCTATCATGTCCCCCCTGGTCCTGCTCGGACCTTGGAGGTCATCTAGTCCAACCCCCTGCTCAAGCAGGAGACCCTATACCATTTCAGACAAGTGGCTGTCCAGTCTCTTCTTAAAAACTTCCAGTGTTGGAGCATTCACAGCTTCTGGAGGCAGGTAGTTCCACTGGTTAATTGTTCTCACTGTCAGGAAGTTTCTCCTTAGTTCTAGGTTGCTTCTCTCTTTGATGAGTTTCCATCCGTTGCTTCTTGTCCTGCCTTCAGGGGCTTTGGAAAATATATATCTTGCCTCCTACAGAACTCGTATTGATGGCCGAGTCGAGAAATCAGAAACGGATCCTGGTGACCGGAGGGTCCGGCCTGGTGGGAAAAGCCATTCAGAAGGTGATTGCAGACGGAGAATGCCAGGTGGACGAGACGTGGATTTTTGTGTCCTCTAAAGACGCTGATTTAACGTGAGTGGGTGAAGTCTTCTTCTGCTGGACTTAAGGAACTTCTGCTTTGTAGAAGCTGCAGGACCCGGGAACATCTGGAGAAGACCCAAAGGTGCTTTTCCCACTGGACTTCTTTGGTTTTTCTTTGGAGACGTTTTGCTTCCCCTCCAAGGAGCTTCTTCAGCTCTGAGTGGATGGTGGGGAAATGGAAGGATTTATACTCCTTGCAGACAGCCAGTCATTTGTATCCTGTTAGAGAGTCGTCATTGAGGCCACTTGGAGGTTTATCTATGTTTACACAACCCAGTCCTTTCAGCAGCTCCAAGAAGGCTCCCCACCCATTTGCACCACTCAGGGGACCCTGAGGACACAGACACACCTCCAAGTGGCCTCAACGACCCTCTAAAACAGTGTTTCCCAAACTTGACAATTTTAAGGCATGTAGACTTCAACTCCCAGAATTCCACAGCCAGCAACGCTAGCTGTGGAATTCTGGGAGTTGAAGTCCACATGCCTTAAAATTGTCAAGTTTGGGAAACACTGCTCTAAAACAGTGGTTCTCAACCTTTTTATAGCTGCGACCCCAGTCGTAAGTCGAGGACTACCGGCCCGGGAGCGCCGCGCAGGCGTGGTGCCGCCCCCTGCGCCGGCTGAGGCATAGCCGGCAAGGGGCAGCGGCAGGCAGGCCCGGGCGCTCCCGGGCGGCCACGGCAGGCAGGGCGACCACCGGCTGGGCCACCAGCTGGCCCAGCCCAAGGCAGGTAAGGCACCCGCCGGGCCCCACGCGCGCCAGCAATCCTCTCTGCACCCGCCGGCCTCCCACCTCCCACCCTCTTTTATTTACTTTTTAGTTGCTCAGCAGGGAGGGAAGCTCTGCAGACTGTTCCCCTTGCAGCACCGTTTGTAGAATGGGACTTTTGGCGGGCTCAGCAGGGCAGAGACAGCCTGGACAATTCCTATTGGCTTTGGAAAGCCAATAGAATTAGACTCTATTCAAGAGAGTCTCTTCTATTGGCTTTCGAAAGCCAATAGAATAAAAGGGAGTAGCCCAGCTAAGGAAAAGGGGGGAAAAATGGCGGACTGCGTTGTTTGGCGACCCCGGTGAAATGGTCGTTCGACCCCAAATGGGATCCCGACCCAGAGGTGGAGAACCGCTGCTCTAAAAGGAGGCAAATGACCGGCTGTCTGCAAGGAGTATAAATCCTTCCATTCCCCCACCATCTACTCAGAGCTGAAGAAGCTTCTGGGATGAGAAGGGAAATGTCTTCAGAGAAAAACAAAGAAAGTCAGTTGCCTCTTGGAAAAGCACCTTTGGGACAACCAGGACTTGGATGGTGGTGAATCTCCATAGACATCTGGAGAAGACCTTTGGGTGAGGTCTAAGCTGGGTTCCTGAAGCTAGCTAGGCCAATGTTGTTCAACCTTGGCCACTTTAAGATGGGTGGACTTCAATTCCCAGAATTCTGGGAGTTGAAGTCCACCCATCTCAAAGCATGGTGGCTGGGGAATTCTGGGAGTTGAAGTCCACCCATCTTAAAGCATGCTGGCTGGGGAATTCTGGGAATTGAAGTCCACTCGTCTTAAAGTACTTAGGATGAGGAATTCGAGACGTTGAAGCCACCCATCTTAAAGCATGGTGGCTGGGGAATTCTGGGAGTTGAAGTCCACCCCTCATTGGGCTCCATTAAGGACTACCTGTTCTTCTGTTTCTGAGTCTTTCTTCGCATCAGCTAAAATTATCTCCTCCCTGAGCTTCTGCAGAGCCCACCAAGGAAAAGTCAGGGCAGAAGCAACCGGAATAATAGAATAACAGAGTTGGAAGGGACCTCAAGAGGTCTTCTAGTCCAACCCCCTGCTCCAGCAAGGTAGGCCGGGCACCCATGGAGTCCTATGAACATTGCTTTGGTTTTTACTCTCAGGACCTGGGAGCTGAATGGGGTCTGTGAGGTGGAGTTAGCTGCAGATAGTCCTCGGCTTACGACCACAATGGAGTCCCAAAATTAACGTTGCTACGTGAGACATTTGTTAAGTGAGTTTTGCTCCATTTTGCAACCTTGCTTCCAGTTGTTAAATTACTCACACGGTTGTTAAGTGAATCGGGCTTCCCCCGGTGACTTAGCTCGTCAGAATGTCGCAAAATGAGGATCGCGTGACACCCCCCCCAGGACGCTGCGACCGTCGTAAATACAAGCCAGTTGCTGAGTGTCTTGATTTTGATCGCGTGACCACGGGGACACGGCAACCGTCATAACTATGAGTCAGTTGCCAAGCGTCCGGATTTTGATCGTGGGACCGCAACGATCGTAAGGGTGAGAAACGGCCGTATGTCATTTTTTTTCACTGCCGTTGTGCCTTCCAACGGTTATTAAACGAACGGTTATAAGCCGAGGACTACCTGGATGTCCAGCCCCTGCCTGGAATCCATGGGGCACGCCCAGGGAAATGTGTCCCCTGCCATCCACCAATCTCATAGTAATAATAATAATAATAATAGTAATAATAATAATAATAATAATAATAATAATAATAATAACAACAACAACAACATAACACCACAGACTTAACAATTGTCGATAAGAAAGACAAAAAAGTCTGGATAGTGGACGTGGCAGTGCCTGGAGATAGCAGAATAGAAGAGAAAGAACTGGAGAAGATAACAAAATACAAAGACCTACAAATAGAAATAGAAAGATTGTGGCAAAAGCAAGCAAGGGTAGTACCAATAGTCATAGGCTCCTTGGGTGCAATCCCAAAACAACTGGAGCACCACTTGAACACCATTGGCATTGACAAATTCGCTATTAGTCAATTGCAAAAGGCGGCCTTATTAGGAACTGCTTCCATCCTGTGACGATACCTGTAATACCATCAAACATCCACATCTGCCTATCCCAGGTCCTGGATAAGGACTCGATAGGTAGACAAAATGCCAAATCCAGTCTGAACATCTGGCTGACTGTGCGATGATCGATAATTAATAATAATAATAATAATAATAATAATAATAATAATAATAAAGTTGGAAGGGACCTTGGAGGTCATCTAATCCAACCCCCTGCTCAGGCAGGAAACCCTATCCCATTTCAGACAAATGGCTGTCCAGTCTCTTCTTAAAAACTTCCAGTGTTGGAGCATTCATCGCTTCTTGAGGCGGGTTGTTCCACTGGTTAATTGTTCTGACTGTCAGGAAGTTTCTCCTTAGTTTCAGGTTGCTTCTCTCCTTTATCAGTTTCCATCCGTTGCTTCTTGTCCTGCCTTCCAGCGCTTTGAGGAATAGCTTGACTCCCTCTTCTTTGGGGCAGCCCCTGAGAGACTGGAAGACTGCTATCCTGTCCCCCCTCGTCCTTCTCTTCGTAAAACTGGACATACCCAATTCCAGCAACCGTTCCTTATATGTTTTAGCCTCCAGTCCCCTGATCATCTTTCTCTTCTCCTCCCCTCCAGGAATGCTGCGGAGACCACCGCCCTCTTTGAGAAACACCGGCCCACCCACGTCATCCACCTGGCGGCCATCGTCGGGGGTCTCTTCATGAACCTCAGCCACAACCTGGATTTCTGGGTGAGGGTCTTGTGGACCTGATTGGTCAGCCTTAAAAGAGGGAAGCGCTTTGTTCTGAAACCCCAAACGAGCTACAAGTGTCCTGGGAGTTTGGTCAAACCGCTGGGTTTTGACCGAAAGGAAACCACGAATGTTTGCTTGTTCCAGGTTTGGGGCAAAACAAAACGCAGAGTGTTTTGTGGTGGTTGTTTTTTTTTTTTTCAAGGTAAGTGGGCAGGGCTGCTGTGTCTGACGCCAGGAGCCAGCCAGTCTGTCAAAGGAAGGCCCTCGGCTTGGTTCGTGTAACGCTCCGTGCTTGCAAGCCATCTTTGCTCAGAGCAACCATGGTTGGGGCCTATATCCAGAACTAAATAGCTTCCTTTCATTCGGTACACTGACAGAACAGGTCTTGTTAATTTGAAGGGCTCCCCCAACCTTTATACTACCTGTCTAAAACGAAGGAAAATTATGGGAAGCTGATTTCACCTTCCTTCCTTCCTTCCTTCCTTCCTTCCTTCCTTCCTTCCTTCCTTCCTTCCTTCCTTCCTTCCTTCCTTCCTTCCTTTTTTCTATTTCTTTTTATATTCCTTCCCTTCCTCCCTTCCTTCTTTTCTTCTTTTTCCCTTTCTTTTTATATTCCTCCCTCCCTTCCCTCCTTCTCTTCCTTCTTTCCTTTCTTTTTTATCTTCCTTCTTTCTTTCCCTCCCTCCCTCATTTTTCTTTCTTTCTTTTTCTCTTTTTCTCTTTTTCTCTGTTTCTTTATTTTTTCTATTTTTATATTCCTCCCTTCCCTCCCTCCCTCCCTCCTTTTTTTCTTTTTTCTATTCCTCCCTTCTCTTCCTCCCTCCCTCTCTTCTCTTTCTTCCTTCATTCCCTTCCCTCCTTCCATCTTCCTTTCCTTCCTTTCTCTGTCCCTTCCTTCCTTCCTTCCTTCCTTCCTTCCTTCCTTCCTTCCTTCCATCCTTCCTTCCTTCCTTCCGTCTATTTCCTTTTATATTCCTTCCTCCCGTCCCTCCCTCCCTTCCTTCTTCTCTTTCTTCCTTCCCTTTTTTATATTCTTCCCTCTCCTTCCTTCCTTCCTTCCTTCCTTCCTTCCTTCCATTTCTTTTTATATTCCTTCCTCCCATCCCTCCCTTCCTTTTCTTCTCTTTTTTCCCCTTTCTTTTATATTCCTCCCTCTTCCTTCCTTCCTTCCTTCCTTCCTTCCTTCCTTCTTTCTTTCCTTCCAAAATTTTGGCTACATTTAAAAATAAATTATAAAATTATTCTGCAAAAAAACCATCTTCCAAAAGTGTGGAGCTGGAATGGAAGGGTGATGAATTTGTTCAGCCTAAAAGTTGCATGGAGTAGATG
The DNA here is from genome assembly GCA_024509115.1 of Crotalus helleri. NCBI lineage: Eukaryota > Metazoa > Chordata > Lepidosauria > Squamata > Viperidae > Crotalus > Crotalus helleri. Next base: position 4,455,645 of record JAKSXO010000035.1, on the reverse strand, counting down.
AAATATTTCCCTCTGTCTTGGTTGGGTTTATATTCCTCCATGAACTTTAGATCTGCCCCCCTCCACGTGGATGAAAAATCCCTCATTTTTTAAAATCCTCCTGAGCTGCTTGTCTCTTCTTTATCCTCTTCCCTCCACCCAAATTGGTGGCCGACTTGAATTGTAATTAATTTAGATCAATTATATATATCAAGGGTGTCTTAAGGAAAGATTAAAAAAAAAAAGGGAGTTGAAATCCACAAGTCATAAAAGGGCCAAGGTGGAAGACCCCTGTTTTACAGCATCTGATTGTGGGTTTCTCCCTTTCCATGTCCCCCAGAGGAAGAATATCCACATCAACGACAATGTCTTGCAAGCAGCATTCGAATCCGGGGTCCAGAAAGTCGTTTCCTGTCTGTCCACCTGCATATTTCCAGACCAGACCACCTACCCTATTGACGAGACCATGGTAAGGGGCTGTGCGGCCCACATCCTCCTTTCTCCACTTAACAGGGGGTCCCCGACGTACGGCCGCCATGGAGCCCAACATTTCCGCCGCTAAGCGAGACAGTTCTTAAATGAGTCTTGCCCAGTTTTACCTCCTTTCTCCTTTCCAGTTGTTAAGTGAAAAACTGCAGTTTTTAAGTCAGTAGTTCGGTTGTTAAGTGAATCCAGCTTCCCCCGTTGATTTTGCGAAGTGGGATCACGTGACCCCGGGATCACGTAACCCCAGGGATGATGCAGTGGTCATAAGCGTGAAGAAGGTCATAAGTAATTTCAGTCCGTAAAGGGATGGTTGTAAATTGAGGACTTCCTGTATTGACGTAGCTTTTTTTACAACCCAGATTCCAAGGCATGCAGGTAATCCTCGACGTAACGACCGCAGTCGTACCCAAAATTTATGTCGTTAAGGGAGACATTTGTTAAATGAGTTTCGCCCCATTTTACGACCTTCCGTGCCATCGTCGTTAAGTGAACCACTGCAGTTGTTCAGCCATAACACGGTCGTTAAGTGAATCTGGCTTCCCCATGGAGTTTGCTTGTCCGGAGGTCGCAAAAGGCGATCACGCAATCCCAGGACACTGTCATAAGACGAGTCAGTTGCCAAGCCTCTGAATCTTGATCACGTGACCCTGGGGAGGCTGCAACGGTCCTAAGTGTGAAAAATGGTTGTAAGTCACTTTTTTCAGTGCTGTCGTAACTTTGAATGGTCACTAAACAAAACAGTTGTAACTTGAGGACTGACCTGTATTTTGTTCCTTAGAGTTACTTGTTTTGCAGCCTGGATATGCTGGCCTATAATCATAACAAAGTTTTGATTGACTGGAGCCCCTTAAAAAAACTTTTCCAAAGTAATTTGTGTTCCAAGGAGGCTAGTCCTGATGAGGTTAGCTAGTTGGGTCGTGAAACGTCTGCAAGAAAACAACCCAGCTCAGACAGTAGCGAGGACTTCACAGTTGTCATTCACCACTCTTCCTCCTCCTCCTCTTCCTCCTCCGCCTCCTCCATTCCACAAACCCCACTCCCTTCTATAGTAGTACTGATGATGTTACCTAATTGGCTCATGAAACGTCTGCAAGAAAACCCAGCTCAGACATCAACGAGGATTTCACAGTAGTCATCCACTCCTCCCCTCCTCCTCCTCCTCCTCCTCCTCCTCCTCCTCCTCCTCCTCCTCCCTTCCACAGACCCCACTCTCTTTTACAGTAGTACTGATGATGTTACCTAATTGGATCATGAAATGTCTGCAAGAAAACAACCCAGCTCAGACATCAACAAGGACGTCACAGTATTCATCCACTCCTCCTCCTCCTCCTCTTCCTCCTGCTTCTCCTCCCTTCCACAAACCCCACTCCTTTCTACAGTAGTATTGATGATGTTACCTAATTGGATCATGAAACGTCTGCAAGAAAACAACCCAGCTCAGACAGTAACAGGGACTTCACAGTTGTCATCCACTCCTCCTGCTCCTGCTCCTGCTCCTCCTCCTTCCCTCCCTCCCTCCCTCCCTCCAGCATACCACAACTGGCTGGGGCAGGGGTAGGCAACCTTGGCTCTTTTATGATTCGTGGACTTCAACTCCCAGAATTCCTGAGGTAGCATGGCTCAGCTTGGAAACCTCTCCCTTTCCCCTCAGCATGGCTGGCTCAGGAATTCTGGGAGTTGAAGTCCACGAGTCACAAAAGAGCCATGGTTGCCTACCCCTGGGCTGGGGAATTCTGGGAGTTGAAGTCCACCCATCTTAAAGTTGCTGAGATCAAGAAACACTGTCCTAAACTATACTTAATTTACTTCTCAGTGTTCCTTCTAAACCTAAATCCGGAGTCGGTCCACATTAAGCTCTTCTCCGCCATCTTTGGTCTTCCTGCTGGTCCCTGCTGGTCTCTCCGCCCGGCCCATTGGTGGCCTCCAGAGGAGAAACAGAATTCTCCATTTTCAGATTGTAAAAATTGTTGCTGGGACTTTCATAATGTGCAAAACTTCCCTTCCAGATTCACAACGGCCCTCCGCACAGCTCCAACTTCGGGTACGCTTACGCCAAAAGGATGATCGATGTGCAGAACAGGTAAGTCTCACCTGGTCATCCCTGGGAGGCGAGGCTAGGTCAGATTAGGACATGGGTAGGCAACCTGGGCTCTTTTATGACTCGTGGACTTCAACTCCCAGAATTCCTGAGCCAGCATGGATGAACTATGGCCCCCTCATGACTGGTGGATTTCAATTCCCAGAATTCCTGAGCCAGCACGACTCAGCTTGGAAACCTCTCCCTTTCCCCTCAACATGGCTGGCTCAGGAATTCTGGGAGTTGAAGTCCACCAGTCATAAAAGAGTCAAGGTTGCCTACCTCTGGCCTAGGCCTAGGCCGCTTTATGACTCATAGACTTCAACTCCCAGAATTCCTGAGCCAGCATGGCTCAGCATGGAAACCCCTCCCTTTCCCCTCAGCATGGCTGGCTCAGGAATTCTGGGAGTTGAAGTCCACCAGTCATAAAAGAGCCCAGGTTGCCTACCCCTGGGTTAGGAGAAGAGATCCTGCAGGAGAAAAGCTGAGAATTAATCCTGATTTGATATGAGCAAATTATTGTGGTGCTGGGGTAAAAAGGTAGTCCTTCACTTACAAGTTGAGATGGAAAAAAACTGGGAAAAAACAGGGCTTTTTTCTGGTTTCTTTTCCAAACGGCTTTGGAAAAAATGGGAAAAAAACTGTTGTTGTTTTTTTTCAATTTTTTCCTGCATTTTTTCCCCCAGGCCTTTCCATCTCCATGTTACAAGTATTTATTTAGTGACTGCTCAAAGTTAACACTTTATGACTGTTGCAGCATCCCCAGAGTCATGTGATCAAAAATTGAGGACTTGGGAGCTGACTCATACTTATGACGATCGCAGGGCCCCGGGGTCATGTGATCCCCTTCTGACAAGCCACGGGGGAGCCAGGTGCCCTCAGCAACCAGGTCACAGACGTAACAACTGCAGCGCCTCATTTAACAACCGTGGCGAGAAAGGTCATAAAACAGGGCAAAACCCAAGCATTAATCATTAATAGCTACAGCAACAATTAACAAGTGTCTTGCTTAGCGACAGAAAATTTGGGCTCAATTAATAATAATAATAATAAAGTTGGAAGTAACCTTGGAGGTCATCTAGTCCAACCCCGTGCTCAGGCAGGAAACCGTATACTAGGGGTAGGCAACCTTGGCTCTTTTATGACTCGTGGACTTCAACTCCCAGAATTCCTGAGCCAACCATGCTGAGGGGAAAGGGAGAGGTTTCCAAGCTGAGCTGTGCTGGCTCAGGAATTCTGGGAGTTGAAGTCCTCGAGTCATAAAAGAGCCAAGGTTGCCTACCCCTGCCCTATACCATTTCAGACAAATGGCTGTCCAGTCTCTTCTTAAAAACCTTCCCGTATTGGAGCATTCACAACTTCTGGTGGCAAGCCGTTCCACTGGCTAATTGTCCTCACTGTTAGGAAGTTTCTTCTTTAGTTCTAGGTTGCCTCTCTCTTTGGTTAGTTTCCATTCAATTGTGGTCATAATTCAAGGACTCTCTGTACAGGGAGCCCTCCAGATATGACTGTTCACTTAGTGGCCGTTTGAAGTTATGATGTCCCCCCCCTCTCCAAAAGAGTACTTACAACCTCGATGCGAAGTTCTGACAGCCGCCTGCCTCGCCCAGCCTTGCGGTCACACATATTTGGGTGTTTGGCAATTTAAAGCTGTTTGCCACATCACGTCATCTTGTAACCGTGATTTGCAATGTTCTGGCTTGTAGCAAGAAGCGCCTATTTGTTAAGATATTGATTTAACAGCTAACCAGCTTATATAATGTAAGATATAAGATGAAATTATGGGAATGACTCAGCAAGGTCTGTATCTCTTTAAGAGCCAGCAGGGTCTGAGTCTCTTTAAGAGCCATTGAATAAAGGGGAGACTCTGCTGATGTGTTCTCTCTCTTCCGTTTCCTGCTGTAACTATGGTTTGTTGGATCCTGCTATATTAGCACGAGTATGTATACTGTTCCAGGTATATGATATTGTAGGTAGTGTAAGATAAACTATTTAATATAGACCACTGTTTACTGTGTTTATTCCTGGCTTATCTTGCGCAATAAGATTGCTCTGACACTATTTTTGGACAATAGTATACTTAACGACTGCTGAGCTCATTAACGACCACCATAGAAAAAGTCACAAAATAAGATTGGTCATGTGATGACTCGCTTAACAACTGGCCTGACCTATGACCACAATTCCAGGTTCAATTACAGTCGTAGGTCAAGGACTACCTAATTCTGTGCCATTCAGCACCCCAGGTGTTCTGCCCTCCCCTTCCCAATTTCCTTTTCTTCCCGCAGGGCCTACTTCGAACAGCATGGATGCCACTTCACCGCCGCCATCCCGACGAACATCTTTGGGCCTCACGACAACTTCAGCATCGAGAATGGACACGTCCTGCCGGGCCTGGTCCACAAAGTGTACCTGGCCAAGAGTGAGTGAGAGAGAGAGAGCAGGAAGGTGATGGTGTGTCTCTGTGTGTGTGTCCCTTGTCCTGCCCTCTAACACAAAACCATTTGGGAGATCCAATTTGGTCTAGTGGTTAAAGCATCAAGGTAGAAACCAGGAGATGGTGAGTTCTAGTCCCACCTTAAGCATGAAAACCTGCTGGGCAACGTTGGGAAATGGTGAGTTCTAGTCCCACCTTAAATAGGAAAGCTGACTGGGTGGTTCTGGGCCAGTCACCAGAAGATGGTGAGTTCTAGTCCACCTTAGGCATGAAAACCACCTGGGTGACTTTCGGCCAATCACCAGGAAATGGTGAGTTCTAGTCCCGCCTTAAGCATGAAAACCAGCTGGGTGACTTTGGGCCAATCACCAGGTGACTGTGAGTTCTAGTCCACCTTAGGCATGAAAAACAGTTGGGTGACTTTGGGCCAATCACCAGGTGACTGTGAGTTCTAGTCCCACCTTAAGCATGAAAACCAGCTGGGTGACTTTAGACCAATCACCAGGAGATGGTGAGTTCTAGTCCACCTTAGGCATGAAAACCAGCTGGGTGACTTTAGACCAATCACTAGGTGACTGAGTTCTAGTCCACCGTAGGCACGAAAAACAGCTGGGTGACTTTAGACCAATCACTAGGTGACTGAGTTCTAGTCCACCTTAGGCATGAAAACCAGCTGGGTGACTTTAGACCAATCACTAGGTGACTGAGTTCTAGTCCACCGTAGGCACGAAAAACAGCTGGGTGACTTTAGACCAATCACCAGGTGACTGAGTTCTAGTCCACCTTAAGCATGAAAAACAGCTGGGTGACTTTAGACCAATCACCAGGTGACTGAGTTCTAGTCCACCTTAGGCATGAAAAACAGTTGGGTGACTTTAGTCCAATCACCAGGCGGCTGTGAGTTCTAGTCCACCTTAGGCATGAAAACCTGCCGGGTACCTTTAAGCCAATGAGTAGGAAATTTTCTTAGTCCCTCCTTCGGCATTAAAACTGTCTGGCTGACTTTAAGGCGGTCCCTCTCCCTCAACCCAACCCACCTCACAGGGTTGCTGTTTTGGATAAAACAGCAAAAGGACATGTGTGTTGGATATAACCGCCACCTTGTGTTATTTGTAAAAAAAAATAATAGAAGTTGAGATGCAGATTAAAAAAAAATAACCGAACAATGGAGTTGGAAGGGACCTCGGAGGTCTTCTAGTCTAACCCCCTGCTCAAGCAGTAAAGGAAAATAAACAAACAAACAAATGCAGAGCACCGTGATTGGGCTCAATGGGAGACCTGGCAGGGGAGGGGGGTGCCTTTAACAGAGGGCCTCCTGGCGTATTCCCACCACCTCTGCAGTTGAAGAGAAGGAAAGAGAGCCCGACAAAGGAACCATCCAGGGCAGTGGTTCTCAACCTTTTTAATGCCGCGACCCCCAACCGGTCGTAAGTCGAGGACTACTCAACCGGTCGTAAGTCGAGGACTACTCAGCTGGTACAGCACCGTTTGCAGAACGGGGCTTTTGGCGGGCTCAGCAGGGCAGAGACAGCCTGGACAATTCCTATTGGCTTTGGAAAGCCAATAGAATTAGACTCTATTCAAGAGAGTCTATTCTATTGGCTTTCAAAAGCCAAGAGAATAAAAGGGAGTAGCACAGCTAAGGAAAAGGGGAGAAAAAAATGGCGGACTGCGTTGTTTGGCGACCCCGTGAAATGGTCGTTCGACCCCAAATGGGGTCCCGACCCACAGGTTGAGAACCACTGCTCCAGGGCTCCTTCTGGCTCCTTCCCCCCTCTCTTCCTCTGAGCAATCAAGGATCATAAATCAAATAAATCTGAGAGATGTGGGTGCAGGTCAGAGTCCTGGCAGACAGTCTGTCTGAGCTACAATCCCGGCTCCCGAACAAGCCGAGATTGCCAGCGCATCTGCTAAGCATTTCGCCTCCCTCTATTCTCGTTCCTGGGCTGAATCCTACAGGCACTGCCAAAAACCTCCTGATGGTGCTGCATTTTGGAACAAGGTTAGGCTCTGCAGGCTTTCAAATTGGGGCGGGGGGAAGCGACCCCTCTCTGCTGTCCCTACAACGGACCCAGAGGGGCGTGGGAGAAAAATAACGATGCTGAAGTCCAAGCAGTCCTCAGCTTACAACCATTCATTTTGCGACCATTCGGAGTTACGACAGTGTTGAAAAAAGCGACTTGTGCACCGTTTTTCACACGACCGTCGTAGCCTCCCTGCGGTCACGTGATCAAAATTCAGAGGCTTGGCCCCTGACTCGTATTTACGACGGCTGCATCGCCCGGGGTCACCTGATCTCCTTTGGTGACCTGACAAGCAAAATCAAAGGGAGGCAGCTGGTGTGAAAAACCGTGTGCAAAATTTAACAGCTGCAGCGATTTACTTAAGCACTGTGGCAAAAATGGTCATTTTTTTTCAGCGCCGTTGTAACGTGGAACGGTCACTAAGCAAACTCTTGTAAGCTGAGGACTACTTATGCTAAATAAGAAAATTAAATGTTGAGACTCTAGAAAGAGTACAGAGAAAAGCAACAAAGTTGATTAGGGGACTGGAGGCTAAAGCATATAAGGAACGGTTGCTGGAATTGGGTATGTCTAGTTTAAGGAAGAGAAGGATGAGGGGGGACATGATAGCAGTGTTCCAATATCTCAGGGGCTGCCGTAAAGAAGAGGGAATTAAGCTATTTTCCAAAGCCCCTGAAGGCAGGACAAGAAGCAACGGATGGAAACTGATCAAGGAGAGAAGCAGCCTAGAACTAAGGAGAAACTTCCTGACAGGGAGAACAATTAACCAGTGGAACCACCTGCCTCCAGAAGCGGTGAATGCTCCAACACTGGAAGTTTTTAGGAAGAGACTGGACAGCCATTTGTCCGAAATGGTGTAGGGTTTCCTACCTGAGCAAGGGGTTGGACTAGAAGACCTCCAAGGTCCCTTCCAACTGTTATTCTGTTTTCCTTCCTTCCTTCCCTCCTCCCTCCCTCCCTCCCTCCCTTCTCCAACACTGGAAGTTTTTAAGAAGAGACTGGACAGCCATTTATCTGAAATGGTAATAGGGTTTCCTGCCTGAGCAGGGGGTTGGACTAGATGACCTCCAAGGTCCCTTCCAACTTTATTATTCTTATTAAATCGGCATCAAAGAAGGTTTATGGAAATGAACTGCAGGGGGAAGGCGGACATTTCCCGCAGGAAGAATTGAGGAAGGCAGAAGATGCTGTATCTGACGGCGAACTTTCTCCGTGCTTTTCCTTCAGAGTACGGCACTGACGTCACTGTCTGGGGGACGGGAAAGCCTCGGAGGCAGTTCATTTACTCTCTGGTAAGCCTAATCGCCCCGCTGCACGTCGGGGGACGGAGGGAGAAATTTCAAGTTCAATCTGAGGGTGGGCAATGCCAAAGTTGACTTCAAACAGAAAGTTTTAGACGCAGCTTGTCCCCAACCAACAACTGCAACGGAGCCTCCCCATTGCTGTCGTTTTGTCAAGCGCCAGGGAAATTGGGAGAATCGGGCAGTTGGAATGTGTATAAAGATTTAGGTTAGCTTAAGCTCTTTACGACCGCGGTCCCCAACCTTTGTGGCTTGGTGGCCCAACTTGGTGGAGGGGAGAGGGGAACCATGCCAGTGCAATTAGCAACACAACTGAATTTCTTGCTTTTTGTATGTAGCATCCCATGGACACCATACCGCATTTTACGATAGCTTTGTGGAAAACTGACACTTCCAGTTTCAGACAAATACTATTTTGGACAAATGGCTGTCCAGTCTCTTCTTAAAAACTCCCAGTGTTGGAGCATTCACTGCTTCTGGAGGCAGGTTGTTCCACTGGTTAATTGTTCTCACTGTCAGGAAGTTTCTCCTTAGTTCTAGGTTGCTTCTCTCCTTGATCAGTTTCTATCTGTTGCTTCTTGTCCTGCCTTCAGGTGTTTTGGAAAATAGCTTGACTCCCTCTTCTTTGGGTACCCCCTATACAGGTATACTATAGGAGGTACCTTGCTCAATAGTAGTAACTGTGAGAGGGATCTCGGAGTCCTAGTGGACAATCCCTTAAATGGGAGCCAGCCGTGTGCTGCAGCTGCCAAAAAAGCCAACACGGTGCTAGGCTGCATTAACAGAGGGATAGAATCAAGACCACGTGAAGTGTTAATACCACTTTAAAAGGCCTTGGTAAGGCCACACTTGGAATCCTGCATCCAGTTTTGGTCACCACGATGTAAAAAAGATGTTGAGACTCTAGAAAGAGTACAGAGAAGAGCAACAAAGATGATTAGGGGACTGGAGGATAAAACATACAAAGAACGGTTGCTGGAATTAGGTATGTCTAGTTTAACAAAGAGAAGGACAAGGGGGGACATGATAGCAGCCTTCCAATATCTCAGGGGCTGCCCCAAAGAAGAGGGAGTCAAGCTGTTCTCCAAAGTGCCTGAAGGCAGGACAAGAAGTGACAGATGGAAACCAACCAAGGAGAGAAGCAACCTGGAATTAAGGAGAAATTTCCTGACAGTGAGAACAATTAACCAGAGGAACTACCTGCCTCCAGAAGCGGTGAATGCTCCAACACTGGAAGTTTTTAAGAAGAGACTGGACAGCCATTTGTCTGAAATGGTATAGGGTTTCCTGCTTGAGCAGGGGGTTGGACTAGATCAGTGGTTCTCAACCTTTCTAATGCCGCGACCCCATAATACAGTTCCCCATGTTGTGGTGACCCCCAACCACTTATACATCACCGGGTGCCAGGGCCGTGGCCAAAGAAAAGGGGGAAAAAATGGCGGACAGCCTTGTTTGGCGACCCCCGTGAAATGGTTGTTCGACCCCAAATGGGGTCCCGACCCACAGGTTGAGAACCACTGGACTAGATGACCTCCAAGGTCCCTTCCAACTTTATCATTACTATTACTACTACTACTACTACTACTACTACTACTACTACTACTACTACTACTACTATTATTATTATTATTATTATTACTATATTGGAACACTGCTATCATGTCCCTTCTGTCCCTTTGCAAAAGCTTTTGGCACGGAGAAGAAACCCAAGGGAGCCGAGACCTGGATGCGTTTTTGCTGAAAACGGGAAGTGTCGGTTTCCCACAAAGCTATGACCAAATGCGGTATGATGACCACGGGATGCTCCAAAGAGCGGCAAATTCAGTTGTGTTGCTCATTATCTGAACTTTGCTCACACGAGCGCAGAGGGGGCCCAACTGCATTTGAATCTAGGTCACACAAGTGCTCCTTTTTGGGCTGGTCGTAACTTGGAACGGTTGCTAAGCAATCTGTCGTACGTCGAGGACCATTACCAGTTGCTTCTCTTGGGCCTTTCAGGACCTGGCTCGGCTGTTCGTGTGGGTCTTAAGGGAGTACGACGAAATAGAACCCATCATCCTGTCAGGTAGGTGCCCTCCGTTCCGATCACGGGAGGTTTTTTTTAAAAAAAAATTAAATAAATCAGATTTTGTTTTTGTGACGACCCATCTGCTGCCTCTCTTGCTTACTGCTTCTCGCCTGCTGCTTGTGGAAAGAGAGCTGGGCATGCTTGCGTGTGCGCCTGCTGTTCACACAGAACCATGACTTCTGCCCCCCTCCCTCCCTCCCCCGCCAAGCTGCCAATCCAGAAAGGTTGGGAAGCGCTGTGCTAAGCAACTTCCTGGCCTCTAGACAGAATCTTGCCGAACTCAAGCAGACTATTTGCATTATTAAAGGGATGTTCTGAGAAGTTCCACGGAGGAGCCCTCCGGAGGAGGAGGGGGAGAAGGAGGAGAGGACTGGGGGGTCTTCGGTGCTCTCTGAGCTGGGTGGTTTTCTTGCAGATGTTTCATTACTCAACTGGGTAACATCATCAGTGCTAGAAGGGAGGGGGGTTTGCAGAGTGGAAGAGGAGGAGGAGGAGGATATAAAAAGAGAGTAAACCCTTACTAGCACTTATACTACCTAGCTGAAACATCTGCAAGGAAACCACCGAGCTCAGAGAGCACCAAGGAACCACAGTCTTCCTCTTCCTCCTCCTCCTCCTCCTCCTCCTCCTCCTCCTCCTCCTCCTCCTCTCTCCACAATCTCCACTCCCTTCTAGCACTGGTGATGTTACCTAGTCTGGTAATAAAACATCTGCAAGGAAACCACCAAGCTCCGAGAGCACCAAGGATTCACAGTCTTCCTCCTCTTCCTCCTCCTCCTCCTCCTCCTCCTCCTCCTCCTCCTCTCTCCACAATCTCCACTCCCTTCTAGCACTGGTGATGTTACCTAGTCTGGTAATGAAACATCTGCAAGAAACCAACCCAGCTCAGACAGCCCAAAGACCCCACAATCCTTCACCACCACCTCCTCCTCCTCCTCCTCTCCGCAAATCCCACTGCCTTCCAGCACTGATGATGTTCCCAAGTTGGGTCGTGAAAAGTCTGCAAGAAAACCTCCAAGTTCAGACAGAAACAAAAGATTCCATAGTTGTCGTCCTCTCTTCCTCCTCCTCCTCTCTCCACAATCTCCACTCCCTTCTAGCACTGGTGATGTTAGTTTGGTAATGAAACATCTGCAAGAAACCAACCAAGCCCAGACAGCCCAAAGACCCCACACTCCTCCTCCTCCTCCTCTCCCTTCTGCAAATCCCACTCCCCTGTAGCACTGATTGTGTTCTCTAGTTAGATAATGAAACGTCTGCAAGAAAACCACCAAGCTCAGACAGCCCAAAGACCCCACAGTCGTCCTCCTCCTCCTCCTCCTCTCCCTTCTGCAAATCCCACTCCCCTGTAGCACTGATTGTGTTCTCTAGTTAGGTAATGAAACGTCTGCAAGAAAACCACCAAGCTCAGAGAGCACCAAGGGCCCCACAGTCCTCCTCCTCCTCCTCCTCCTCCTTCTCCTCCTCCTCCCCCCCTTCTGCAAATCCCACTCCCCTGTAGCACTGATTGTGTTCTCTAGTTAGGTAATGAAACGTCTGCAAGAAAACCACCAAGCTCAGAGAGCACCAAGGGCCCCACAGTCCTCCTCCTCCTCCTCCTCCTCCTCCTCCTCCTTCTCCTCCTCCTCCCCCCCTTCTGCAAATCCCACTCCCCTGTAGCACTGATTGTGTTCCCTAGTTGGGTGATGAAACGTCTGCAAGAAAACCACCAAGCTTAGACAGCACCAAGGACCCCACGGTGTTATTCTCCTCCTCCTCCTCCTCCTCCTCCTCCTCCTCCTCCTCCTCCTCTCCACAAACTCCTCTCCCTTCCAGCACTGCTGACGTTACCTAGGTTGGCAATGAAACACCCGCAAGAAAACAACCAAGCTCAGAGAGCGCCAAGGACTCCTCAACCCTGCCCACGTCCCATCTCAAAGACCCAGCCCATCCACCTTCCTTCCCATCTGCAGGTTCAGGGCAAGGGGTGGGGGGCTGGACAGCAATAACAGGATGGATCCAAGGGAAACGAGGGGGCATCTCCAGAAGGGAGTCTCACCATCTTCTTCTGCTTCGTTTCTCTCAGTGGGAGAAGAAGAGGAGGTGTCCATCCGAGAAGCTGCTGAATGCATCGCGAAGGCCATGGATTTCAAGGGGCAGCTTCAGGTATCCTTTGTAAACAATTCCCCAGGCGTTGGAGCAGGCTCAGAAACTCGTCATTTTTTTCTACAATACGGCTATTTCTTGAGTAACGACACAATTTCCACTGCTGAGCAAAGGGCGTATGTGTGTTTATGTGTGTGTGTGTGTGTGTGTAATTAAGTACACACACAGCTGTAGCTGCCAAAAAGGCCAACACAGTGCTAGGCTGCATTAACAGAGGGATAGAATCAAGATCACGTGAAGTATTAATACCACTCTACAATGCCTTGGTAAGGCCACACTTGGAATACGGCATCCAGTTTTGGTCACCACGATGTAAAAAAGATGTTGAGACTCTAAAAAGAGTGCAGAGAAGAGCAACAAAGATGATTAGGGGACTGGAGGCTAAAAGATATAAGGAACGGTTGCTAGAATTGTGTATGTCTAGTTTAACGAAGAGAAGGACGAGGGGGGACATGATAGCAGTCTTCCAATATCTCAGGGGCTGCCCCAAAGAAGAGGGAGTCAAGCTATTCTCCAAAGCACCTGAAGGCAGGACAAGAACCAAAATAGATGGAAACTCATCAAGGAGAGAAGCAACCTGGAACTAAGGAGAAACTTCCTGACAGTACAATTAATCAGTGGAACAGCCTCCCTCCAGAAGCAGTAAACGCTCCAACACTGGAAGTTTTTAAGAACAGACTGGACAACCATTTGTCCAAAATAGTGTAGGGTTTCCTGCCTGAGCAGGGGGTTGGACTAGATGACCTCCAAGGTCCCTTCCAACTTTACTATTATTATTATTAAGTAAGTTGCACCAATTTTTCAGCCAGAATTCTGGGAGTTAAAGTCCAAACACCTGAAAGTTCCCAAGATTTGAAGTCTGTACATCTGAAAGTTCTCAAGATTTGGGAACACAAATTGTCAGTTGTTTCTTTAGCTATCTGCCTCATGTAGGTATAGCTCCCATCTTCTCTGTGAACCACAGCCCTGCAAGGTGGGCCACCTCCAACCCTCCAGACCTCTGGGTTTTTAATCCTACAAAACACCAACTTGTTTTTCGTATGATCCGTGTGAAGGTTGATCTTGGGTTCCTTTTCTTTAACCTCATCCCCTACTTCAAGTTTGACGAATCCAAATCAGATGGCCAGTTCAAGAAAACGGCCAGCAACGTCAAGCTGAGGAGATATCTGCCCAACTTCCAGTTCACGCCGTTCGATCAAGGTAGGAGAACAACATTCCAGTGAGGACTCTTGGGTCTTCGTGTGCGACCTTGGGAGTGTTAAGTCACATTGGAGTGGATCTCCTTCACTCAATGAAGGTGACCCAATGATGTTGAAGACCCAAACACAACAACCCCAAGATTTGCAATTTGGTGTCAGGTTGATCCGTGGCTACCTAGTTTTGGTTTGTGTGTTGGCTACAACGGGCTACACCAGGGGGTCATCAAACTTGGCCCATTTATGACTTGTGGACTTCAACTCCCAGAATTCGTCAGCCAGGCATGCTGGCTGAGGAATTCTGGGAGTTGAAGTCCACAAGTCATAAAAGGGCTGAGTTTGAAGACCCCTGGGCTATAGAGTTTGACTATGGTTCAGTGTGCAGAGCTGACCTTGGGAGGAAAATTGTAGGAATGCAATTCGATTCGATTCGATTCAATTCAATTTCAATGTTTCTTAGAACAGGCCATACAATTTGATTATGCTTTGGTGCACAGAGCTGACCTTGGGAGAAAAACTGTAGTCATGCAATGCAATGCAATGCAATTGAATGAATTTAATTTAACATTTAATTTAAATCAATTTAAATCCATTCTAATTTAATTTAATTTTTAATTTCATTTAAATTCATTCATTCATTTAAATTCGTATTTCTCAGAAAGTCTATACAATTTGATTTGATTTAATTTGATTTAAATCAAATCAAATCAATTTTAATTTAATTTAATTTAATTATTTAATTTCATGTTTCTTAGAGAGGTTATACAGTTCGATTATTTTAACATTCCCCCAGGTTGAGAAACTCCGAGGTGGATGATTTAGCTTAACCTGCATAAAGCAAACCGGAACATATTTTTCTCTCGCTGAGGTGTTCCCGAATCCCCCTTTGAAAACCCGGGACATAATTCCAAATTAGCTAAAAAAAAAAAAAAAAATTCACCCCTGCAGAAAGCTGCCTGCTAACTTTTCCCGCTTCAGCAGGGTGAATACTCTTCTGATTTCATTGCCTTCCTCTCTCTTGCAGCCATGAAGGAAATGTGTAACTGGTTCTGCGCCAACTATGACACCGCCCGGAAATGACGAACGGGCACCGCAATGGCTGTGCGTTAAGTAGGGGCGGCTGCGCCCTTGTCTCAATCTCAGGTAGCTTTTTGGGTGGTGGAGAAAAAAATAAATAAATAAAAATAAAATACATAAATAAAAATAAATAAAAGAAGCCCTTAGAGTACCAAGACCGGACTCTCTCTCTGTTTTTTTGTTTTTGTGTTGGTTTTTTTTCAACACAGCAAACCCCGGGCGTAATTTTTCCAATTCGAAGATGGACCTTGCGTACTTAAAGCAAGCTGTTTGGATGACCGCTAGCCAGAAGAAGCCAATCCAGCAAGCAAATTTTAGTTCTCCACAGACTTGCCGTCTAGGCAGTGTTGGGATTCAAATAGGTGAACAACTGGTTTTCTGTGCGTGGATGCCGCTTCCGGAAGTCCATTCTGGGCCTGGGCAACGAAGAATTAGCTACCGGTTCTGCTGAAGTGACGCAAACCGGCTGAATCCCACCACTGCCCCACTCCCTTCTAGCACTGACGATGTTACCTAGTTTGGTAATGAAATGTCTGCAAGAAAACCACCGAGCTCAGTGTACCAAGGACCCCACAAGTCCTCCTCCAACTCCTCCTCCTCCTCCTCTTCCTCCTCCTATCCACAAACCTGACTCCCTTCTAGCACTGACGATGTTACCTAGTTTGGTAATGAAATGTCTGCAAGAAAACCACCGAGCTCAGTGTACCAAGGACCCCACAAGTCCTCCTCCTCCTCCTATCCACAAACCCGACTCCCTTCTAGCACTGATGGTGTTACCTAGTTTGGTAATGAAATGTCTGCAAGAAAACCACCCAGATCAGCGACACCAAGGACCCCATAGTCGTCCTCCTTCACCACTACCACCACCTACTCCTCCTCTTCTTCTCCTCCTCCTCAGAGACCCGACTCCCTTCTAACACTGATGATGTTACCTAGTTTGGTAATGAAATGTCTGCAAGAAAAAAAACCAAACTCAAAAAGCGCCAAGGACCTCACAGTCGTCTCCTCCTCCTCCTCTCCATAAACCCGACTCCCTTCTAGCACTGATGATGTTACCTAGTTGGGCAATGAAACGTCTGCAAGAAAACCACCAAGGTCAGAGAGCACCAAGGACCCCACAGTCCTTTCCTCCTCCTCCTCTTCCTCCTCCTCCTCCTCCTCCTCCTCCTCCTCCTCCTCTTCTTCTCAAACCCCGATGTAGGCAAAAGTCATCTCTTCCGTTTGTAAGACCAGGAGAGGTAGTCCTCACCTTACGACCGGTTGTTTTGCAACTGTTCTAAGTTACGTCAGCCAGGGCCCATACAGTTGTGCCAACGTCCCTTTTTCATGTGACTGCACGTTGGGCAGCTCAACTGTTCACAACATTCCACAGATCTGTGGCTGCAATTCGTGGGACTTGTTTTTGCCAGTTTCCAGGTTTTGCTGGTTTCTGCCAACCCCCCCCCCACACACACACACATTCAAATCAATGGGTTCACTTAATGACGGTGGTATTTGCTTAATGACCGCCAGGACAAAGGCCGTAAAATTAACTTTTGGTCGTGTAGTTCCTTTGACACACGACGGTAATGGTTTATCAGCCAGGTTTCCCATCCTAATTATGATCAACAAGTCAAGGTATACATGTTTTACAGATAGTCCTCTACTTACGAACAACATTGACCCCCCAAATTCTGTTGCTAAGCAAGAATTGAGTTTTGCCCCCATTTTATGACCTTTCTTGGCCCATTCTTAAGCGAATCACTGCAGTTTTGGTTAAGTTAATCACACGACTATTTTTTGATTGCAAAAGGGGATCGCGTGACCCCGGGGACACTGCGACCATCTAAATACGAATCAGATGCCAAGTGGTTGAATTTTAATCATGTGACTCCTGGATGTTGCGACTGTCGTAAATACGAGTCAGTGGCCAAGCAGCTGAATTTTGATTCCTGGGGATGCAGCGATGTCCGTCAGTGTGGAAAATGGTCACAACTCACATTTTTTAGTGCCGTTGTAACTTGGAACGGTCACTAAATGAACTTTTAAGTCGAGGACTAACCTGTAGTGTTTTGGGCACACTTTGTCTCTCAGTGCTGCTTGGCGTGAAGAAACTGACCCATAAATCAAAATGAGAGGTGTCTTCTCCGTAATAAGCTGGCAATTAGCATTATCTGAAGCTTAAGAGACTTGCCAGATGTTGCTAAGAAAATTTCTGCATCAAACAGCTGCTGCTGCTTCCAGCAAGAACAGGTGGAGGGTGGGAACAAAGCTTGTGTTTTGTGGATGGTGTCACAAAAATACATACCCAGATTCCTTTTCAGAGGAACAATAGAATAACAAGAGTTGGAAGGGACCTTGGAGGTCTTCTAGTCCAACCCCCTGCTCAGGCAGGAGACCCTGTACTATTTCAAACAAAGGGTTGTCCAATCTCTTCTTAAAAACTTCTAGTGTTGGAGCATTCACAGCTTCTGGAGGCAGGTTGTTCGACTGATTAATTGTTGTCAACTGTCAGGAAATTTCTCTTTAATTCCAGGTTGCTTCTCTCCTTGATGAGTTTCCATCCGTTGCTTCTTGTCTTTGCCTTCGGGTGCTTTGGAGAACAGCTTGACTGCCTCTTCTTTGGGGAAGCCCCTGAGATATTGGAATACTGCTATCATGTCCCCCCTCGTCCTTCTCTTTGTTAAACTAGACATACCCAATTCTAGCAACCGTTCTTCATATGTTTTAGCCTCCAGTCCCCTAATCATCTTTGTTGCTCTTCTCTGTACTCTTTCTAGAGTCTCAGCATCTTTTTTACATCATGGCGTCCAAAACTGGATGCCGTATTCCAAGTGTGGCCTTACCAAGGCCTTGTAAAGTGGTATTAACCCTTCACGTGATCTTGATTGTATCCCTGTTAATGCAGCCTAGCACTGTGTTGGCTTTTTTGTCTGTTGCAGCACAACGCTGGCTCCTATTTAAGGGATTATCCACTAGGATACTGAGGTCTTAGGTTCAAGATCCGGCATCCAACGGCCTTTTATTCAGAGGTGGCACTTTCTAGTTAGGGGGAAGGTAGAAGTGTAGTTACTCTTGGCAGAGAAATTCTTTGGTGTGTTTCATATCCTCCAGGTCAGGGGTAGGCAACCTTGGCTCTTTATGACTGGTGGACTTCAACTCCCAGAATTCCTGAGCCAGCATGGCTCAGCTTGGAAACCTACCTTTCCCCTCAGCATGGCTGACTCAGGAATTCTGGGAGGTGAAGTCCACCAGTCATGAAGGGGCCAAAGTTTCCCTCATGCTGGCTTAGGAATTCTGGGAGTTGAAGTCCGCAAGTCATAAAAGAGCCAAGGTTGCCTACCCCTGGTCTAGGAGGCTCACTGCTTAGAGCAGGAGGACTTAGGCCAGGGGTAGGCAACCTTGGCTCTTTTATGACTCGTGGACTTCAACTCCCAGAATTCCTGAGCCAGCCATGTTGAGGGGAAAGGGAGAGGTTTCCAAGCTGAACCATGCTGGCTCAGGAATTCTGGGAGTTGAAGTCCACAAGTCATAAAAGAGCCAAGGTTGCCTACCCCTGGCCTAGGCCACTTTATGATTCGTGGACTTCAACTCCCAGAATTCCTGAGCCAGCATGACTCAGGTTGGAAACCTCTCCATTTCTCTTCAGCATGGCTGGCTCAGGAATTCTGGGAGTTGAAGTCCACGAGTCATAAAAGAGCCAAGGTTGCCTACCCCTGCTCCAGGTAAATAGCAGTGAAATCTTATAGGGAAGGTAAAATAGATCTGAATTCAAAATACAGGCTGTCCTCAACTTACAACAGTTTAGTGGCCATTGAAAGTTACAACAGCACTGAAAAAAGTGAGTTATGACCGTTTTTCACACGACCGTCGCAGCCTCTCCAAGAGTCATGTGATCAAAACTCAGCTACTCGGCAACTGACTCATGTTTATGACGGTTTCAGTGTCGTGTGATCCCCTTTTGCGACCTTCTGAGAAGCAGCCAATGGGGAAGACAGATTCACTTTTAACAACCATGTCCCTACTTAAATACCACAGAGGTTCACTTAACAACTGGGGTGAAAAAGGTCATAAAATGGGGCAAAACTCACTTAATGTTTCACTTAGTAACATAAATTCTGAGCTCGTTTGGGATCGTAGGTCAAGGGCTGCCTGTACTAACTTAACTGCAGTGATTCGCTTAACGTCCCAAGAAAGGTCACAAAACGGAGCAAAACTCACTGAAAGCCGTGTCTCACTGAGCGACGGATGGTGGTCGTAAGTTGAGGATTACCTGTATATCCCCTTTATTTTTTTTTAACTTCACTTATTTCTTTGGCCGCATTCGTATTTATAAAGAAAACATATTTATTCGGCGTACACACAGCAACAATCAATTTTAAAAAGAAGGCAGTATAGACTCTTATTAAGTAAAACACTTTTGGGGACGGCAGCTGTTCGGTGTCACCGTAAAATTTTACCCTCTGCCAAAAGTGTCCTCAGAGCAACGTTCCGAGCAAATTTGGATCCAGGTTTATTTTCTCTTATTTGGAAGATCTCTCAAAGTGGAAAATTACAAAGAAATCTGGTCCTTTTTTTAGCTGAATGGATAGTCACAGTGACAGCTGCTTTAAGAAAGATGATTGTTTTAGATCAGGGGTCTTCCAACGTGGCCCCTTTACGACTTGTGGACTTCAACTCCCAGAATTCCACGTGCCTGGCTAAAGAATTCTGGGAGTTGAAGTCCACAAGTCTTAAAAGTGGCCAGATTTGGAAACCCCTGCTATAAGACAGGGATCTTCAAACGTGGCCCTTTTACGACTTGTGGACGTCAACTCCCAGAATTCCACGTGCCTGGCTGAGGAATTCTGGGAGTTGAAGTCCACAAGTCTTAAAGTGGTCAGATTTGGAAACCCCTGCTATAAGACAGGGATCTTCAAACGTGGCCCTTTTACGACTTGTGGACGTCAACTCCCAGAATTCCACGTGCCTGGCTGAGGAATTCTGGGAGTTGAAGTCCACAAGTCATCAAAGGGCCACGTTTGAAGAATAGATACTGCCTCCAGCCTAACGTAGGCAGAAAAATGGAAGGAGAACGTTAATGGTTCCCAAGTCCAACCGATTTAGATGTTTTCTGTCCACTGTTGGTAGAAACGAGATTATCCAGCAGCGCGTAAGTGCTAAATCGAGAGTAATCGACATTATTCCCCTGAAAATGGGCTTTCAGTCCACCGGAATCGCAAAGCAGGAAGGTGCGAAAATCTCCCAAGGATGCTGCTGGTCAAGTGAGGTGGCTGTGTCCGGCCACGTGAACGTGGCAGAAGACCTGGTGGGAAAGGGACTTCTTCCTGCATGGCTGTCCAGTCCTGGTGATCCCTTGGCAGAAGGGCCTGGGAGAAGCCGAGCAGCTGGAGCTGCAGGGGGGAAAAAATGGAAGATGGCGATTGCTCGGGGTTAAACCAGAGTTAGCTTGACTTCTCAAATTCTTCTGCCTCAGTACTCCAGAGCAGGGTTCCCCCCCCCAAATTTGGCAAGTTGAAGACTAGTGGACTTCAACTCCCAGAATTCCCCAGCCAGCCAGCATGGCTGGCTGGGGAATTCTGGGAGTTGAAGTCCACTAGTCTTCAACTTGCCAAGTTTGCAGGCCTCTGGTCTAGATTTTGGGCGGGGTTTCCTCTCCCAAGTTTGCCGTTTGGTTCTCGAACGTTTCGTTACCAGACTAGGTTGCCTCATCAGGGTGTCTAAACTCGTTTTGTCTGGCAAAGAGCAGACCCAACATTTGCTTGTGTTATTTGTACTCTGGCTTTATTAGTTCCACAAATAAGGCGGCAAACATAACCAATACCTCCCACCGCCTATTCTCCCTACCACAGCGACTCTGTGAGGTGAGCTGGGCTAAGAGAGGGATTGGCCCAAAGTTAACCAGCTGGCTTTCATGCCTAAGGCGAGACTAGAACTCACAGACTCCTGGTGATTGGCTCAAAGTCACCAGCCGGCTTTCATGCTTAAGGCGGGACTAGAACTCCCAGTCTCCTGGTGATTGGCTCAAAGTCACCCAGCTGGCTTTCATGCCTAAGGCGGGACTAGAACTCCCAGTCTCCTGGTGATTGGCCCAAAGTCACCCAGCCGGCTTTCAGGCCTAAGGCGGGACTAGAACTCCCAGTCTCCTGGTGATTGGCTCAAAGTCACCCATCCGGCTTTCATGCCTAAGGCGGGACTAGAATTCACCGTCTCCCAGTAACTGGCTCAAAGTCACCCAGCTGGCTTTCATGCCTAAGGCGGGACTAGAACTCCCAGTCTCCTGGTGATTGGCTCAAAGTCACCCAGCTGGCTTTCATACCTAAGGTGGGACTAGAACTCACCATCTGCTGGTGATTGACCCAAAGTCACCCAGCCGACTTTCATGCCTAAGGCGGGACTAGAACTCAGCGTCCTTTGGTGATTGGTCCAACGTCACCCAAACTGGGTTTCATGCTGAAGGTGGGACTAGAACTCACCATCTCCTGGTGATTGGCCCAAAGTCAGCAGGCTTTCATACCTAAGGCGGGACTAGAACTCCCAGAGACTCCAGCTTTCTAGCCAGGTGCCTTAGCCACTAGACCAAGCGGGTTGAACAGCTACCCTTGAAACAGGAATATACTCATGTAGAGATTGAGGATAGGGATAAACTGCGCCCATCCATTAGCTTGAGCAAATCATGGCTTAATACGATGTATGCAGATGCAGATAGAACATTTGTGGAGAGATTGCTTTGACTCACACAGCGGCCACTGCCAGCTTCCATACTTACACGTCGCTGAGCAAGGAATCGTTTAGCGAGGAGACTTGCGGGCTGGAGAATGAGTTGAACGCTGAGCCCAAGGGAGGCCTGGGAAGTCTCTCCAAGCTGGCCTGTTGGGGAAAGAAGATGGACACATCTTTCTGATGCTATGCATCTCGGCTTGTCTCTGGCCCGTGGGGGGCAGAACTCAAGAGAAGCAGCGGCAGCTTATGGGGGGGTTGGCCAAAAGACCCCTCTGAGCTCTATGCACGCAAGGGATGGTCATGCAACAGACAGCACCCAAGAACAGGAATCCTATCCTGGTTTGATAGGATGGTCTAGTTCCCAAGCATGCTTATGCTGTCCAGCCTGAGTCTTTTCCAAAAGGCAGCTGGCTTTCTTAGATTTTCCTTGGAAAAAGTTTCACTTCTTGGTGCAAGATGTCTATGGAGATTCTCCTTCATCCAGGTCCTGGTTGTCCCCAAGGTGCTTTTTCCAAGAGGCAACTGGATTGTCTTGTTCTTCTTTGAAGACGTTTCGCTTCTCATCCCAGAAGCTTCCTCAGCTCTGACCGGATGGTGGGGAAATGGAAGGATTTATACTCCTTGCAGACAGCCGGTTATTTGCATCCTTTTTTTAGAGAGTCGTTGAGGCCACTTGGAGATTTGCTTGCAAGGAATATAAATCCTTCCGTTCCCCACTGTGAGGTCAGCCCCCCCGAAAAGGAAATATTAAAAGGGCAGAATATTATATTTCCTCAAAGAGGCAGAAAAGCATGCCCAGTTTTTCTTAATAGCCCCAAGTCTCTGTAGAAATGCAGATGTAAATAATCCATTCAGGAAGGTAGGAGCCCTCCAGCTAGAGCAGTGGTTCTCAACCTTTTTAATGCTGCGACCCCCAACCGGTCATAAGTCGAGGACTATTCAACCAGTCGTAAGTCAAGGACTACTCAACTGGTGCAGCACCGTTTGCAGAATGGGACTTTTGGTGGGCTCAGCAGGGCAGAGACAGCCTGGACAATTCCTATTGGCTTTGGAAAGCCAATAGAATTAGACTCTATTCAAGAGAGTCTATTCTATTGGCTTTCAAAAGCCAATAGAATAAAAGGGAGTAGCACAGCTAAGGAAAAGGGGGGAAAAATGGCGGACTGTGTTGTTTGGCGACCCCCATGAAATGGTCATTCGACCCCAAATGAGATCCCGACCCACAGGTTGAGAACCACTGAGCTAGAGGCTTAGGAAGGCAAAGACACCTAAAATCTACGTACCCAACCCAAACTCTAAGACAGGACATGATAGGATTAACCCACAGATGCCAAAGGGACACAGATCTAAATACATGACACAGGAAATACAAAGCCTCAAACAGGAACAGGAAACAACCTCAAGAGCCCCAGAGGGTATAAAAACCCATCCCCTACATGTGCTCTCGCTCTCTCTTTTCTTCCAGAGCCATTTTTTAGTCTGGCTCTCCTCTTCAATAAACCACAATCTCCTTTCTAAAGCAGTCTCCATGTTGTTTATTCCCGGCTTGGACTGGACCCTGATGAAGATTTTTCATTCAACACCACCATCCAGCCAGAGCTGAAGAAGCTTCTGGGATGAGAAGCGAAACGTCTCCAGAGAAAAACAAAGAAGTCCAATAGC
Organism: Crotalus helleri; assembly: GCA_024509115.1. Taxonomy (NCBI): domain Eukaryota; kingdom Metazoa; phylum Chordata; class Lepidosauria; order Squamata; family Viperidae; genus Crotalus; species Crotalus helleri. The sequence continues at coordinate 4,432,491 of JAKSXO010000035.1, read as the reverse complement.
CTCCTGAAAAAAAAAGGCACCTTTGGGATTCTGAAGCTGAAGAAGCTTCTTAGATGAGAAGGGAAACATTTTCAAGGGGAAAAAAACCAAGACGGTCCAGTTGCTTGGTGAAAAAAGCACCTTTGCGACAACCCTGCGCTAGAGGACGGAGAACCTCCGTCGACATGTGTCCAACGTGAGTTTAGCTTTGGCAACTGCGATACGCTCCAAATTTGCAAAGTTTGGTTGACGTAACCTTAACCATAAAATAGAATTGATGTGTCTAGTTGGGTTTGGTGGCTCGGCCGACAGAAACCCGTGCAAGGTCATCACTCAAGCTGCCTTGCAAAGCATCCCCATTCTGATGACCGCTTTTGACACCGAGCAACACCCTAGGGCAGTGGTGGCGAACCTATGGCACGTGTGCCAGAGGTGGCACTCAGAGCCCTCTCTGTGGGCACGCCCCGGAGATGGCAACTGTCCCTCTTCAACCAGCTGCCTGCTAACTCGCCGAGGTCCCAAGTGACTGGATGCATCCCGGCATAGCTGGTTTCCCTCTCTTAGAAGTAAAGTCTTCATCCTGGTTCATCCAAGCCGGGAATAAATAAGCAAACATGGCGACTGCTTTGGGAAGAAGGTTACAGTTTATTGAAGAAGCAGAAAGATGGTTCTTCAGGAAAGAGCAGAGGAGAGAAGGGCTGAGCACATGGTGTAGTCGGTTTTTATACCCCCTCTAGCCTTTTGTTCGGAATAGTTTCCTGTTCCTGTGGCGTGAACTTTGAGGCTATTTCCTGTGTCACGTATTCTGACCTGAGTCTAGGTGTGCCTCTATGGTATACTTGATGGTAATGGGTTAGTCCTATTATATCCCAAAAGTCATCTCCTGCTTCCCTGGGGCTGGGCTAATGACTCTTAAGAGATTCTTTGTCTTGAGTTCCTGGTGGTTTTACATTTGCATTTGTATGAAGTTAGCTCTTGCTTGGGACAAAGAAATTTGGGGCCAGGTTTGGTTTACTGCTTTTCAAAAAATCCTTTTGGTGAAAAATATATATTCCTTTTTAATATTTCCTTCTGGGGGGGGGGGCTAACTTCCCTCACCTCCCTCCCCCCCCTCCCGTCCCCCCCTCCCGTCCCTCCTGGCCTCGCATGCTCTCCTTTTCCTGGGCACGACCCACTGCATCGCCGTCTTAGCTGTTGGCCAGCTCGTAGGTGACTTCTTTGAACTGCTGGCGGCGGGTGGCAGGACCCCAGAGTGCGCCGGTCGAGCGGCCAGCAGGCTGTGGCTGCTGATGGACATCATCGGCCCCCATGCGCTCGCTGGCCTCTGTGTGTGGGCACCGATGGTGTCAGGCAGCAGTTGCCCCGGCCCTTGTCTTGCCCCATGGCAATGGCACCCCCGCCCTGCCTCGCCTCATCCCGCACAACGAGCCTGCCTACCGCCCCAACCTGCCAGAGACCCCCTGGATTTCCCCCAATCCTGCCCACCCCCCACAGGCGTCCCTCCCCACGAGCAACATTGAGCTGACTACGCCCACCCAATCTCCCATGACCACCACAGCCACATCCACCCAGTGGGCCACCTGCACTTGGCGATAAATAAGTGGGTTTTGGGTTGCAGTTTGGGCACTCGGTCTCTCAAAGGTTCGCCATCACTGCCCTAGGGGCCGGCTTGAGAACCTGGCCTGCATCCACCCAGCCCCCCCCCCCAAAATCGCCCTTCTCACAGCGCATGCTCCGACCTCTTGGTTACCTCTGTTTTGTTGGAACGGCTCAAAGTCAGGCGGCGCAAAGGCCGGGCAGGGCGGGAGGGATCCAGGGCTCCGCTCTCCTGCCTCCTCCCCTGGGTGGAAGCCAGGAGGTCCCCCTCATTTTTTAGGGAGTCTGTTTTCAGAGGGAATCCATCTGCAAAAGACAAGGGGGGGGGAGTTGGCAGAGGCCAGGCCTGGGGTGATCAGCAAACCCGTTCTTTTCCTTGGCGTTCCATGAACCGAGCCGGTGCTAGTTAGGAGGAGGTGTTAGGAGGAGCAGGAAAGAACTGTGGGGTCCTTAGTGCTCTCTGAGACGGCTGTTTTCTTGCAGACGTTTCATTATCCAGCTAGATAACATCAGTGCTAGAAGGGAATGGGGTTTGTGGAGAGGAGGAGGAGGAGGAGAAAGGGAGGAGAAGGAGGAGGACTATGAGGTTCTTCGTGCTCTAAGGTTTTAATAATAATAATAACAACAACAACAACAACAACTGCCTATCCCAGGTCCTGGGTAAGGACTCGACAGGTAGACAAAATGCCAAATCCAGTCTGAACATCTGGCTGACTGTGCGATGATCCATAATAATAATAATAAAGTTGGAAGGGACCTTGGAGGTTATCTAGTCCAATCCCCTGCTCAGGCAGGAAACCCTATCCCATTTCAGACAAATGGCTGTCCAGTCTCTTCTTAAAAACTTCCAGTGTTGGAGCATTCACCGCTTCTGGAGGCAAGTTGTTCCACTGGTTAATGGTTCTAACTGTCAGGAAGTTTCTCCTTAGTTCTAGGTTGCTTCTCTCCTTATGAGTTTCCATCTATTTTGCTTTTTGTCCTGCTTTCAGGCGCTTTGGAAAATAGCTTGATTGCCTCTTCTTTGGGGCAGCCCCTGAGGTACTGGAACACTGCTATCCTGTCCCCCCTCGTCCTTCTCTTCATTAAACTAGACATACCCAATTCCAGCAACCGTTCATTATATGTTTTAGCCTCCAGTCCCCTAATCATCTTTGTTGCTCTTCTCTGCACCCTTTCCAGAGTCTCAACATCTTTTTTACATCGTGGTGACCAAAACTGGATATACTATTCCAAGTGTGGCCTTACCAAGGGATTGTAAAGTGGTATTAACACTTCACATGATCTTGATTCTATCCCTCTGTTAATGCAGCCTAGCACTGTGTTGGCTTTTTTGGCAGCTGCAGCACATGGGTGGCTCCTATTTAAGGGATTGTCCACTAGGACTCCGAGGTCCCTCTCACAGTTGCTACTATTGAGCAAGGTACCCCCTATACTATACCTATACATTTGGTTTTTCTTGCCTAAATGTAGAACCTTGCTTTTTTCACCACTGAATTTCATTTTGTTAGATAGCACTCAGTGCTCAAGTCTGTCCAGATCTTTCTGTATCCTAAGCCTGTCTTCTGGAGGGTTGGCAGACGTTTCTTGCAGACGTTTCATGACCCAACTAGAGGACTTCATTAGTGCTAGAACAGAGTGGGGATGGGTGGAGAGGAGGAGGAGGAGGAGGACTGTGGGGTCCTCCGTGCTCTCTGAGCTTGGCTGTTTCCTTGCAGACGTTTCATTATCCAGCTAGGTAACATCATCAGTACTAGAAGGGAGCAGGATTTGTATGGTTTAAATACAAATGGATGTTTATATACAACAACCTCTGTCCCCCCACCTCCATCCTAGCAGTCTTGCTCACCTGATAGGTAGCTCACCTCTTCCAGCTTCTCCAGCTCATGCACGAGGCCCACCTCACCTTCTCTGCAAAGAGGGATAAAAACAAAGAGTAGAGATTTGGGGATCTGCATTTCCAGGATCCGTGCAAGCAAATTGGGAAAAAAGTATCGCCCATTTCTTTAAGGCCCGTTTTCCAGAAGCCTGTAATAGAATGGCCCCCCCAAAAGCAACTGGACTTTGTTTTTCCTTGAACAGGTTTTGCTTCTCCTCCGAGAAGCTTCTTCTGAAGAAGAACTAAAGAAGCCTCTTGGAGGAGAAGCGAAACCTCTTCAAGGAAAAAGGAAGGAAGTCCCGTTGCCTTTGGAAAAAGCACCTTGGGGACAACCAGGAGCTGCAGGACGAAGGATCCCTGTTGGCGTTGCAATAGAATTCTTTCCGTGTCAATGCTAAGACAGACTCGTAAATACCACTGAAATGCAATTCATAAAGAAAAATTATCCGTCCGTCTATCCATCTTTCTTTCTTTTTTCTCTTTTTTCTTTCTTCAATCCTCTATCTATCTAATCTATCATTTTTTTCTCTCTACTTACCTACCTTTCATCTATTCTCTATCATCTATCTGTCCATCATTCATCTAGCTATCTGTCTGTCTGTCTTTTTCTTTCTTTCTTTCTTTCTTTCTTTCTTTCTTTCTCTTTCTTTTTTCTTTCTTTCTCTCTCTTTTTGTTTCTCTTTCATCTATCTATCCCCTCCATCATCCTCCATCCATCCATCCATCTATTCTATCATTTTTTTCTCTACCTACCTTTCATCTATCCTCTATCATCTATTTGTCCATCATTCATCTAGCTGTCTGTCTCTTTCTTTCTTTCTTTCTTTCTTTCTTTCCTTTCTTTTTTTTCTCTTTTTGTTTCTGTTTCTTTCATCTATCTATCTATCTATCATTTCTCTCTCCATCATCTATCTATCTATCTATCTATCTATGTCTGTCTGTCTATCTATCTATCTATCTATCTATCTATCTATCTATCTATCTATCTATCTATCTATCTATCTATCTATCTTCTCCATCATCCTCCACCCACCATCCATTTCTCTCCATCTATTTCCCTCCATCCATCCATCTATTCTATCATTTTTTCTCTACCTACCTTTCATCTATCCTCTATCATCTATCTGTCCATCATTCATCTAGCTGTCTGTCTGTCTGTCTGTCTTTCTTTCTTTCTTTCTTTCTTTCTTTCTTTCTCTTTCATCTATCTATCTATCTATCTATCTATCTATCTATCTATCTATCTATCTATCTATCTATCTATCTATCTATCCTCTCCATCATCATCCATCCATCCATCCATCCATCATTTCTCCATCTATTATCTATCTATCTATCTATCTATCTATCTATCTATCTATCTATCTATCTATCTATCTATCTATCTATCTATCTATCTAATTTATTTGCCGCCCGTCTCATATCCAAGGACTCTGATGAACACCCAGCAACTGAGAGAACCTGGCCTTGACAGAGCAGCATGGAGGGGAGCCCCGACCTATGAAGTCACCCAGATACAACTGAGTGGTTAAAACCACAATGCAACAGAATCCTTCCAATGTCAACGCTAAGACATACACACCACGGAGCCTGCAATTCAGAAACAAAACTAGAAGTTTATGAAAATTACAACCAGTGCATTCTCCCCCTTCCCCCACTCCGGTTTCCTACCTATCAGGGGTGGAGGTAACCCGGCCGCGCTTGGCTGCCTGAAGGCCCGCTTTGCAAGCAGGGCTCTCTGGAGCCTTGTGGGGAAGGGGCAGAGGCACCCGGAGGGGTCTCGGTGTCCTGTATTTCAAAGTGTGGCAGCAGATTCTTTCGAGGAGAACGTTGACTGCAAGGAAGGAAGAAATGAAAAAGGTTGCTCCTTGAATTTCTGGTCCACCTAGACTTCACTTTTAAAACTTCTAAGTTTTTGGTTCTAATCCTGCTTTGGACATGAAAGCCGGCTGGGTGACCTTGGACCAATCACCAGGAGACAGTGAGTTCTAGTCAAAAGCCAATTGGGTGACTTTGGGCCAATCACTAGGAGATGGTGAGTTCTAGTCCTGCCTTAGGCACAAAAGTCAACTGGGTGACCTTGAACCAATCACCAGGAGACAGTGAGTTCTAGTTCTGCCTTAGGCAGGGAAGCCAACTGGGTGACTTTGGGCCAATCACCAGGAGACGGTGAGTTCTAGTCCTGCCTTAGGCAGGGAAGCCAACTGGGTGACTTTGGGCCAATCACCAGGAGACGATGAGTTCTAGTCCTGCCTTAGGCAGGAAAGCTAGCTGGGTGATTTTGGGCCAATCACTAGGAGATGGTGAGTTCTAGTCCTGCCTTAGGCACAAAAGCCAACTGGATGAACTTGTACCAATCACCAGGAGACGTTGAGTTCTAGTCGAAAACCAACTGGGTGACTTTAGGCCAATCACCAGGTATGTCCTGACACATCAGAAGGGATTTGGGGCCAAGTTCACAGGTTGGGCAAAACCCTGGCGCATGCGATAAAGTTCCACATCATCAGCTAGGCTAAAACCAGAACATGCCAACTTGCCTGCCACAGACAATGCCAAGAGGCCCGTGAGCGACGTGAACCCCAAGGAAATGGTGTGGTGGAGCTCAAAGAGGGCGTTTGCCACAACCACAACCAGCAGCAGGGCACGGGATGCGCCGGGGATCTGCAGGAAAGTCATGATGAGCGCAGCCAGGAGGAAGTAGAGCACATGCAAGACGCAGGTGTAGACAGAACTCAAGCTGAACCCTGCAAAACGTGGGAGACGCAAATACGTTTGCTGCTTCTCCCTTTGAAAATATTTGAAAAAAGGTTGGATAATCAAGCACTTGGGTGTCTAACGGCCCTTATGAATTCAGCCCTTTTGTTTTTGAGTCTAGGGAGAACTTTCAGCAAACAAACGGCGAGAAACACCAATTCCAGATCACTTGTAGAGCAGTGACTGTCAACCTCGGCAACTTCAAGTTGTGTGGACTTCAACTCCCAGAATTCCACAGCCAGTTATACTAGCTGGGGAATTCTGGGAGTTGAAGTCCACACACCTTCAAGTTGCCAAGGTGGGAAAAAAGGATGTAGGCCGGGGGTACCTACATCAGGGGTAGGCAACCTTGGCTCTTTTATGACTGGTGGACTTGAACTCCCAGAATTCCTGAGCCAGCCATGCTGAGGGGAAAGGAAAGTTTCCAAGCTGAGCCATGCTGGCTCAGGGATTCTGGGAGTTGAAGTCCACGAGTCATAAAAGAGCCAAGTTTGAAGACTCCTGTCTTAAATCTAATAAACAAAATGGAGGCTGGCTGAGGAATTCTGGGAGTTGAAGTCCACCAGTCATAAAAGGGCCAAGATTCCCCACCCCTGGTCTAGGGCAGGGGTAGGCCACCGTGGCTCTTTTACGACTCGTGGACTTCAACTCCCAGAATTCCTGAGCCAGCCATGCTGAGGGGAAAGGGAGAGGTTTCCAAGCTGAGCCATGCTGGCTCAGGGATTCTGGGAGTTGAAGTCCATGAGTCATGAAGGGGGCCATAGTTTCCCCATGCTGGCTCAGGAATTCTGGGAGTTGAAGTCCACCAGTCATAAAAGAGCCAAGTTTGAAGACTCCTGTCTTAAATCTAATAAACAAAATGGAGGCTGGCTGAGGAATTCTGGGAGTTGAAGTCCACCAGTCATGAAAGAGCCAAGGTTGCCTACCCCTGATATAAGTATATCAGAAAGATCACTTTCCTTTCAGGGATGTCGTCACAACACACAGAAAAACAGGCGGAGAAATGCTTTATTATGTGTCTGGAAGAAGTATTTTTATAGGTTAAATTATAAAATTCCAGTTTGGGGGATTCCCGGACACGTTACAGAGGGGGTATCTAGAGGGGTGAATTTGGATAGCATTTTTTATAAGGAACTACTTAGTTTGGAAGGGAAGGACTGGCAATTAAAATCTCTAGCTGAGTTGAAGCAAGAAAATATTGTACACTCTTGGTTTCAATATAATCAATTGTTAGCTAGGTGGAGCTTAGATCAAAAGATTAGTATTACTTTAGAGGATGTGAATTTGATAAAACAGATTAAAGATCAAACTCAAGCTCATATAAAGAGAATCTATAATGTCTTAATAGAATTGGATTCTGAAACAGAACTAGTTAAAGAATGTATGGTAAAATGGGCACAAAATAGTCAAGAGCTGATTCTATTGGACACATGGGAGATAATTTGGGTTAGAAATGTAAAATTTACTCAAGCTCAAAGTTTGAGAGAAAATTTTTATAAAATGTTTTATAGGTGGCATTTGGATCCCCAAAAGTTGTCTTGTATGTATCCTAACTTGCAGCCCAAATGTTGGAGATGTGGTAGTTTGGATGCAACTTATTTTCATATTTGGTGGACTTGTAGAAATGTAAAAGCTTTTTGGATTAAAATTTGGTGGAACATTCAGAATATTTTTACAAGAAAGATAAAGTTTACTCCTCAACTATTTTTGTTGGGTATTATAATGGATGTTGATGCTAAAGAAATTAATTTGATGTTGAATTTAATAACAGCAGCAAGGCTGCTGGTAGGGCAATATTGGAAGAAGGAAAGTTTGCCTACTATAGAAGAATGGACGCTTAAAGTGTCAAACTTAGCAGAAATGGCTAAGATTTCTGCTTATTTGAAGGATTATTCACAAGAAAGATACATTTCGGTTTGGAGAAAATGGATAGATTATATTCAGAATAAACATGGGACTAAAAAGTTCCATTTATTTTATGAATAAATTTTAGAATATTATTATTGTTATTATTACTATTATTATTAATAATTTAGTATAGTGGAAAGTTTATTAAAAGAGAGTTAAAGTACATTATATTTGTTTATCTATATAGTTGGTTAATGTTAGCTAGATTATGATTATTATATTTATTACCCTGTATTCAGCTCTGGGAAGTGGGGGGGAGGGGAGAGGGTAGGTGGGTTTGGGACATATTTTGTAATTTTTTGTAAAACTTTTCAATAAAAAAAAAAAGAAAGATCACTTTCCTTTCAGGGATGTCGTCACAACACACAGAAAAACAGGCGGAGCGCCGATTGTGCCAGGGCAGCTGGCATCTTGACTTTTAGGACCATATCCTGGGGTTCATTTGTGTATTTTTCAATTGATAGCAGACCCGTTGCTCAAAGGTAGCCTTACCTGCCCAGCTTATGAATCTCTGGATGTGCTGCAATCGCCCCTCCACCTTGGTCTGCATGTGCTCCATGGTTTGAAGGACTAGCCCAAACGTCTCGTTCATCTTCCTCAGTTTCCCCAGTAACTCATCGTGGTACAAAGTGGTTTGCTTCTGATGGGCCAGGAACAAACCCACATTGGTGTCTGGAAGAAGAAAAAGCAGGTCTCAGGGCCAATGGAAAGGAAAGCGGACCTCAACTCAACGGAGCCCACTCCAGCCTCGAGTTCTTCCAAGCATGGTAGACTTCCATCACTACCACCACACTATGTAAGAACGAGAGGACTGTGGAGTCCTTGGTGCTCTCTGAGCTTGGTGGTTTCCTTGCAGATGTTTCATGACCCAAACTAGGTAACATTATCAGTGCTAGAAGGGAGTAGAGTTTGTGGGGAGGAGGAGGAGGAGGAGGAGGAGGAGGAGGAAAGGACTGTGGTGCACTTGACTTGGAAAAAGCTTCTCTCCTGGACCTGGGAGAGAGTCAGCTGGATGGACAAAACTTTGACTCATAGAAGAGGATATTCAGAGCTCAAGGTTAAAACTGTGGGGTCCTTGGTGCTTGTTTGCTTCTTGCAGACGTTTCATGACCAAACTAGGGAACATCATCAGTGTTAGAAGGCAGTGGGGTTTGTGGGGAGGAGGAGGAGGAGGACTGTGGGGTCCTTGGTGTTCTCTGAGCTTGGCAGTTTTCTGGCAAAGGTTTCATGACCCAACTAGGTAACATCATCAGTGCTAGAAGGGAGTGGGGTTTGTGGGGAGGAGGAGGAGGAGGAGGAGGAAAGGACTGTGGTGCACTTGACTTGGAAAAAGCTTCTGGACCCTGGAGAGAGTCAGCAGGATGGACAAAACTTTGATTCATAGAAGAGGATATTCAGAGCTCAAGGTTAAAACTGTGGGGTCCTTGGTGCTTGTTTGCTTCTTGCAGACGTTTCATGACCGAACTAGGGAACAACAACATCATGTTAGAAGGCAGTGGGGTTTGTGGGGAGGAGGAGGAGGAGGAGGACAACTGTGGAATCTTTGGTGCTCTCTGAGCTTGGTGGTTTTCTTGCAGACGTTTTATGACCCAACTAGGATACATCATCAGTGCTAGAAGGGAGTGGAGTTTATGGAGAGGAGGAAGGAGGAGGAGGATGATTCTGGGGTCCTTGGTGCTCCCTGAGCTGGGTGGTTTTCTTGCAGACATTGCATGATGCAACTAGGTATGTCTAGTTTAACGAAGAGAAGGACAAGGGGGGACATGATAGCAGTATTCCAATATCTCAGGGGCTGCCCCAAAGAAGAGGGAGTCAAGCTATTCTCCAAAGCATTTCCTGAAGGCAGGACAAGAAGCAACGGGTGGAAACTAATCAAGGAGAGAAGCAACCTAGAACTAAGGAGAAACTTCCTTACAGTGAGAACAATAAATCAGTGGAACAGCCTGCCTCCAGAAGCAGTAAATGCTCCAACACTGGAAGTTTTTAAGAAGAGACTGGACAGCCATTTGTCCGAAATAGTGTAGGGTTTCCTGCCTGAGCAGGGGGTTGGACTAGAAGACCTCCAAGGTCCCTTCCAACTTCACTACTATTACAACTAGGTAACATCTTCAGAAGGAATGGGGGTTTTGGAGAGGAGAAGGAGGAAGAGGAGGAGGGGGGGGAGGAGGAGGTGGTGGTGGTCTTTGGGGTCCTTGGTACTCCCTGAGCTTGTTGCTTTCCTTGAAGACATTTCATTACCCAACTAGGTAACATCATCAGTGCTAAGCTGGAGAGGAATGGAGTTGGAATGTCCCTACCACAAACCTAGTTTGGAGTAGACTTCTTGAGCCCGTCTTTGGACTTGACTCAGGTCCCTCAGGATGGACTGATGTCCTTCTTGAAGTTCCACATCCTGTTGGTTCAGATGACTGCTGACATTTTCTGCCAAAAGAGAAACAGAGGCGGCATTGGGAATTCTTGTCTCAAGTGGATTTTGGTTAAAAAACGCACCGGGTTCCGTTCTAGTCTTACCGACAGAAAAAATATTTGTCGCTCAGGGTGGAAATGAGGCATCCTTTGTGCTCTTTGGGTTTGGTAGTTTTCTTGCAGACGTTTCATGACCCAACTAGGTAACATCATCAGAGTTTGAAGAGGGTAGGGTTTGCAAGGAGGAGGAGGAGAAAGAGAAGGAGAAAGAGAATAATACCGACTGTGGGGTCCTTCGTGCTGTCTGAGCTTGGTGGTTTTCTTGCAGACGTTTCATCACCCAACTAGGGAACACAATCAGTGCTACAGGGGAGTGGGATTTGCAGAAGGGGGAGGAGGAGGAGGAGGAGGAAGAGGAGGAGGAGGAGGAAATGACAGTGGGGTCCTTGGTGCTCTCTGACCTTGGTGGTTTTCTTGCAGACGTTTCATGACTCAACTTGATAACATCACCAATGCTAGGAAGTACAATTGTCCCTCCCTTCTAGCACTGATGATGTTCCCTAGTTGGGTCATGAAACACCTGCAAGAAAACCACCAAGCTCAGAGACCCCCAAGGACCACATAATCCTGCTCCTCCTCCTCTGCAAAACCCACTGCCTTCTAGCACTGATGATGTTACCTAGTTGGGTAATGAATCATTTGCAAGAAAACCATAAAGCTCAGAGAGCACCAAGGACCTCACAGTCCACCACCTCCTCCTCCTCCTCCTCTCCACTCCATAAAACCCACTTTCTTCTAGCACTGATGATGTTCCCTAGTTGGGTCATGAAACGCCTGCAAGAAAACCACCAAGCCCAGAGAGCACCACGGTCCCCACAATTCCACTCTTTTAGGCCGTTCTTAGTCCGTAAAAAAAGATCACTGGGATGGACAGAGACTTTACCACTAGTCCTCAACTTATGGCCATTAGTTCAACCACCTTTCAAAGTGATGATGGTATTAGAAAAAAAAAAGTGACCGGACCTCAGACATATGACCACGGCCCCATCCTTTTGCAGCCACGTGATCCAAATTCGGGCACTTGGAACCGGCATGTACTTCATGACAGTTGCAGCATCCTTTTGCGGCCACATCGTCGCCATTCGTGACTTTCCCAGCTGGCTTCCGACAAAGCCAAGTCAAAGGGTTTGCTTAGTGACTGTGCGACTCACTTAACAACCAGAACAAAAAGGTCATGAAATCGGGGCACGATTCATTGAAGAACCACACTGCTTAGCAATGGAATGCCGACGGTGGTCGTAAGTAGAGGACTATTTGGATGACGTTTGGAGCCCCCCCCCCCGAGCATCCTTGGTCCTGGCTCTCACCCATCCTGCGTGTGATGCCCTCCAGCAGCTCAGCCACCTGCCGCTGCCCGCTGGCAATCAGGGCCTTCTCCTGGACCAGGCGCTCCAGGTTGCTGGAGAGAGCTTCCTCCATCTGCACCTGGCCACCTTGCAGCGTCTCTTGCTGGCTGAGTAGGCCCTCCTGGGTGCTAACCACCCTCTGGAGGGACTCCGCCGTGAGCTGCTTCAGCTCTTCCTGGCTCCTCTGTCCGCGGGAGGGAAAAAACACAGAAAATAAAAATAAAGCTCGGAAGTGGACGCTTTTTCAGCCTCCTTTTGGTATAAACACATCATTTCATCCATCGTTGTACCCATCATTCGTTGAGTGTGTTTTCAAAATACAAAACACAGGGAGTCCTCGCCTTAGCGACCGTTCGAAGCTACAACGATGGCACTGGAAAAAGTGACTTAGGACCGGTTTTCACCCTCGCGACCCCTTGCAGGGTTCCATGTTCAAAATTCAGAGGCTCGGCAACAGGCATGTACTTAGGACGGTTGCCCTGTCACACGATCCCCTTTTGCAACTTTGTGACAAGCAAAGTCAATGGAGGAAGCCAGATTTGCTTAATGATCGGGTTACTGATTTAACCCCTGCCACGATTCACTTAACAATGGTGGCAAGACAGGTCGTAAAATTGGGGCAAAACTCACTAAACAGCAGAAACGTTCGGCTCAATTGTGGTCGTAAGGCGAGAACTGTGTCAAAGTAATGATTTAGAAGCTAACCAGCTGAGGTAATGTATGTAATGATGGGAATGACTCAGCAGGGTCTGTGTCTCTTTAAGAGCCATTGTATAAAGGGAAGGCTCTGCTGATGTGTTCTCTCTCTTCCGTTTCCTACTGTATGTGGTTTGATGGATCCTGCTGTATTAGCACATGCGTGTATATTGTTCCTGGTATATGATATTGTAGGTAGTGTAAGGTAAACCACCATTTAATATAGACCAGCGGTTCTCAACCTATGGGTCGCGACCCCATTTGGGGTCGATCGCCCATTTTTCGGGGGTCGCCAAAGACAGCGATCCGCCATTTTTCGCGGCGCCGTGCACGCGCGCCGCGCATGGGGGCGGCGCCGTGCACGCACGCTGCGCATGGGGGCCGCCGCACATGCGCGTCACGCATGGGGCCCTGCCCCCATGCGCGCAGCGCCACGCATGCGCGGAACGTTTGTGTGACGGGGGTCGCCGTCACATAAACGTTGAGAAGCACTGATATAGACCACTGTTTACTGTGTTTACTCTTGGGTTATCTCGTGCAGTAAGACTGTGCATGCTCTACCTGCATATATTTAGAGATTGTTGTGAACTTGAGTGCTGCTGTTTTCCTCATTCATCCCTGCATACCTGCATCCATGCACGCACACACATACACACCCCAGACCAAAAGAGAGGAACACAACAGTGGGTCCAGCCAAACCTTGAGTGTTTCCATGGCTTCCAGCTGGCCCACGGCGGTAGAGACCAGGGCGTTCACCATATGCTGCGCCCGGCGCTTGAATTCCACCTGGCGGGTGGCGTAGCAGACAGCCCGGGCTCGGTTGCTGATGATGTGATAAGCGTTCCAGGTATCTGGATCCATCCCAGCTGTGCATTCCGCCAGGCTCTTTGGCATGGAAAGGAAGAAAGGAACAATTAACCAGTGGAACAACCTGCCTCCAGAAGCGATGAATGCTCCGACATTGGAAGATTTTAAGAAGAGACTGGACAGCCATTTGTCTGAAATGGTATAGAGTCTCCTGCCTGAGCAGGGGGTTGGACTAGATGACCTCCAAGGTACCTTCCAACATTATTATTATTATTATTATTGATGAAGATGATGATGATGTTGTGAATACTCTTAATACTGGAAGTTTTTAAGAAGAGACTGAACAGCCATTTGTCTGAAAGGGTATAGAGTCTCCTGCCTGAGCAGCGGGTTGGACTAGATGACCTCCAAGGTCCCTTCCAACTTTTATTTTTATTATTATTATTAATAATGTTGTAAATACTCTAATTATGGAAGTTTTTAAGAAGAGACTGGACAGCCATTTGTCTGGAAAGGTATAGGGTTTTCTGCCTGAGCAGGGGGTTAGACTAGATGACCTCCAAGATCCCTCCCAACTTTTATTATTATTATTAATAATAATAATAATAATAATAATAATAATAATAAAGATAATGATGATGATGTGAATACTCCAATACTGGAAGTTTTTAAGAAGAGACTGGACAGCCATTTGTCTGAAATGTTCCAGGTTGCTTCTCGCCTTGATTAGTTTCCATCCGTCGCTTCTTGTCCTGCTGTCAGGGGCTTTGGAGACTAGGTGGACCCCCTCCTCAAATACTGCTATCCTGTCCCCCCTGGTCCTTCTTTTCTCCAGACTAGCCATACACAAATCCTGCAACTATTCTTCATACGTTTTAGTCTCCCTTTAGTCATCTTTGTGGCCCTTCTCTGCACTCTTTCCAAAGCCCCAACATCTTTTTCTATAGGGTGGGGACCAAAACGTGATGCAGTATTCTCGGTATGGCCAGGGGTGCCTACGTACCATGTCCTCAGTGCACAGGTAAGTCCTCCGTCCTTCGGCACCGGCCTGGCAGTTGAACAGCCCCACTCCCAGCTTGGCCAGTTCCTCTTCCGCCAGATCCGCGCAAGTTGTGCGAAGTTGGGAAATAACCTGGCACAGGAAAGGAGAAGAAAAAAGGCCCCATATCAGTTCAGGGGTGCCTCGGCCAACAGGATGGGAAATGGCACGGAAAGGAGGAGGAGGAGGAGGAGGAGGAACAGTATAGGGCAGTCCTCGACCTACGACCGCAAAGTTTCCATCGCTGAGCAAGTAGACATTCGTTAAAGGAGCTTCGTCCCATTTTAGGACTTTTCTTGGCGCAGTTGTTAAAGTGTGGTTGTTAGTTACACGGTTGTTAAGTGAATCCGGCTTCCCCATTGACTATGCTTGTCGCAAAAGGGGATCACACCATCCCGGAAGACTGTGACCGTCATAAATACGAGTCGGTTCCCAAGCACCCAAATTTTAATCACACGTTCATGGGGATGACATCATAAGGGTAAAAACCAGGCTTAAATCGTTTTGTTCACTGCCGTTGTTGCAATATCGGTCACTTAACAAACGGTCGTAAGTCGAGGACTGCTTGTATACACACACACACACACACACACACACACACCCCGCCTGCAAAGCGCCAGAGACCTTGTGGTGGCAGGAATCCAGACGGGACAGATCCACCGGCTGTGTCTCGGCTAGGAACCGCTCGTCGGCTGTATCCATCTCAAAAGGCACCCGGGCCAGGCCAGCTGGATCCGGACCAGCAGCAGCAGCAGCAGCAGCTAGGGGCTCAGCATTGGGCACGGGAATTGGGGGGCCCTTTTGGGTGAGCCAGCCAAAAAACCCGGAGGAGGGGGCCACGACCAGGAGCAAGGGGAGAGGGAGAACAAGGGCCCAGCTGTGAAAGAGCAGCATCTTCCGAAGGTGCCTGCAGGCAAAACAAAAATTGTACCTATAAAAGAGAATAATTTTAGCTCAGGGTTGAAATGAGGAGGGTCTCTGAGCAGGGGGGTTTCCTTGCAGACGTTTCGTGACCCGACTAGGGAACATCATCAGTGCTAGAAGGGAGGAGGAGGAGGAGGAGAAAATTGGGGGGTCCTGGGTGCTCTCTGGGTGGTTTCCTTGCAGACGTTTCGTGACCTGACTAGGGAACATCATCAGTGCTAGAAGGAAGCAGAGTTTGGGGGGAGGGAGGGAGGGAGGGAGAGAGGAGGAGGAGGAGGAGGAGGATGAAAGGATTGGAGGGTCCTGGGAGCTCTCTGAGCTGGGGGGTTTCCTTGCAGACGTTTCGTGACCCGACTAGGGAACATCATCAGTGCTAGAAGGGAGGAGGAGGAGGAGGAGGAGGAGGAGGAGGACTGTGTGGTCCTCACTTTCCACTTCTAGGGTCCCTCCCCAACCTGGTAATTGGAGAATCATCTGGTTACAAAAGGCCCACAAACACACGCTAAAAACAGAATGTTTGGCCACTTTTAAGACTTATGGACTTCAACTCCCAGAATTCCCCAACCAGCAACGGCTGGCTGGGGAATTCTGGGAGTTGAAGTCCACAACCTGCCTCCAGAAGCTGTGAATGCTCCAACACTGGACATTTTTAAGTAGAGACTGGAAAGCCATTTGTCCGAAATGGTATGGTATGCCTGAGCAAGAGGTTGGACTAGATGACCTCCAAGGTCCGTCCCAACTTTTATTATTATTATTATGGATCATCACACAGTCAGCCAGATGTTCAGACTGGATTTGGCATTTTGTCTACCTATCGAGTCCTTACCCAGGACCTGGGATAGGCAGATGTGGATGTTTGATGGTATTACAGGTATCGTCGCAGGATGGAAGCAGTTCCTAGTAAGGCCGCCTTTTGCAATTGACTAATAGTGAATTTGTCAATGCCAATGGCATTCAAGTGGTGCTCCAGTTGTTTTGGGATTGCACCCAAGGAGCCTATCACTATATTATTATTATTATTATTTAAATCTTAAAATTCCCAAAGGTGGACCCCCCTGCTCTAAAGGCAATGATTCTCTGCTACTTGCTAACACACAAACTCTCATTCCAAGGTAGACTGCCGTGGAACACCGAGGCTCCACTTGAAAAAGGTCCTGGCCCCAGACCTGGAGTAAGACCCCCAGACCCTTCCACTGCCAGTTGAAAAGATTTCCCCCCCCCCACCCCACAGAGCATCTACAATCCCCGTATTATTAGCAGCACCCCTGCTCTCTGCAATCGCATTCAGATTTCCCGAGCAGTTTTTTTTCAGGACCCAATTATTTGTCCAACAAAAATTACAAATCCGAACAAGCAAAATAAGAAAATAAAAATGCAACGGGGACAACAGGCACGTTAGTGCATTTACACATGCTTCCTTTTAGGGACTTCTTAAATAAGGAGTGAGGTCCAGAGAAGTTAAATTAGAAGGAAAATTATGAAAGTTTAATAGCGAACTCAGTCAGGTAAGATATTCCCGATGTTGACAATTCTATTGCAAAAATTTACTTGGTTTTGTATTGCTTCATTTTACCCAAGGCAGCTTTAAGAACGCAGAGTAATAAGCGATAGCTAACAATTATTGCTTTGCATTTTAAAACCTGCAAGGACCCCTCACTTTTAAGTAAGGTCTTTAAAGGCCAGAGACCCTCATTTGTGTTGTATTTTCGTACTTCAGCTTCCTACGGGCCATGCTGTCTTCTTTGAAACCTTAAGCCAGCTTCTATAACAGAATAACAGAGCTGGAAGGGACCTTGGAGGTCTTCTAGTCTGACCCCCTGCTCAGGCAGGAAACCCTAAACCATTTCAATGGCTCTCCAATCTCTTCTTAAAAACCTCCAGGGATGGAGCAGAGACAAGCTATGCAGAATAACAGAACAGAGTTGGAAGGGACTTTGGAGATCCTCTAGTCCAGCCCCTTGCTCAAGCAGGAGACCCTTGCAGAATAACAGAGTTGGAAGGGACCTTGGAGGTCATTTAGTCCAGCCCCCTGCTCAAGCAGGAGACCATTTCAGAATCACAGACTTGGAAAGGACCTTGGAGGTCATTTAGTCCAACCCCCTGCTCAAGCAGGAGACCCTTAGAGAATAATAGACTTGGAAGGGACCCTGGAGGTCTTCTAGTCCAGCCCCTTGCTGAAGCAGGAGACCCTTGCAGAGTAACAGTGGGGTGGGACCTTGGAGGTCTTCTAGTCCAACCCCCTGCCCAAGCAGCAAAACGGCTCTTCAAATCTCTTCTTAAAAACCTCCAGTGATAACACACCCACCACTTCTGAATGAGTCTACGGTCAGTCCAAGCAGGAAAACTCAAAAGCCTCCTCCTGTAAAAAAAAAAAAAAATCCCAGCTCTTGCAAATTGCCCTTCCCTTTTCCCCTGAAGGCTTTTAAACCGCTTCCCCGTGGATCGCCTTGTGGTCCCCTATCCAAAGACCAGCACAGCTGGGCTTTGCAAAAATTTAGCCAAAGTCGGGCAGGTGCAAAGGGGGGGAAGAGAGAGAGAGAGAGAGAGAGAAACCTCATCGGAGCCCAGCGCGGCGTGAAAGGGAAGCCAACAGCGGGGTCCGGAAAGGTAAAGCGTCCCCCCCAAACCTACCGACCTTCCGCCCCCTCCGAACCCCGCAAGTGCGCTCCGCGAGCCGCGCGGCCGCTTTTAAGAAAACCCGCCGCGTGACATCACGGGCGCGCGGCCAATCGCCGCCGCGCCAGCCCGCCTCGCCTCCGGAAAGGGGCGGGGCGGGTACGCGCTCCCTACCGAGCGCGAGACCCGCGAGCGGAGCCGCGCGGGGATTGGCTGTCCGGTGCGGCGCGGGGCGTGGCCGGAGCAAAACCTGGCCGTGCGCGGCGGCGGGGGGCGGGGCGGGCAGAAGCGCCATGGAGCCGCTGCGGGAGCTGCGCGTGGGCTTCATCGGCGCGGGGCGCATGGCGGGCGCGGTGGCCCGGGCGATGCTGCTGGCAGGTAAGGGGAAGGAGGGCGGGAGGCTCGCGGGGGGCGGCTTGGCGGGCGGGCTTTTTTGCAGGCACGGAGCCCCCCTCCCCAGTTGGAAGACCCGGCTGGGGTCTTTGGAGCCCGATTGGAGGGGCTCAGATGCAGGGGGGGGGCGGAGCAGAGAGGCGGGGGCGGCGCAGAAGGGAAAGGGGTCCCTTACTTAGAGGGGTCCCTAAGGGGGGGTTCCCTTACTTAATGGGATACTTTACTTAGAGAGGTCCCTTACTTAGAGGGTCCCTAAGGGGGGGATCCCTTACTTAGAGGGGTCCCTAAGGGGACTCACTTACTAAGAGGGGTACTTAAGAGAAGTCCCTTACTTAGAGGGGTCCCTAAGGGGCGTCCCTTAGAGGAGTCCCTTAGAAGAGTCCCTAAGAGGCGTCACTTACTCAGAGGGGTACTTAAGAGAAGTCCCTTACTTAGAGGGGTCCCTAAGGAGTGGTATCTTACTTAGAGGGGTCCTTTACTTAGAGGGGTCCCTAAGGGGCGTCCCTTAGAGGAGTCCCTAAGGGGCGTCACTTACTCAGAGGGGTACTTAAGAGAAGTCCCTTACTTAGAGGGCTCCCTTACTTAGAGGGGTCCCTAAAGGCTGTCCCTTAGAGGGGTCCCTAAGAGGCATCACTTACTCAGAGGGGTACTTAGAGGAGTCCCTAAGGGGCGTCACTTACTAAGAGGGGTACTTAAGAGAAGTCCCTTACTTAGGGGGTCCCTAAGGGGGCTTCCTTACTTAGAGGGGTCCCTTACTTAATGGGATACCTTACTTAGAGGGGTCCCTTAGAAGAGTCCCTAAGAGGCGTCACTTACTCAGAGGGGTACTTAAGAGAAGTCCCTTACTTAGAGTGGTCCCTAAGGAGTGGTATCTTACTTAGAGGGGTCCTTTACTTAGAGGGTCCCTAAGGGGAGGTCCCTTACTTAGAGGGGTCCCTAAGGGGCGTCCCTTAGAGGAGTCCCTTAGAAGAGTCCCTAAGAGGCATCACTTACTCAGAGGGGTACTTAAGAGAAGTCCCTTACTTAGAGGGCTCCCTTACTTAGAGGGGTCCCTTAGAGGAGTCCCTAAGAAGCGTCACTCAGAGGGGTACTTAAGAGGAGTCCCTTACTTAGAGGGGTCCCTTAAAGGGATACCTTACTTAGAGGAGGATTACCTGTAATTCAGTAGTATGTTTCAGATCCCTAAGGAGAGACTCTTTGAAGCATCAATCATTTCAGATTATTTGCTCCTGAAATCAATTAGGATTAGCAGAATTACAGAATAACAGAGCTGGAAGGGACCTTGGAGGCCATCTAGTCCTGCTCAGGCAGGAAACCCTATTACCATTTCGGACAAATGGCTGTCCAGTCTCTTCTTCAAAACCTCCAATGGTGGAGCATCCACAACTTCTGGAGGCAAGCAGTTCCACTGGTTAATTCTCCTCACTGTCGGGAAGTTTCTCCTTAATTCTAGGTTGCTTCTCTCCTTGATGAGTTTTAGATCACAGGTAGTCCTCAATTTACAACTATTTGTTTAGTGATCGTTCAAAGTTACAACAGCACTAAAAAAAAGTGAGTTATAACTGTTTTTCACACTTCTCCACGGTCAGGTGATGAAAATTCGGACGGTTGGCAATTGACTCATATTTACGACTGTCGCAGTGTCCCAGGGTCACGCGATCCCCTTTTGTGATCTTCTGGGGAAGCCAGATTCAACTTAAGAACCCTGTTAGTAACTTAACTGCAGCGATCCACTTAACAACTATGACAGGAAAGATTATAAAAGAGGGCAAAATGTTAAATGTTTCACTTAACAGAACCTTTGCGATCCATTGTGGTCGTAAATTGAGGACTACCTGTACTCTAGAGTAAATGGGGGAGGGATATTGCTGTAAAGGAAGAGGCAGGTTTGCTCCTGTTTGTAAGTTTTTACAACTTTACTGCTATCGTGGAAACTTACTGCAGTCATGGAAAAATCTTGATTTGTTTTTTTTCCCCCTTTTTTCTCAGTGATCTTGCCTCACTCCGACTTCCCTGAGACTAGACCTCTGGAAATTTTGCTTTGATCTGGAAATTATGGAAGGAAAATTTTTCTAAGGGAAGCCAAGTTAGGTCAACGTGGATTCCCTTAGAAAGTTATTCCTTCCATAATTCCCTTTGTGACCTTTGGGCTGCTTTTCATCAAACCGTATTTTTTAACCATAGCATTGGGTCTGTTTTTTCTTTTTGAAAATTTTATTGATTTTCTAACGTTACATTTATATCTTTGAAAAACAGCGTGTGGCGGCTGAGTTGCTATAATTCGATTACATACAAATATCATTAATACAAATCTCAAACTATTACAAGAGGTATTTCCTCTCTTTTCCTCTGAATATGTACCGTCTCATATTTGAATTAATACACTTCTCATTCTATCAGTCAAATAAAAAATACCTTTCTTACAATGATCAATAGTTTTTAGTTTATATAGATAGAGAGAAAAATAGATTGATTGATTGATTGTTTTTACGTTCAATCTTTGAGACAACCAATGTCCTAGTGCAGTGGTTCTCAACCATTTTAATGCCGCGACCCCCCAACCGGTCGTAAGTCGAGGACTAGTCAACCGGTCGTAAGTCGAGGACTACTCAACTGGTGTAGCACCGTTTGCAGAATGGGACTTTTGGCGGGCTCAGCAGGGCAGAGACAGCCTGGACAATTCCTATTGGCTTTTGAAAGCCAATAGAATTAGACTCTGTTCAAGAGAGTCTATTCTATTGGCTTTCAAAAGGTGCTTTTTCCAGGAGGCAACTGGACTTTCTTTGTTTTTCTTTGAAGATGTTTCGCTTCTCATCCTAGAAGCTTCTTCAGCTCTGACTGGATGGTGGGGGAATGGAAGGATTTATGCTCCTTGCAGACTTTTTCTTCCTTCCTTCCTTCCTTCCTTCCTTCCTTCCTTCCTTCCTTCCTTCCTTCCTTCCTTCCTTCCTTCCTTCCTTCCTTCCTTCCTTCTTTCTTTCTTTCTTTCTTTCTTCTTTCTTTTTCTTTCTCTTTATTTTTCCTTCCTTCCTTTCTCTCTCTGTCTTTCTCCTATCCTTCTCCTTCTTTTCCTCTGTTCTTCCTCCCCCTCTTCCTCTTTCCCTTTCCTCCTTCTCCCAAAGGTGCTTTTTCCAGGAGGCCACTGGACTTTCTTTGTTTTCCTTTGAAGACGTTTCGCTTCTCCTCCAAGCAGCTTCTTCAGCTCTGACTGAAGGATTATTTGCATTCTTGTAGAGAGTCGTGGAGAGTCGCCATCATCCAGTCCACCTCCAGGTGGCCTCAACAACCCTCTAAAAGAAGGCAAATGACCGGCTGTCTGCAAGGAGTATAAATCCTTCCGTTCCCCACCATCCAGTCAGAGCTGAAGAAGCTTCTGGGATGAGAAGCGAAACGTCTTCAAAGTCCAGTTGCTTCATGAAAAAAAAAAACCACCTTTGAGGCCTCTGGTCCCGAATGCTGTAAGTGGAGAACTTTACGGCATTCTCAATCTTATCCAGCAGTTCAGAAGCTCTCCTGCTTTCTGGGCTGAGATGAGCAGAGCGTTCTTAATTCATGCAAATGTTAATTAGCGCAGAAGACAAGAAGTGGAATCTGCCCTTCAGGATCGACTGTCCTGCAGCTTCCCAAAGTCTTATCCTTGCAAGACAATCCAGGAGGACCTCAAGGCTGCTGGCACCAAAAATGGGTGGACATTCAAGCGGAACCCACAAAGAGATGCCTCCTCCGCTCGGAGTGCGATAGAAAACATCTCACAAGACAGAAAAGCCTACTTGTGTTCCAGAGACAGCTGGGAAGCCAGGCTAAAACGGATCCATTTGAAAAGTCCAGTTCTGCAAATCCTGGAACTGGGTCACCATCACAGTCTCGAGTGCCTTGGCCCAATGCGGAATATTGGAGATCCAATGGTAACTGTCCGATCTATTGGGATCTAAAATGTTTCGTTGGTAGAAGATGCACCCCTTGGAAAGTTGGATGTTGAAGCGGCCTCTTTCAGGTGTATTAACCATCCCTGAGGCTAGGTTTTCCTCAACCGTGGCAGTTTTAAGACGTCTGGATTTCGACTCTTCAGGATTCTGGGAGTTGAAGTCCACACATTTATTTATTTATTTATTTATTTATTTATTTATTTATTTACAAATATTTATATGCCGCCCAATCCCAAAGGACTCAGGGCGGCGTACAAAGTTAAAACAGTCATAAAACAATAAAATAATCCAGTCATACCGCGAGTCCAATCATATCCCGGCCCCCCGGGGACATCAGCCCCAGGCCTGCCGGAACAGGAGAGTTTTAACGGCTTTCTTAAAGGCCGGCAGGGTGGGAGTAGTTTGAACCTCGGGGGGAAGTTGATTCCACCAGGTCGGAGCCACCACAGAAAAGGCCCTTCCCCGAGGGCCCACCAGCCGACATTGTCTAGCCGACGGGACCTGAAGGAGGCCCAATCTATGGGACCTCACCGGTCTCTGGGAACTGTGCGGCAGAATGCGGTCCTGTAAGTAATCTGGTCCTGTAAGTAACCTGGCCCATCTTAAATTACCCAGGGTTCAGAGACGCGGCTGTACACCACGCCAACGTCCGTCAGCACCACGTTTTTTGAAGCTTTCTGCTCATCCTGGGGTAGAACCAATGAAATGGCTTATACCGTATATATAATCTGACCTAGACTGTCTTGTTTCGCTGTGTTGTATAATATATATGGGTATAGGCATCATTCTGTATTTATTTTTGTCATATTTATGTAGTGTATATCGGAGGTGGGGACCCTTTGAGAGCTGTATGCAACGGAATTTCACTTTAATGTATGCCGATTAGTGTACATTCAAAGTGACAATAAAGTTATTCTATTCTGAATTCTATTCTATTCTAAATTCTATTCTATCCTTTCCTATCTTATTCTGAATTCTGTTCTATTTCTATTTTCTATTCTGTTCTATTTCTATTTCTATTCTTTATTCTATTCTTCATTCTATTCTATTCTGAATTCTATCCTATCCTATTCTTTTCTATTTCATTCTGCTATTCTATTCTCTATTCTATTATTTATTCTTTATTCTATTCTGCTATTCTATTCTTTATTCTATTTATTCTATTCTCCTGTTCTATTCTATATTCTACTATTCTATTCTTTAGTCTATTCTATTCTTCAATCTATTCTGTTCTTTAATCTATTCTGTTCTATTCTATTCTAATTCTATTCTATTCTTTAGTCTATTCTATTCTTTAATCTATTCTGTTCTATTCTATTCATTCTATTCTATTCTTTAGTCTATTCTATTCTTTAGTCTATTCTTTATTCTGTTCTATTCTCTCCTTATTCTATTCTATACTATACTATTCTAGTCCCTATTTTCTATTCTATTCTTTATTCTGCTATTCTATTCTATTTATTCTATTCTCCTGTTCTATTCTATTCTAGTCTATTCTTTAGTCTATTCTATTCTGTTCTATTCTATTCTAATTCTATTATATTCTATTCTTTAGTCTATTCTATTCTTTATTCTGTTCTGTTCTATTCTCTCCTTATTCTATACTATACTATTCTATTCTTATTCTATACTATTCTGTTCTATATTGTTCTAATTCTATTCTATTCTATTCTAATTCTAATTCTAATATATTCCTTTGTTAGGGAAAAAAAGTCCAGTTTCCTTTTGGAAAAAGTACCTTTTGAAACAATTGGCGGGATCTTCTCACCTTGACCTTCACCCAACGTAGGAGATGTAGCAAGAAATCTGAACTGCTCTTCAGCAGAGGTGGTGGGATGTCCAGCCCATCCTTATTTAAATATTTAGATTTAAGAGGTGTCTACTTCTCCTAGCTTTAGCCCCTGTTGTAAATCTTGGCTGTTTACAACTCAGTGAGTTTGCAATCCAGTGATGAGTTCTCCTACTACTGCCATCCTTTCTCCTCTCTCTCTCTCTCTGTAGGAGAAGTCCAAGCAGTGAATATTCTGGCTAGCGCTCCGTCCAACAGGAATCTGGTCAAATTCCAGGTAAATATGTACAGGTAATGTTTTCCCCTTGTC
Organism: Crotalus helleri; assembly: GCA_024509115.1. Classification (NCBI taxonomy): domain Eukaryota; kingdom Metazoa; phylum Chordata; class Lepidosauria; order Squamata; family Viperidae; genus Crotalus; species Crotalus helleri. The sequence continues at coordinate 4,408,066 of JAKSXO010000035.1, read as the reverse complement.
CAGTCATTTCTACTGCTCATAGATGGAATGGAATAGAATATAGGATAGATTGGAATAGGGAAGAGAAGAGAAGAGAAGAGGAGAGACTACAAGAGAATACAAGAAAATAGAATAGGAGAGAATAGAATAGGAGAGTACAGAACAGGGTAGAGTAGAATAGAATAGAATAAACAGAGTTGGAAGGGACCTTGGAGGTCATCTAGTCCAACCCCCTGGTCAGGCAGAAAACCCTATACCATTTCGGACAAATGGCTGTCCAATCTCTTCCTAAAAACTTCGTGCTGGAGCATTCACCGCTTCTGGAAGCAGGTTGTTCCACTGGTTAATTGTTCTCACTGTCAGGAAGTTTCTCCTTAATTCCAGGTTGCTTCTCTCCTTGATGAGTTTCCATCCGTTGCTTCTTGTCCTGCCTTCAGGCGCTTTGGAGAATAGTTTGACTCCCTCTTCTTTGGGGCAGCCCCTGAGATACTGAAAGACTGCTATCCTGTCCCCCCTTGTCCTTCTCTTCATTAAACTAGACCAGGGGTAGGCAACCTTGGCTCTTTTATGACCCGTGGACTTCAACTCCCAGAATTCCTGAGCCAGCATGGGGAAACTATGGCCCCTTCATGACTCGTGGACTTCAGCTCCCAGAATTCCTGAGCCAGCCAGTGAGACAGTTAAGTGAATTTGGCCTCATTTTACGACCTTTCTTGCCACACTTGTTCAGTGAATCACGGAGGTTGTGAATGTAGTCACACGGTCGTTAAGCGAATCGGGCTTCCCCTCATTGCAGGGGAAGGCAACGTTGGCTCGTTTATGACTCGTGGAAGTCCACGAGTCATGAAAGAGCCAAGGTTGCCTACCCCTGGTCTAAATTATGGGTGTCCAACCATGGGAACTTTAATACTTTGGAATTCAACTCCCAGAATTCCTGAGCCAACCATGCTGAGGGGAAAGGGAGAGGTTTCCAAGCTGAGCCATGCTGGCTCAGGGATTCTGGGAGTTGAAGTCCACGAGTCATGAAGGGGCCAAAGTTTCCCTCATGCTGGCTCAGGGATTCTGGGAGTTGAAGTCCACCAGTCATGACGGGGCCATAGTTCCCCCAGGCTGGCTCAGGAATTCTGGGAGTTGAAGTCCACCAGTCATAAAAGAGCCAAGGTTCCCCACCCCTAGTCTAGGGCAGGGGTAGGCAACCTGGGCTCTTTTATGACTGGTGGACTTCAACTCCCAGAATTCCTGAGCTGGCATGGCTCAGCTTGGAAACCTCTCCCTTTCCCCTCAGCACGGCTGGCTCAGGGATTCTGGGAGTTGAAGTCCACCAGTCATAAAAGAGCCCAGGTTGCCTATCCCTGAACTAGACACACCCAACTCCAGCAACTGTTCCTTGTATGTTTTAGCCTCTAGCCCAGTGGTTCTCAACCTGTGGTTCGGGACCCCATTTGGGGTTGAACGACCATTTCACGGGGGTCGCCAAACAACGCAGTCCGCCATTTTTTTCCCCCTTTTCCTTAGCTGTGCTACTCCCTTTTATTCTATTGGCTTTTGAAAGCCAATAGAATAGACTCTCTTGAATAGAATCTAATTCTATTGGCTTTCAAAAGCCAATAGGAATTGTCCAGGCTGTCTCTGCCCTGCTGAGCCCGCCAAAAGCCCCATTCTGCAAACGGTGCTGCACCAGTTGAGTAGTCCTCGACTTACGACCGGTTGAGTAGCCCTCGACTTACGACCGGTTGGGGGTCGCGACCTTAAAAAGGTTGAGAACCACTGCTCTAGCCCCTTCATCATCGTCTTTTTCTTTTTTGCTTTCCTCCTTCCAATATAAGAGCTTCTCCTGTCAGACGACCCACTGCAACGTGGAGGTGCTGGAGAAGTGCTCCTTCGTATTCCTGGCCACCAAGCCCCACGTCCTCCCGGCTGTCCTGCGAGAGATCGGCCCCGCCGTCACACCCAGGCACGTCCTCGTTTCAATGGCCGCTGGCGTCACCCTCCGCACCCTGGAAGAGGTGAGTTCCAGGAGGAAGCAACCCTGTGTAGGGAGACCGTCCGTCCTCGGCTTGCGTCCACAGTTGACCCAGGGTTTATGTGACTAAGCGAGACATTCGTCAAGGGAGCTTTGTCCCGGTTTACGGCTTTTCTTGCCACTGTTGTTAATCACTGCAGTGGTTAAATTTGTCGCACGGTCGTTAAATGAATGACTTTGCTTGTCCTGTGTCCACGTGAGCCTGCGACACGGCGACCGTCGTAAATATGAACCGGTGGTCAGGCCTCCGGATCTGAATCACGTGACTGCAGGGCTGCTGCAACGGTCATAAGTGTGGAAAAACGGCCGTAAGGTCTTTTTTTCCCACCGCCGTCGTAACTTCGAACGGTCACTAAACGAACTGCATGTCCAGGATCCCCGTCCCAGGCTGAAAAGGGTTTTTTTTTTTTTTTTGCGAACAGTTGCTGCACTTGTTAAAGCCCAGCACTCTGGGTCCTGTTCATCGGGAGTCCCTCCTTGAGCGGGGGGTTGGACTAGAGCAGTGGTTCTCAACCTTTCTAATGCTGCGACCCCATAATACAGTTCCCCATGTTGTGGTGACCCCCAACCACTTATACATCACCGGGTGCCAGGGGCGTGGCCAAAGAAAAGGAGGGAAAAATGGCGGACAGTCTTGTTTGGCGACCCCCGTGAAATGGCCGTTCGACCCCAAATGGGGTCCCGACCCACAGGTTGAGAACCACTGGACTAGAGGACCTCCCAAGGTCCCTTCCAGCTGGGTTACTCTGTCCCCCAAGAGCCCTACCCAGGCTGAGCAAGAGGATCCGTGGGTATCGCTGTCCCTGGGAACGGGAAGTGGCGGGGCCCGATTCTTTCGCATTTACCTCCTTTCTCAGTTTAATAGAGTTTAATCCCTCTTGACGCCTTCTCACGTTTAACTTTTGTATATGCTGTTTTATATTTGAAGACTTTATTTTAGCTATCCAGAGTTCAAAGATTCCTTCCTTCCTTCCTTCCTTCCTTCCTTCCTTCCTTCCTTCCTTCCTTCCTTCCTATCTCACATATGCTCTTGCCTTCTTCTCATTTTAAACTTTTATATATAGATATAGGTTCTTCTGCTTGAGCAGGGGGCTGGACTAGAAGACCTCCAAAGGTCCCTTCCAGCTTCTATTCCTATTCTATTCTATTCTATTCTATTCTATTCTATTCTATTCTATTCTATTCTATTCTATTCTATTCTACTCTATTCTCTATTCTATTTTATATTTTCTATTCTTCTATATTCTATTCTATTCTATATTCTATACTTCTATATTCTATTCTAGAGCCGAGGTGGCGCAGCAGTTAGAGTGCAGTACTGCAGGCCACTTGAGCTGACTGTGTTCAGCAGGTCAGCGGTTCAAATCTCACCGGCTCAAGGTTGACTCAGCCTTCCATCCTTCCGGGGTAGGTAAAATGAGGACCCAGATTGTTGGGGGCAATGTAAATATATATATATACATTGCTTACTGGTGTACACCGCTTAGAGAGTGCTTGCACTTAAAGCGGTATATAAGTCTCATAAATAAATAAATAAATAAATAAATATTCCATTCTGTTCCAAATTCTGTTCTATTATGTTCTATTAAACAAAATTCCTCCTAAGTTCTAGGTTGCTTCTCTCCTTGATGAGTTTCCCTCCATTGCTTCTTGCCCTGCCTTCAGGCACTTTGGAGAATAGCTTGACTCCCTCTTCTTTGGGGCAGCCCCTGAGATATTGAAAGACTGCTATCCTGTCCCCCCTCATCCTTCTCTTTGTTAAACTAGACACCCCCAATTCCAGCAACCGTTCCTTGTATGTTTGAGCCTCCAGTCCCCTGATCATCTTTGTTGCTCTTCTCTGCACTCTTTCTAGAGTCTCGACATCTTTTTTACATCGTGGTGACCAAAACTGGATGCAGGATTCCAGATGTGGCCTTACCAAGGCCTTGTAAAGTGGTATTAACGCTTCACCTGATCCTGATTCCATCCCTCTGTTAATGCATCCCAGCACTGTGTTGGCCTTTTTGGCAGCTGTAGCACACGGCTGGCTCCTATTTGAGTGATGGTCCTCCAGGATTCAGTCATAACCGTTCCTTTCTCTCCTTCCTTGCAGCTGCTTCCCGTGGGCACCCAGGTCCTGCGGATCATGCCCAATCTGCCTTGCGAGGTGCAGTCGGGGGCCGTCCTGTTCACCCGGGGTTCCTCCGTGGGAAAAGAGGAGGCCTCTGTGCTGAAGACCCTCCTGGCTCCCTGTGGGTTGTGTGAAGAGGCGCCCGAATCCTACATCGACATTCACACGGGGCTGAGTGGCAGCGGCGTGGCTTACGTGAGTCTCCTTCCCCCCCTGTCCTTACTCAGCCTCTTACACAGCCGGTCCTCGACTTAACAACCTTTCGTTTAGCAACCGCTCGCAGTTACAACGGCGCTGAAAAAAAGCGACTTGGGGCCGTTTTTCGCCCGTGGACAACCGTCGCGCCGTCCGCCTGCTCACGGGATCGAAATTCAGGCGCTTGGCCAACGACTCGTCTTTATGACGGTCGCGGCGTCCCAGGGTCACATGATCTGCTTTGGCGACCTTCACTTAACAACAGTTCGTAAAATGGGGCAAAGTCGAGGTTTACCTGCGTCCGTTGCAAATTGCAGATAAGGCATCTGCCCTCTCCCACTTCCATCAGGCAGTGGCTTTTTCAAAGAATCTTTTAAGTTTCTAGTCCACATGCAGGTGTTCCCACCAGGTCCTCTTCCTTTCTTTTTCTGCAACCTGATTTTCCCCTTAGGCCCCCCTCTCTCCCCCCCCCAAATAATTAGGAACCTAAAGCTTGGATGACCTGCAAAAATAAGCAGTATACAAAGGATTTGATTTGTTCAATATTGAAAAATTAGATCTAAAAAGGAAAAGAACATTAATTATCATGAATACGTTTGATTTATTGATTAACCCAGGCAACATATATATATGGGTTTTGATTTATCAGAGGGGATATTGCATCATTAAGTAGACGATTTAATATGGTGGGAAATAGATAACTTTTAGGAAATAGAACAGGGTTACATTTAAATAGATAAAATGTGTATTTTGGATATTATGGTTTGTTATAAAGTGAGATAAGGGAAATCTTGGTTACCCAAAGCCTGAAAATTACAAATATTAAAGGTTCAGTTGGAATATTGATAAGAAATTAAAAATTGAGTAAAAGTTAATAACAGGATATGGATTGTTTACGAAGATTGAATGTAATTAAGATACGTATAAGCTAAAAACTTATTGAGGTGGCGCAGCAGTTAGAGTGCAGTACTGCAGGCCACTTTAGCTGACTGTGTTCAGCAGGTCAGCGGTTCAAATCTCACCGGCTCAAGGTTGACTCAGCCTTCCATCCTTCCGTGGTAGGTAAAATGAGGACCCAGATTGTTGGGGGCAATGTAAATATATATATATATATATACATTGCTTACTGGTGTACACCGCTTAGAGAGTGCTTGCACTTAAAGCGGTATATAAGTCTCATAAATAAATAAATAAATGTAATAATGATGTTTTTATTGAGTTGATATAATTAGAAATGTACTGGTTTGAATACGAGACAGTAAATGTTAAGAGGAAAAAGAGAAAAAATATCTGATGATGTAACCTGAGATTTGCACTAAAGATTTTGTTATTGCGCTATTGATTAATCCAGTCGCCACGTTGCTTTTTAAATACTGAAACGTAAAATTGGAAAAATCAATAAAATATTATAAAAAAATAAAAATAAATAACCAGCATATCTCAGCCTTCCTCATCATGGTCTCTAGAGATGTTGGCTTGGTGCCCTGTCTTATTGGGAATTTTGGAAGTTGTACTTCAACACTTAGGTAGACCTCAATCTGTGAAAATGTCCTCAACTTACGACCACATCTGAACCGAGTATTTCTGTCGCTAAGTGAGACAGTTAAGTGAATTTGGCCTCATTTTACGACCTTTCTTGCCACACTTGTTCAGTGAATCACGGAGGTTGTGAATGTAGTCACACGGTCGTTAAGCGAATCGGGCTTCCCCTCATTGCAGGGGAAGGCAACGTTGGCTCGTTTATGACTCGTGGAAGTCCACGAGTCATGAAAGAGCCAAGGTTGCCTACCCCTGGTCTAAATTATGGGTGTCCAACCATGGGAACTTTAATACTTTGGAATTCAACTCCCAGAATTCCTGAGCCAACCATGCTGAGGGGAAAGGGAGAGGTTTCCAAGCTGAGTCGTGCTGGCTCAGGAATTCTGGGAGTTGAAGTCCACCAGTCATGAGGGGGCCATAGTTCCCCCATGCTGGCTCAGGAATTCTGGGAGTTGAAATCCACAAGTCATAAAAGGGCCAAGGTTGCCTATCCCTGTTCTAGGAGGCTCACCGCTTAGAACAGGAGGACTTAGGACAGGGGTAGGCAACCCTGGCTGTTTTATGACTCGTGGACTTCAACTCCCAGAATTCCTGAGCCAGCCATGCTGAGGGGAAAGGGAGAGGTTTCCAAGCTGAGCTATGTTGGCTGAGGAATTCTGGGAGTTGAATTCCACGAGTCATGAGGGGGCCATAGTTTCCCTCATGCTGGCTCAGGAATTCTGGGAGTTGAAGTCCACCAGTCATAAAAGAGCCAAGGTTGCCTACCCCTGGTCTAGGAGGCTCACCGCTTAGAGCAGGAGGACTTAGGCCAGGGGTGAGGCAACCTTGGCTCTTTTATGACTCGTGGACTTCAACTCCCAGAATTCCTGAGCCAGCCATGCTGAGGGGAAAGGGAGAGGTTTCCAAGCTGAGTCGTGCTGGCTCAGGAATTCTGGGAGTTGAAGTCCACCAGTCATGAGGGGGCCATAGTTCCCCCATGCTGGCTCAGGAATTCTGGGAGTTGAAGTCCACAAGTCATAAAAGGGCCAAGGTTGCCTACCCCTGCCCCATTGACTTTGCTTGACAGAAGGTCGTCAAAAGGGGATCCTGGGACACTGCGACCGTTATAAATACGAGTCAGTTGCGAAACATCTGAATTTTGATCCCAGGGAGGCTGCCACGCTCACAAATGTGAAAAACAGTCCTAAGTGAACTTTTTTTTTTTTTTAGTGCCGTTGTAACTCGGAACGGTCACTAAATGAACGGTTGCCATTTGTATTTCTTGATGGATGAGGGAGCGTGAGGTTTGGGACAGTTTCGGAAAGTTGAGAGGGAGTGCAGTTAATAATAATAATAATACAGTTGGAAGGGACTTTGGAGGTCATCTAGTCCAACCCCCTGCTCAGGCAGGAAACCCTACACCATCTCGGACAAATGGCTGTCCAGTCTCTTCTTAAAAACTGCCAGCGTTGGAGCATTCACCGCTTCTGGAGGCAAGGAGTTCCACTGGTTAATTGTTCTCACTGTCAAGAAGTTTCTCCTTAGCTCTAGGTTGCTTCTCTCCTTGATTAGTTCATTCGGTCAGCCCTGTCCTCCCATCTCTTCAAACCTCCAAAGCTTTACGGGCAGTCCTCGACTTACGATGGTTCACTTAGTGACAGTTCAAAGTTACAAGTTTCCTCCTCCTCACAGGTCTACATGTTCGCGGAAGCCCTAGCGGAAGGGGCCGTGAAGATGGGGATGCCCGGCCCTCTAGCCAACAAGATTGCAGCTCAGACTTTGTTGGTAAGGAGTGAAGGGGGCAGGACTTGGGTTCCAATTCACACCCTGCAGGGTTGTTTTTTTTCGGAACTCCCGTCAAAGCCCAACATACTGTGTTTGTGCACCATTCGGTCTTGATTATTGCAACAGCCTCTACATCAGTGTTTCTCAACCTTGACAATTTTAAGGCATGTGGACTTCAACTCCCAGAATTCCACAGCCAGCATTGCTGGCTGAGGAATTCTGGGAGTTGAAGTCCACATGCCTTAAAATTGTCAAGGTTGAGAAACACTGCTCTATATGGAGCTGCCCTTGAAAAGTACAGGTAGTTAAGCCTTCTCCTCCTCCTCCTCCTCCTCCCTTCCACAAACCCTACTCCTAACAATATTACTTAGTTGGATAGTGAAACATCTGCAAGAAAACCACCACGCTCAGAGAACACCAAGGACCCCACAGTCGTCCTCTTCCTCCTCCCAGACCCTACTCCCTCCTACCACTGATGATATTACCTACTTGAGTCATGAAACGTCTGCAAGAAAACAGCCAAGCTCAGAGAGCACCAAGGACCTCACAGTTGTCATCGACGTCGTCGTCCTCCTCTTCCTCCTCCTCCTCCTCCTCCTCTCCACACACCCTATTCCCTTCTAACAATGATTATATTACCTACTTGGGTCATGAAACGTCTGCAAGAAAACAGCCAAGCTCAGAAAGCACCAAGGATCCACTGTCCCTCCCTCCTCCTCTTCTCCTCTATGCAAACCCCTCTCCCTTCTAGCACTGATGATGTTCCCTAGTTGGGTCCTGAAACGCCCTCAAGAAAACATCCGAGGTCAGAGAGCACCAGGGACCCCACAGTTCAACCCGGAGATACAGATAAATTCTTTTTTTGTCGGCCCTTTATGCTCTGTCCATCCTTTCCCTTTGTTTGCTCTCTCTCCTCTCCTCCAGGGAGCTGCCAAGATGATCCTGGAAACTGGGGAGCACCCAGCGGTTCTGAGGAGTGCCGTTTGCACCCCGGGCGGCACCACCATCCACGCCTTGCACGAACTGGAGAAGGGGTCCCTGCGCGCCACGGTCATGAACGCCGTGGAGGCGGCCACTAGCCGGGCTCGTGAGCTGGTCAACAGGTAGCCAGGTGTGGCTTGAGGCTGGTGTGACACCACCAGATGTGTCGGGACCCTGCCCCTTGTGAAGACGCCCCCCCTCATTTTGCAGATTGTGATTGACAAATGCTGTCATTCTGCAACGCACGAGGATGCCACCGAACGCGTGGGGCATGGTGCCAGCTTCCAGACACCCGGTTATTTCTTATGACCTGGTATGATCCATTCCAAAGTTTTCCATTCCAAAGTTTTCCAGGAATAAACGGTCGGGACCCTGTGGCTGGGTATGAGTTTGTCTGTTGTGGGGTTTTTTTTTTTTTCTGTCTCTGTTGGGTCTTCTTTCTTCTGCCTTCTGAAAGCAAGAGATATTTTGCAGCTGTTTTCCAGGCTGCAGGTAGCTACAATGGAAGCAGCTACAATGGAGAGCAGCTAAGATGCCTGGAGACAAAAACAGATGAAGACCGGTTGCAGGAATTGGGGATAGCCAGTCTAGAGAAAAGAAGGACTAGGGGGGAACTTCATAGCAGTCTTCCAGAGTTTGAGGGGCTGCCCCAAAGAAGAGGGGGTCAGTTTATTTCCAAAGCATGAGAAGGCAGGACAAGAAACAACGGATGGAGACTAACCAAGGAGAGAAGCAACCTGGAATTAAGGAGAAACTTCCTAAAAGTGAGAACAATTAATCGGTGCAACAGCTGGCCTCCAGAAGTTGTGAATGCTCCAATATTGGAAGTTTTTAAGAAGAGATTAAGAGATTTGTCTGAAAAGGTATAGGATTTCTTGCCTGAGGTGGGGGGGGGGTTAGACTAGAAGACCTCCAAGATCCCTTCCAACTCTGTTTATTCTATTCTATTCTGCTCTACTCTACTGTACTCTACTCTACTACATTGCATTACATTATATGTTCTATTCTATTCCATATTCCATTCCATATTCCATTCCATAGTCCATTCTATTCTATTCTATTCTATTCTATTCTATTCTATTCTATTCTATTCTATTCTATTCTATTCTAATATAATTCTATTCCATTCCATTCCACTTCATATTTTCTATTCTATTCTATTTTCTATTCTAATTCTATTCCATTCCACTCCATATTTTCTATTCTATTCTACTCTACTCTACTCTACTCTACTCTACTCTACTCTACTCTACTCTACTCTATTCTATTCTATTCTATTCTATTCTATTCTATTCTAATATAATTCTATTCCATTCCATTCCACTCCATATTTTCTATTCTATTCTACTCTACTCTACTCTACTCTATTCTATTCTAATATAATTTTATTCCATTCCATTCCACTCCATATTTTCTATTCTATTCTATTCTATTCTATTCTATTCTATTCTATTCTATTCTATTCTATTCTATTCTATTCTACTCTATTCTACTCTACTCTACTCTACTCTACTCTACTCTACTCTACTCTATTATTTCTATTCTATTCTATTCTATTCTATTCTATTCTATTCTATTCTATTCTATTCTATTCTATTCTATTCTATTCTACAATCTTTATTCTATTCTACTCTACTCTGTTCTCTGTTCTCTATTCCATTCCCAATAAAGATTCTATGCTATTCTATTCTATTCCTAATAGTGAGAACAATAAACCAGCGGAACGACTTGCCTCCAGAAGTTGTGGGTGCTCCACCACTGGAGATTTTTAAGAGGAGACTGGACATTCACCTGCCTGAGATGGTATAGACTAGAAGACCTCCAAAGTCCCTTCCAGCTCTCTTCTGATTGATTGATTGATTGATAGAAAAGCTGTCTTTGAACCCGAGAAACCCTGGTTCTTGTCTCATCAGGTTCCCACCTAGCGCCCATGATCCTCAACACACTCAGTGGCCAGAGCTGAGACAGACAAGGGTCTAGTGTGGGATGAAGCCGTTCAAACACAACCCGTTTTGCTGGTTGCAAAAACTCTCTTGGAGTTTTGTCCCAATCGTAACCCAAGCCATCAATTTCTTCTCTTAATTATACGTCGTCCTTGACTTACGACTACAATTGAGCTCCAAATTTTTGTCACTGAGTGAGACAATTGTTAAGTGACTTTTTGCCCCACTTTACGCCCTTTCTTACCACAGCTGCTAACGTTAGTAACCTGGTTAAGTGAATCTGGCTTCCCCCTTAACTTTGCTCATCAGAAGGTCGCAAAAGGCGATCACGCGACACTAAAACCGTCATAAGTACAAGTCAATTGTCAAGCGTCTGAATTTTGATCATGTGACTGTGGAGGATGCTGCAATGGCCGTGTGAAAAACGGTCGTAAGTCACTTTTTCCGGTGTCGTAACTTCGAACGGTCCCTGAATGAACTGTTAAGTCGAGAACTACACACAGTCCTCGACTTACGACAACAGGGAACCAGAAGTTCCATTGCTCAGCAACACGGTTGTTAAATGAGGACTAGCCATACAGTTGAGGTTTTGCTGATACTACAGCGCTCGTGAACACGAAACTTTGCTTCTTTGTCTCATCAGATTCTCACCTAACCTCCATGATCCTCAACGCTCTCAGTGGCCTGAGCCAGTGCAGGTAGTCCTCAATTTACAACCGTTCGTTTAGTGACCGTTCAAAGTTACAACGGGACTGAAAAAAAAGACTTGCAACCGTTTTTTTCACGTTTACGACCGTCACAGCATCCTACACAGTCACGCGATCAAAATTCAGATTGCTTGTGTGGGAAGAAAGAAATATTTTTGGGAATATTAAAAGGCAGAATATTATATTTCCCAAAGGATCTTAGAGACAGGAACCCCCCCCCCAAGTCTCTCTGCTCCAAACAGAAACCAGATCTGCAGAAATGCAGGTGTGATAATCCTGTCAGAAAGACTGGAGCCAGGATGCTGATGGGATTAGAAAGACAAAGACTCCTAGGATCAACAATCCCTCACGCCCAAAAAATCCAACACAGGACATAGCCATCAGCCACAGCCCTAGGGAAACAGGATATGACCTTTGGGACATAATAGGATTAACCCACCACCGTCAGAATATCAGAAAAGCACACTCCGACTCAGGTCAAAGTTCACGCCCCAGAAACAACTCCAGACAAAAGGCTCCAGAGGGTATAAAAACCCACTCCCTACATGTGCTCTCTCTCTCTTTTCTTCCAGAGCCATCTAATTGTCTGGCTCTCCTCTTCAATAAACTGCAACCTTCTCTCTAAAGCAGTCGCCATGTTGTTTATTCCCGGCTTGGACTGGACCCTGATGAAGACTTTTCTTTCAACGCTTGGCAACTGGCTCATATTTATGAGAGTTGCCATGTTCCGGGTCTGATGAGCAAAGTGAATGGGGAAGGCCGATTTGTTTAACGACCACGTTACTAACTTAACAACTGTCATAGATCAATGAAGTTCCCCCTCCTTTTTTTGAACTCATAGGCAATGCTGGACCTTTGCTTATGTGACCTTCAAAGTTATAATGGCCCTGAACTAACCCAAAAGTCTGCCCAAGTTTTTCCGATCAGGATTTGGAAGTTTGATTAATGCAAAGGTTTGGAGGTGTCCAGGTGTTGGCATAGAGAGCTGCCTCTTTGCAGAAGATGCCCACCCCAAATCTTACCCAGAACCAGCCCAGGTTATTCTCTGCTCCACTGCTGGAAAAGGATGATTTCTCTCCCCCCCTTCTTTTGCCGTGGACCATTCCATTCACCTCCCTCCCCTTCACTGGCATTGCATTGGTTTCCTCCATGCGCCGTGGACCATTCCATTCGCCTCCCTCCCCTTCAGTGACACTGCATTGGTTTCCTCCATGCACCTTTGGACGACTTCAATCCAGCAAATGGGGGGGGAGCGAGAAAGTCGTGGGTTTTTCCTCCCCTCCCCCAAATCCTTCGGTACTCCTCCCTGCGGGAAACCATTTTCTTCGCACATATGACGAGAACGAGTAAAACCAAAACATTTTCTGGGGGAGGGGAAAAAACCCCTCAACTTTAGACACCCCCTCCCCTCCGCCATCGTGGCCTCGTCCTCTCAACCCGGCCTGTTCCATTAGTGTAGTCGAAGGGGGGGCAAGAAAAAAAGAAGGCAGAAAAAGGGGAAAAAGAAGAAAAGCTTCGCCTGTCATGGCACTCGTAAAATCTCCTCGATATGCCAGAATGTCTCCTCGCCGCAAATTCTCCCCTTCCGCCTCGGTTGCCCCTTTTGGTGTCGCCCGCTCTCTTTCGTCCACCCCCCTCCCCGGCTCTGCAGGGAGTGAGCTCGCCCGGAGAGGCGCCGCTCCCACAAACCCCTGCGCGGAGCGCGCCTGCCTTCTTTCCACCGGAGCGTGAGGAGAGGGAGGGTTGTGCTCAGTCCGGCTGCCTCGTTATCCTCCCGGGCATCCCTGCGTGAGTAGAGCCCCTTCCTTCGCCGGGCGCCCGTCGGGTCGGTTGGCCGGCCGGCCACACGTCGGGAGGCCTCTCCGGTGGTCCATCAAAATTCGAACTCGCGTCCGGTCCGGCTTGACCCGGCGGGTCTCCGCTTTCCCCAACCGGGCGCCCGCGGGCGCCACACCTCCATTTTCTTTTGGGGGGCGGATTTTTCGTCTGTATGGGGAGGAAACGAAGGGATGGCGCGGGATATTGCAGACCAGCCCCCTCTATAAAAGGAGAGTGGGGGGGGCGGGTGAGTCTTTATTCCTTGCCTTTCGCCGGCCTACCTTGCGGGGTTGTGGTTCAGCATCGGGGCTGGAGATCCGCCTGGGCTGATGGCCCTTGGTGGTGGTGGTGGTGGTGGTGGTGGTGGTGGTGGTGGAGTTCCGGGCAAGGAAATCCCCATCGGGGCTTGTGCATTAAGCAGTTATTTCTCAACCGGGGCAGCTTTAGGGTGGGTGGGCTTCCAACGCTGGGAATTCTGGGAATTGAAGTCCACCCATCCTCTCTAAAGTTCAACTGAGTCCCCCCCATCCCCCAAATCAGCTGGGAGGGTTAAAGGGCTGGAGACCCAAATATATGAAGACCGGTTGCAGGAATTGAGTAGGTCTAGTTCAGGGGTCTTCAGACTTGGCCCTTTGATGACTGGTGGACTTCAGTTCCCAGAATTCCTCAGCCAGCATATGCTGGCTGAGGAATTCTGGGAGTTGAAGTCCACCAGTCATCAAAGGGCCAAGTTTGAAGACCCCTGTCTTAAAGCATCCTGGCTGAGGAATTCTGGGAGTTGAAGTTCACCAGTCATAAAACAGCCAAGTTTGAAGACCCCTGGTCTAGTTTAATGAAGAGAAGGATGCGGGTGGGTGGGTGGGTGGGTGGGGGGATAATAGCAGTATTTCCAATATTTGAGAGGCTGCCACAAAGGAAGGGGGAGGGTCAAGCTATTCTGCAATGCACCAGAAGGCAGGAGAAGAAGCACCGGATGGAAACTAAATCAAGGAGAGAAGCAACCTGGAACGAAGGAGGAATTTCCTAACAGGCAGGACAGTTGACCAGTGGAACAACTTGCCACCAGAAGTTGTGGGTGCTCCAACACTGCAGGTTTTGAAGCAAAGATGGGACTTGTCTGAAATGACATAGGTATCTCCTGCTTGAGCATGGTTTGGACTAGTGTGAGCAACACAGAAGTTTAAAAATAAAAGGTTTTGTGTGTGTGGGGGGGAAATGTGCCTGCAGGATTATTGCCTTTGTTTATTGCCTCTGTATCCCCTCCTTTTCACACGATGGACTTAACAAGACAAAAGGGTGGGCAGGGGAAGTTTTGAAATCAGGATGTAATCAAGATTGTGTCCTCTGAAGTCTTTTCAAATGGGATAGGAGGGGGGCGGGAGGGGAGGGGGGCGTTGCGATAGAAGTGTCTAGAATGCTATGAATTTGAATGTTTTGAGTGTGATCTCTGGTTTAGAACTTCCGCAAACTGCTTTTTCTATTTTCTGCAGAACAAACTCTTTTCTTACTAATCCAATTTTGTTAGTGTTTTAATCACACGTGTCTAACCAAGGTCCCTTCCAACTCTTGTTCTGCAAGGGTCTCCTGCTTGAGCAGGGGGTTGGACTAGAAGACCTCCAAGGCCCCTTCCAACTCCTGTAATGGTCTCCTGCTTGAGCAGGGGGTTGGACTAGAAGACCTCCAAGGCCCCTTCCAACTCTTGTAACAGTCTCCTGCTTGAGCAGGGGGTTGGACTAGATGACCTCAAAGGTCCCTTCCAGCTGTGTTCTGATTGATTGATGTTTATGGAGATTCTCAGTCATCCAAGTCATGGTTGTCCCAGAGGTACTTTTTCCAGGAGGCAACTGGACTTTTTGTTTTTCTTTGAAGACGTTTCCCTTCTCATTCTAGAAGCTTCTTCAGCTCTGACTGGATGGTGGGGAAGGGAAGGATTTATATTCCTTGCAGACTTTATTTCTATCTCTCTGTCTCTCTCTCCTATCCTCCTCCTTTCCCTCCCATCTTCCTCCTCTTCCTCTTCTCCTTTCATCCTTCTCCCAAAAGTGCTTTTTCAAGAGACAACTGGACTTTCTTTGATTTTCTTTGAAGACGTTTCCCTTCTCCTCCAAGAAGCTTCTTCAGCTCTGACTGGATGGTGGGGAAGGATTTATATTCCTTGCAGACTCTTTCTTTCTTTCTTTCTTTCTTTCTTTCTTTCTTTCTTTCTTTCTTTCTTTCTTTCTTTCTTTCTTTCTCTTTCTTTCTTTCTCTTTCTTTCTTTCTTTCTTTCTTTCTTTCTTTCTCTCCTTCATTCCTTCGTTCCTTTCCTTCTTTTTTTGTTCCTTTCCTTCTCTCTCTCTCTTTCTTTCTGTCTCTCCTATCCCTCTCCTTCTTTCCCTCCCATCCTCTTCCTCTTCTCCTTTCATCCTTCTCCCAAAGGTGCTTTTTCAAGAGGCAACTGGACTTTCTTTGTTTTTCTTTGAAGATGTTTCCCTTCTCCTCCAAGAAGCTTCTTCAGCTCTGACTGGATGGTGGGGAAGGATTTATATTCCTTGCAGACTCTTTCTTTCTTTCTTTCTTTCTTTCTTTCTTTCTCTTTCTTTCTTTCTTTCTTTCTTTCTTTCTTTCTTTCTTTCTTTCTCTCTCTCTCCTTCATTCCTTCGTTCCTTTCCTTCTTTTTTTGTTTCTTTCCTTTCCTTTCCTTCTCTCTCTCTCTTTCTCTCTGTCTCTCCTATCCTTCTCCTTCTTTCCCTCCCATCTTCCTCCTCTTCCTCTTCTCCTTTCATCCTTCTCCCAAAGGTGCTTTTTCAAGAGGCCACTGGACTTTCTTTGTTTTTCTTTGAAGACTGTTTCGCTTCTCATCCTAGAAGCTTCTTCAGCTCTGACTGGATGGTGGGGAAGGGAAGGATTTAAGATTCCTTGCAATCTGGTCGTTAGCACGCTTCCCGGAGAGCTCTTGAGGCCACTTGGAGGTGGGTCAAAAGAGTCCCATTAAGATTGAACAGATTTCCTCACACGCGTACTGTCCATTTGAAGTTGTAACTGCACTGGGGAAAAAAGTGACTTAACGGCCACTGGTCCTTTCGCTTATGACTCTTGCAGGATCCCTAGAGTTGCAGAAAAAGGTGGATAAATGGTAAAAATGGTAGGGTCCCAGGGCCACGCGAGTGCCACCGCAGACCATCCTAGCAAGCTTCCAGTGAGTAAAGCCACTGGAGGAAGCTGGTGTACTGAACAACTGCGTGCTTTGCTTAACAATCTTGGCGCAAATGGTGTTAAAAATCAGGCAGGAGTCTCCTAGCAACCCCCCTGGCCTAATAGCCAGAGAAATTCTGGGCCCAGTTCAGGACTGCCTGAATTTATTTTGTGATGGTTCTGCACCTCTTTTTTGTGACTCGGTGGCTTTGTCCAATGTGACCTTTCCCAGTTGTTATGGCTTCTATATGTTTCATCTTTAGAAGTTGAGCAGCTCTAACATCTGCACCGGTTATTTAAAAAAAAAAACACCAGTCTTATACCTGCTGTGTCATTGCCCTTCTCTTTGATGCAGTTCCTGTTCAATTTTTAATGTGCTGTGTGCTAGGATATGGTACTTTAATTGTTATGCGGATTTTTTCATCTGCATCACTAGATATAAGCTGCTATTGCTTCTCTCTCTCCCCCCCCTCTCTTTCTCTTTCTTTCTTTCTTTCTTTCTTTCTTTCTTTCTTTCTTTCTTTCTTTCTTTCTTTCTTTCTTTCTTTCTTTCTTTCTTTCTTTCTTTCTTTCTTTCTTTCTTTCTTTCTTTCTTTCTTTCTTTCTTTCTTTCTTTCTTTTTGGCAGCTGTTTCTGTTCCAGACCTATTTACTTTTGATGGGAACCTAGCATGCTGTTTTAACTGGTCTTCACCCTGCTTTTCTTTAGCTTTTCAGCACAGGAATAAACATTTGTGATCCACCAAATTCAGGCATGTTTTTATTGATTGTACACCAAAAAAAAAACAAAACCTGCCGTTCGCGGAGACGAGCTTAAATTAAAAAATTACCCTATTGTGAGTCTAGTTATGAATAGTGTGTGATTTTTTTTTAGGGCTGTCCACATGAGCAACAGGACAGGGTGCATGCCACTTAATTCATGCACTGCAATGTGCCTTGCTTACTGGCAGGTCAGTTCCAGGGGCTTTGGTGGTGGGGGATGGATAGTTTTACAAGTTGCCCCCCCCAGCATTTTTGTGGCCATGTTTCAAACAGGAGCCCGCCTTGATTGTTTATAGTTTAGCGCTGAAATGATTAATAGGATTTTAGAATGTTTTTTGTGTAGCTGAGACCTCATATAGAATAACACATTCTTACCTAGAGGAAAGATACCTTCATAGTATAATTTATATTTTTAGTTATAATTTAACTTACATTAAATATACTGAAATCTAGATAAGAGTTGGGGTTGTTTTCATCTATATCCAGCTGTCTGTCTATCTATCTTCTGTCTATATCCATCATCTATCTATATCCATCCATCCATCTATCACCACAATGTAAAAAAGTTGTTGAGACTCTAGAAAAGAGTGCAGAGAAGAGCAACAAAGATGATCAGGGGACTGGAGGCTAAAACATACAAGGAACGGTTGCTGGAATTGGGTATGTCTAGTTTAACGAAGAGAAGGACGAGGGGGGACATGATAGCAGTGTTCCAATATCTCAGGGACTGCCCCAAAGAAGAGGGAGTCAAGCTGTTCTCCAAAGCGCCTGAAGGCAGGACAAGAAGCCATGGATAGAAACTGATCAAGGAGAGAAGCAACCTAGAAATAAGGAGAAACTTCCTGTCAGTGAGAACAATTAACCAGTGGAACTACCTGCCTCCAAAAGCTATGAATGCTTCAACTCTGGAAGTTTTTAAGAAGAGACTGGACAGCCATTTGTCTGAAATGGTACAGGGTTTCCTGCATGAGCAAGGGGATTGGGCTAGAAGACCTCCAAGGTCCCTTACAACTTCATTATTATTATCTATCCATCTCTATATGTTGAAGATAGTGTACATATTCATATTTGGAAAACAATCAAAAGGATGTTAGCTTTAATAAATTTAGTTCAGTGGGTTTGGCAGGAGTATTACATTGAATAGCAGAATTGACTCCTTTTTTTGGGAGAGGGTTTAGGAAGGAGGAACTGGAGACAATAGCTAGTTTTAAAATAAAATTAATTTAATCAGAATCTGAAATAAAGTTCCATCATACGTCTTGCTGGTGGCTTGAGAAGTATTTTCATAACTTGGCTTATTTTAAGTTTAAAATGATAAGACGTAGCTCTCAAGGATTGGAGATGTGTGTGTGGAGGGGATTATTTATAAGACATGTTGGAAATTTGTTGACTTTGGATTTAAAGGAAAATGGAATTTATGAATCCAGCAGGTGTCCTTGTCCCACTGGCACAGGGGTAGGCAACCTTGGCTCTTTTATGACTCGTGGACTTCAATTCCCAGAATTCCTGAGCCAGCATGGTTCAGCTTGGAAACCTCCCTTTCCCCTCAGCATGGCTGGCTCAGGAATTCTGGGAATTGAAGTCCACGAATCATGAAGGGGCCATAGTTCCCCCACGCTGGCTAGGAATTCTGGGAGTTGAAGTCCACCAGTCATGAGGGCACCATAGTTCCCCCACGCTGGCTCAGGAATTCTGGGAATTGAAGTCCACCAGTCATGAGGGGCCATAGTTCCCCCACGCTGGCTCAGGAATTCTGGGAATTGAAGTCCACGAGTCATGAAGGGGCCATAGTTCCCCCATGCTGGCTAGGAATTCTGGGAGTTGAAGTCCGCAAGTCATAAAGGGGCCATAGTTCCCCCCATGCTGGCTAGGAATTCTGGGAGTTGAAGTCCACAAGTCATAAAGGGGCCATAGTTCCCCCCATGCTGGCTCAGGAATTCTGGGAGTTGAAGTCCACGAGTCATAAGAAAGCCAAGGTTGCCTACCCCTGCTTGACTGGCATGTGCCAATGTTTCTCAAGCATGGCAAAGATGTATGGACTTCAACTCCCAGAATTCCCAGTCAAATTCTGGGAGTTGAAGTCCACCTATTTTCACGCTGCCAAGATTAAAGAAACACAGTAGTAACCAATAGTGTAATCTGAAGAGTAGTGGTTTTTACAGTCCTGTTCCAGCGGATTTGTTGGTTTTGCTCTCTGCTGTTCTTACCTTTAGAAACAATATGTTTACTTTCTCTCTTTCTTTTCCTTTTAATGCCGGCCTAGGAACCAGAAAGTAAGTATTTGCCAACATGAAACATTTCTTGACTTAGAAGCCATTTCTCTCCCCCCCCCTTTTGCAAATACCTGTTGTTTTTGTATTATCTTCTTTTCATTTGTTTTTCCTTTTGATGTAACAGTGTCAGGACAAGAAAAATCACATTTCAGTCCAGGAAGTTCTAGTTTTGTAACAATACTGTTTATAACCCTTCAGTTCTTCGACGTTGGCGAAACTGCCAATAGTTTTGTATGCCACAATACCCAATACAAACGTTTTCTCGCACGTCGTGTTGGGTACAAGTCTCCCCACATTGTTTAAAACTCTGCCACTTTTTTCCTGGGGTTTTCTTTTCCTTTCAAACGTCATGTAAATGCGGAGCTTCCTTTAACGAGGGCAGAATTTGATTCGTAGGATAGAAAGATGTCGTTGTATTTTGTGTATTTTGACACACAAAAAAAGCACCTGGGTGTTAAAATAAAACTCCTCCCATTTTCTCCTGGCAGAAATTAGACCTTCCTTTGGCAAAATGTGCTTAAACTTATTAACAAAACACATCAGGTCCTTATGTCTCCCTGCTTCAATCTTTCGATAACACCCGTGTCTCTTTCCTAGTTCTTGGGCTGGTATCTTATTCTTTGATCTGCTTTAGATCCAAGACCGATGATATACAACATTCCCCAAGATATATGTTATGTCAGGAGCACGGTTAAAATGTTTCTTGTATGGCTTTGTATGTGAAAAACCACATTAATGCAACGCTGGGTTATAAACGAGTAGGAAATAGGAAGGCACAGCGGAAAAATATATACTAGTATTGGGACAGTCATATAATTTACACTAGGCTAGAGCTACTATTACAGCTCCTGGTTTTGCCTCTCCTGAGCTAGCATTGTGATGTCAGTGACATTTGCCTGTCACAATTCCTTGGAAGTTTCACATAATGCTTTATTCCGGGACTTAAGCGCACAGCTTTTTAACACCTGACTACGACCTTGTGATGGATGGGCTGAAGGTTAGACAAATAGCTTTTTCAAATTTGTAGTCGAGGGCTCCTTTTCAAGTCTCCAACAGTAAGTAGGGGAAAACCGTTACTAACATACCTGAGATGAAAAGTAGTACATTTTAAACAGCGACAACAACAACAACAAGACTCAGAGGAATAGCCTGATTTTTCTCCAGGTTAATACCAAACAATTTCATCCTCAAGTGGACCGTGTATTTGTCCACAGGGATGCCCCAAAATTGCCTTACATCAATCGTATATAAAACTGGCAAGCGTTCAGAAATTCTGCCTTAGCATATATATCTGGTTTATCAAATTTCAGCACATTTAATTTTGCCAACCAGCTTCTTAAAACATTTTAATCAAGAAGCCAGTTGTCATTGGAATTAAAAGTTTATAAAGATGTTTTGGGCCATAAATTTGAGCCTCTTGCCCTTCATCTGGAGGGATGGCACTGGATTCTTTCGGTACAGGCAATCCTCGTTTAGCGACTGCCTTGTACAGCAACCATTTGCCGTTACGATGATGTAAGTTTGCAACCCATCCTTGCATTTATGACTTGCCTACAGCAAAGGACAGCTGTAATAAGATCATAAGTACAGTTGTGGGTTCACTTAGTGACTGCTTGACTTAACCAAGTTGCCGGTCCCAATTTTGGTCACTAAGTGAGGGCTACTTGTGTTGAATGTTAAGGGTAACAACAGAGACCCGTAACCAGATCACTAGTTTTACCACTATCCCTCAAAACGCACATTAAGCCTCTTAAGGACTTAGGGGAATGTTCATGCTGTTTTCTTAACCAATCTTCCAGGATTTTTTTTTTACCTTTCTAATCTAGCCTGCAGTCCACGTATTTCCTGGTGGTCTCCCATCCATCCAAATAGTAATCAGGCCCAGTCCTGCTTACATTAGTGGCCAAAATTGTGGAAACCTTTGGGAAAAGTATTTTTGAGGTCTGATGGCTAATAACACCACTTTTTTTTGGAGTAGTGCCATAAAATTATATATCAATGGAAAGATAATTTAATCAAGAATGTAATGCAGCAAAGGCTGTTCAATTATCTGTACTGCATTCTGTGAAAAGTGATAGCCAAATAACCAGAAAAAGGAAGCACAATTTGTTTAGGTTGATCTCAGGTAGCTTTCCTTCATCCGATTGCAGCCAATGAGCATGAGCGTTTAGAGAGCCAATCGGGTGTCATCTTGTTTTGGCAATGAGCCAATCAGATCACGGTGGGATCCAGTTATTGGTGCCATGTATTGAAGTTGAGAGGAGGACATTTGTCAGTGTGTTATGTGATCGCCATCAAGTTGGTTGGGGTTTTTTTTGTGAGTTTGTAAAACGTCATGAAATTAAAGTCTTGGTGCAAAGAGTTGACTGGTCACCCAGAAAGCAGTGTAAAATAGTATTATTAAGTGAACAGGGCTACAGTTATAAAGAAATGAGAAGAAAAATGGGTGGAAACGTAACCAAAGGTGGCATTTCTACCGTACACTTTTCCCAAAAAGGTTTCCACAATTTTGGCCACTACTGTAGCTTCCAACCCCAAGAATTGTCTCCTGCCGCGGCATTAAATCCCCTTAATAAATTGGAATTTGGCTCGGACAGTATTGATCAAAGTCAGGGACTGTAGCCCAAAAAATCCTAGCTACCCCAAGACCTTTGACAGACACGTTTCAACCCACCCTGGGGAAGTTCTGATCTTCTCCAGAAGTGTTTCTCTGCCTCTTCCAGATGTTTAGGACTTGAGCCCCTTTTCTGACCGATGGGGCGGATGGTGGGAAGGTTAAAAGTCCAAACATCTGGCAGACACAGCTGGTCTGCTTCTGCAGCTGTTGCTCAAGTAGTAGCCACGAGGATGGGCAGTTAGGAAACACGAAGTATAAGTAAATAAAATAATGTTGGCGTAGTAGATCATGACAACGGGCAGAGCTTTCTAAATAATTTGCTTAAAGCGCTTTTTTAAAAAAATAAAAGCCAGTGTAATCATTCACACGATTAAGACTTTGTATACAGATAGTCCTCGACTTACAATCAATTGTTTGGCGGCCATTCGAAGTTACTGTGGTGCTGAAAAAGTGGGACTTAACAATCCGTCCTTGCCTTAATGGCCATATCGGCATAACACACACAGTTTACCTCAGGGGGTCTTCAAACTTGGCCCTTTTGTGACTTGTGGACTTCAACTCCCAGAATTCCTCAGCCAGCGTGCCTGGCTGAGGAATTCTGGGAGTTGAAGTCCACAAGTCCTGAGAGGGCCAAATTTGAAAAGCCCTGATATAAACTTCAAGAGGAGTGGACTTCAACTCCCAGAATTCCTCAGCCAGCGTGCCTGGCTGAGGAATTCTGGGAGTTGAAGTCCTCTAGTCATAAAAGGGCCAAGTTTGAAGACCCCTGATACAGACTTCAAGAGGAGTGGACTTCAACTCCCAGAATTCCTCAGCCAGCGTGCCTGGCTGATGAATTCTGGAAGTTGAAGTCCACTAGTTATAAAAGGGCCAAGTTTGAAGACTCCTGATATAGACTTTAAAAGGAGTGAACTTCAACTCCCAGAATTCCTCAGCCAGCATGCCTGGCTGAGGAATTTTGGGTGTTGAAGTCCACAAGTCATAAAAGGGCCAGGTTTGAAGACCCCTGGTTTACAGGATCAAAATTCGGGTGTTCTGCAACCGGCATGCCTTTACGACGGTTGCGTCACCCCCGGTTTGTGAGGTTGCCATTTGCGATCTTCCCAGACAGCGTCTGACAAGCAATGACAATGAGAGAAGCTGGTTCCACTTAATGACCGCATGATTTACTTAACAGCCGCAGTGATTCACATAACCGTCATAGCAGCAAAACAGGCCGTAAAAATTCACCGGGACTCATTTAACCACCGTGTGGCTTAGCAATGGAAATTCTGGTCCCCAATTGACGTCGTAAGTCGAGGGCTAGGTGTGCAAGTAGCTCTCGACTTAACAGCAGTTCATTTAGTGACTGCTCAGAGTTACAACGGCACTGAAAAAAAGTGGCTGAGGATTGTTTTTCCACACTTACAACCGTTGCAGCATCTCTGGGGTCACATGATCAAAGTTCAAACCGTTGGCAACTGACTCACATTTATGACGGTTATGTCATCAACTGTCCTCTTGTGCTTGTCTCTTCATGCTGCCCCCGCCCGCCTCTTCGGAAGATGAGGACCAGGAAGCTGCTGTATCCCACCGAAAAGGTCTGGGTGGACAAGCATAAGTACGACGAGGCCGAGAGGCTTCACTACGAGCGAGAAGCAGCTTTAGCTGCCTCGGCTGCCAGGCCTGGCCAGGAGCTGGTCGCTGTCAACGGCTTCTGCCACGAGGAGCGTGCCGAGGAAGAGTTGCAGGCTGAGCTGCGGCGGGCAGGGAGTGGCAAGAAGCAGAAGAAAAGGAAGTGTTCCCCCAAAGCCAGGTCTTGGGACCCCCAAATAGATCCTGTCTTGGTGGGGCTGCTGGCTGACCACGTATGGTTTGACAAGCCGCGCTTTGACCAAGCGGAATCGGCCTACCACATCAAGCTCGCCGACTCGTTGCCCACTCTGCCCTCGGTGTGGCTTCCAGATGTGGAGCCAGCTGCTGCGGTGCTTCGGCCCGAAGACGTCGTCCAGGCGGACGCCGAGCTCAGCAGAGACCCGGCCTTCTTGCGCTGCAGCCACGGCGGCCTCACGGCATGCCACCACGTCATCCAGGACGTGTGGCTGAACAAATTCCACTTTGACGACGCCGAGAAGGTCTTTGTCGAACAGTCGCAACTTCTGACGTTCCCCTACTTGCTGCAGCCGCCCTCGCTCCTGAAGCTGGCCAGTGCCGGGCCCGTCACGCCGGACGAGGGCTACGTGACGGCCCTGGCTACTCCTTCTACCCCAGCCCATGTGGCCGACGCGGAGCATCACGCCACTGGCGCTCCGGTCATCCCAGCAGACGACGCAAACCAGACGGTGAACGGCAAACCTCCGGGCTCCGGTTTGCGAGCTCTGCTGTCCGAAGTTTGGCTGGAGAAGCCGATTTACGACGACGCCGAGCGGTGCTTCTACGCCAACATGTTTGATGGCCACCCTCCCGGAAAGGTGAGGCTGCAGGAACGTGGCCACGTGGATCTCTCCAGAAAGGGCCGGAAAGAGAAGAAGAGCCGGAACAGCTTAAGGAAGCAGCCGCCGGGCAAGCGGGGGAACACCACCGCCGCTGGGGCACCGATGTTGCAGGAAATCTCAGCAGCTGCACCACCACAGCCTCCCGCCTGGCACTTTATGCACCCGGACACGGAATCTTTGTGGTTCAGCAAACCCACGTACGACAACGCAGAAGCCGCCTTCTACGCCTCCCTTGCCCACGTAGAGGCCACCAGACTGTCTGAAGCCACACAAGCCGCAGCCACGCAAGCCGCAGCCACCCAACCCACTGCCCACCCTCCGAGCGCACCAGAGCCTGAATCTAAGTAGGAAAAAGCATGTGGTTGTGGGCTTTCGGGCTGGTGGTGGGGGTGGATGTTCTCTGTCCCAACAGCATAGCTGTAAAGAATCAGCCTCAGCATGCAGAGGACCTGGAATGTGTTGTCGTTGTGCTGTCACAACCAGGGCTGGTTGTGACAAGGAACGTTATAGGGGGGGGGAAGGAAATTAACGCTAATGTTTTAGGGCAGGGGTTCTCAACCTTGGCAACTTTATAAGACTTGTGAACTTCAACTCCCAGAATTCCTCAGCCAGCTGCTGGCTGAGGAATTCTGGGAGTTGAAGTCCACAAGTCTTAAAGTTGCCAAGGTTGGGAACCCCTGTTTTAGGAGAACCTAGAACTAAGGAGAAATTTCCTGACAGTGAGAACAGTTAATCAGTTGGGACAACTTGTGAATGCTCCAACACTGGAAGTTTTTAAGAATAGACTGGACAGACATTTGTCTGACATGGTGTAGTTTTTCCTGCCTGAGCAGGGGGTTGGGCTAGATGACCTCCACGGTCCCTCCCAACTCTGTGGGTTCTGTACTCTGGGAAGGGATTCCCGTTGTTCCAAAGTTAAGGGCAGGGTTTGAAAAGAGGTTGTGTCTTGCCTGTGGTTTTTGGGTCGACTTGACAGTTTTGTGCCCAGGGCATTCCTGTTAGTTCATGTGGGATGAAAGAGTTTCGTTCGGTGAAGCTAGACCAGCGGTTCTCAACCTGTGGGTCGGGACCCCATTTGGGGTCGAACGACCATTTCACGGGGGTCGCCAAGCAACGTAGTCCGCCATTTCCCCCCCCCCCTTTTCCTTAGCTCTGCTACTCCCTTTTATTCTATTGGCTTTTGAAAGCCAATAGAAGAGACTCTCTTGAATAGAGTCTAATTCTATTGGCTTTCAAAAGCCAATAGGAATTGTCCAGGCTGTCTCTGCCCTGCTGAGCCCGCCAAAAGTCCCATTCTGCAAACGGGGCTGCAAGTTGTCTGCAGCGAAGGCGAGCTGGCTGGAAGCTTCCACCCCTCCCTGCTGAGCAACTACTAAAAATGGAAGTAAAAGAGGGCCAGGGGTGGGAGGTGGGAGGCCGGCGGGCGCAGGGAGGGTTGCTGGCGCGTGTGGGGCCCGGCGGGTGCCTTGCCTCCCTTGGGCTGCGCCAGCTGTTGGCCCAGCCGGTGGTCGGCCTGCTCCATCTCTGCCGCTTGGCAGCTATGCCTCGGCTGGCGCAGGGGGCGACACCACGCATGCACGGCGCTCCCGGGCAGGAAAAGTCCTCAAACTTAAGACCGGTTGGGTAGTCCTCTACTTACGACCAGTTGGGGGTCGCGGCATTAAAAAGGTTGAGAACCACTGATCTAGATTCTAAAAGACCCCCCACCCCTTAATGCTTGTCTGCATGTCACGTGTTGGTTGCCTGCTCAGCCCGGTCTCACTTGGGTGTTTGGGGTCACCCGAGTCTCGTTCTCTACAAAAGCTAGGTCCTCGGTGGCGGGATGGGACAACTTGCCGCAGCCAACTTGCCACGGGACAGCTTGCCACACCTTGTCGTTGCGGGACACTTCGACAATTCAATTTAATTATTTAAAAATAAGCAATAAAGAAAATATTTCAGTTTTTGTCATTCCCCTTCTGTCCCTCCTCTCTCATCCTTTCTGTAACGATTCCATTCCACTATTTCTTCGATGTTAGTGTAACTCCCGTCCGTCAGCGAGTTGTCCCACGATGAGTTGGCTGTGGGCAGTTGTCGCACAGAGAGTTGGCTGTGAGGAGTTGCCTGCGGCGAGTTGTCGGAGACCCCCTCTTGGTGTGGTTTTTGTTTGTAGAACTGAACCCAAACTGCTGCTTCATCAGAGGGAGACCAGTGTCTGGAGATGTTTTGAAGGATACAATGGCCTGGATACTTGGTGGAGTTTTACGCAGGGAGGTAATGGAATAAACCAGATTTTTAGATGCCTCTGAAATGGACTTTTGGTGGTCTTCGTGGTATTCTTTGCTGCATGCCAACTCTCGTTTAGTAAGCAACTCTAATGCCAGCTGATGCGCTGTGATAGGTTTTTAAATCTGTTGCCCTGTGATTTTATTTGCCCTTGTTATTTGTGGTGATCCAGTTGTCCTACTCCCCTTCCAGGTTCCCACCCTTGTAGAGAGCATTTATCTCCTTGGCTGCTGAATCCCAACCCCACATCCAGCATTTTATTACCATATGCATTTTTGTTTTTTTGTTTTTTTAAAAAATGCTTCTCTTCAAGAGGCAGATTCAAGGTTGAGAGGTTTGAGATTCTTGCTTATCTTTCAACTACCAGGCAGACCGATAACGGGGAAACAGTTTGGGAACTGGCCTGTTGTAAACAGTTGTGTGCTTTTGTTCAATCCCTTGAGTGCCCTATCAGTGGAGGCCTATTCAGAGTGTACTTAGAAGGTTGGGTTTCCGCTAAGCCCATCATGCTGTGCCGTTTAAGGATCGGGTGCCGCTTGTAGTGATGGTGTCTACGTATCTTCTAAGAAAAAAAAAATAGCCAGATTTGCAACCGGTAGTTGAGTTCTGATCAGTTTTTTAAGTGTCAAGACGGTTCGGGTAATTGCTGGTTTGATTGCCTTTTGGTCAGCTTTTTCGCTAGGGGATTCTGGGAGTTGAAGTCCAGAAGTCCCAAAGGTGCCAAGGTTGGACGCCCCTGATCTAGAGCAGGGGTAGGCCACCTTGGCTCTTTTATGACTCGTGGACTTCAACTCCCAGAATTCCTGAGCCGGCATGGCTCAGCTTGGAAACCTCTCCCTTTCCCCTCAGCGTGGCTGGCTCAGGAATTCTGGGAGTTGAAGTCCACCAGTCATAAAAGAGCCCAGGTGGCCTACCCCTGATCTAGAGGGATGGGTTGGCGACTTCTTATCGGAGACAACCCCGAGGGATGGAGAGAAATGCCGTTGGAAGGGCTCGTGGTCGGTCATTCGGTGAGCTGATCCTAAAGCCAGCATTTTCAAATATTTATTCAGTCTCCTCCTCTTTGCAGGAAAATGGCAAGCCACTTCCTCGTGCACGAGAAGATCTGGTTCGACAAATTCAAATACGACGATGCCGAGAAGCGGTACTACGAACAGCTGAACGGTCCAGCCCGCAGTTCGGCCTGCCCGAAGGTAAGATGCTAGTATCTCCTGTGTCCAAGCCACAGGTTGCCCTCTTCATTTTATCTGGTCCCACGCCAACGGTTGCTTCTACCTGTGATTGTGAATTCTCCACCAGTTCCAACTCTGATCCACGCAAGCTAGTTTTTTTTTTTTTTGAAATTCTGCCTCGATGTCTCCACAAAAGGCCTTGAAAACCCATTTCTGTCTGCCTTCCCTGGCAGCTTGGATCCCCTTTGAGGGGTATCGTTGAGAAAGCCCCCCAAAGAGCTGGTGGCAAACGTGGTCCTTTGTCCCTAAGGCCCCCCCCTTCCCCCCAGTTGTGTACAAATTGTGTGCCATCTCTGCTCAGTCATCGGCATCCTAACTCGATTCATAGCAAGTATTTCTCCGGACCGTTTTTAGCTCTGTTCCATTTGCCCTCCTTTGCCAGTCACTTTTGGGATCTGGCAAGCTTTCAGGTTCCCAATAAGTTTTGGTCTTTGGCAAGGAAAGTGGGAGCGGATGGTTACCGGCAAGGAGAGTCAATGAATTGGTTGAGAATTGTGATCCTTTGGGGTGGTTCCCCAGGACCCTTCAGAGTAATAGGCAGGTAGGTAGTCCTTGTCTTATAACCACAATTGAGTCCAAAATTTCCTTTGCTAAGTGAGACAGCTCCTAAGTGAGTTTTGCCCCATTTGTACAACTAATAATAATAATAATAATAATAATAATAATAATATCATTAGTCAATTGCAAAAGGCGGCCTTACTAGGAACTGCTTCCATCCTGCGACGATATCTGTAATACCATCAAACATCCACATCTGCCTATCCCAGGTCCTGGGTAAGGACTCGATAGGTAGACAAAATGCCAAATACAGTCTGAACATCTGGCTGACTGCGATGATCAATAATAATAATAATAATATAATAATAACAACAACAAAATACAAAGACCTACAAATAGAAATAGAAAGACTGTGGCAAAAGCAAGCAAGGGTAGTACCAATAGTCATAGGCGCCTTGGGTGCCATCCCAAAACAACTGGAGCACCACTTGAACACCATTGGCATTGACAAATTCGCTATTAGTCAATTGCAAAAGGCGGCCTTACTAGGAACTGCTTCCATCCTGCGACGATATCTGAAATACCATCAAGCATCCACATCTGCCTATCCCAGGTCCTGGGTAAGGACTCGATAGGTAGACAGAATGCCAAATGCAGTCTGAACATCTGGCTGACTGTGCGATGATCCATAATAATAATAATAAAGGTTTTTTTGCAGATTTTTCATGATCAAACTAGGGAACAGCATCGATGATAGAAGGGAGACTGTCCAGTGCTTAGACTTAGACTTATATCTCGCTTCACGATGCTTTACAGCCCTCTCTTAAGTGGTTTACAGACTCAGCCTGTTGCCCCCCAACAATCTGGGTCCTCGTTTTACCGACCTCAGAAGGATGGAAGGCTGAGTCAACCTTGAACCTCGTCAAGATTGAACTTCTGTGCACCACCATAGCTTCCTTCCTTCCTTCCTTCCTTCCTTCCTTCCTTCCTTCCTTCCTTCCTTCCTTCCTTCCTTCCTTCCTTCCTTCCTTCCTTCCTTCCTTCCTTCCTTCCCAAGCAACAGCACGTAGACTTTCATACCCCTTCACAGTGCTTTACACCCCTCTCTAAGCAGTTTACAGACTCAGCCTGTTGCCCCCCAACAATCTGGGTCCTCGTTTTACCGACCTCGGAAGGATGGAAGGCTGAGTCGATCTTGAACCTCGTCAAGATTGAACTTCTGTGCACCACCACAGCTTCCTCCTTCCTTCTCATTTTCCTTCCTTCCTTGTCCTTGTTTCCTTCCCTTCCTTTCCTTCCTTCCTTTCCTCCCTTCCCTCCCTCCCTCCCTCCATTCATTCATTCTTTCTTTCTTTCTTTCCCAAGCAATAGCACTTAGACTTACATGTGGCTCCACAGTGCTTTACAGCCCTCTCTAAGTAGTTTACAGAGTCAACATATTTGCCGCCAACAATCTGAGTCCTCATTTTACTGATCTCGGAAGGACGGAAGGCTGAGTCAACCTTGAGCTGGTCAGGATTGAACTCTGGCAGTTGGCAGAATTAGTCTGCAATGCTGCATTCTAACTACTGGGAGGGAAGGAAGGAAGGAAGGAAGGAAGGAATAGATAGATAGATAGATAGATAGATAGATAGATAGATAGATAGATAGATAGATAGATAGATAGATAGATAGATAGATAGATAGATAGATAGATAGATAGATAGATAGATAGATAGATAGATAGATAATGGGTCCTTGGTGCTCTCTGAGTTTGCTTGTTTTCTTGCAGACGTTTCATTACCCTAAATAGGTAACATCATCAGTGCACTCATGATGTTACCTAGTTAGGGTAATGAAACAACTGCAAGAAAACAGGCAAACTCAGAGAGCACCAAGGACCTCTCATTTCAACCCTGATCTATAAATATTCTCATAGATAGATAGATAGATAGATAGATAGATAGATAGATAGATAGATAGATAGATAGATAGATAGGGAGAGATAGATAGATAGATAGATAGATAGATAGATAGATAGATAGATAGATAGATACGGAGAGAGATATGGAGAGATAGATATGGAGAGATAGATATGGAGAGATAGATAGATATGGAGAGAGAGAGAGAGATGGAGAGATATGGATAGATAAATAGATAGACAGATATGGATAGATAGATAGATAGATAGATAGATAGATAGATAGATAGATAGAGAGATAGAGAGATAAATAGATAGATATGGATAGATAGATATAGATGGATAAATAGATATGGAGAGAGAGATATGGATAGATAGAGAGAGATAGATATGGATAGATAGATATGGATAGATAGATATGGATAGATAGATAGAGAGAGACAGATAGATATGGAGAGAGAGAGAGAGAGAGATGGAGAGATAGATATGACCAGTATTTTTGCCTGTCCCATCCCCAACCCCCCTCAATTTTCTATTTTAATTCTTCTCTCCTTGACTGGGGACAGAAGACCTTTTTAAAGCCCTTTAATATGGAAAGGCATTTTAATTCAAATTTGGGAGCATCGAATTTAAGCCTCCTTCTATTCGTTATACATAACCGGCATGCAAACCTGATGGGCAATAAGACAAGACAAATAAATTACTCGTCTTGAAGCAGTGCTGGCCAGAATGTCCTGGGGATAAATTAACATTTTGTTGTATTTCTCATTTGCTAAAGGAACCTACCGACCTGCATTTGGGCCAGACACCCACAGAACACACCGCAGTTTGCGGTGTATTTTGCAGGCACCCCATTTTACGGCCAATAATTTTACTGACAGCAGCATGAGCGTGGCTTAAGGGTGGTTTGGCTGGGCCTAGTTCCCCTCACCTGCCTAATGCAGAATTTTGTGGGTTTTTTCCCACCCCCCAAATATTGCAGGACAACCTCTGAATGTAGCCATGAATGGCTAGTTTAGAGGGCTGCAGATGGGCTGATGCAAACACACACACACACACACCGAATCCCAATTGTACATTGTGCATAGTTGTGCGCCATGCATGCTGACTAGTTCCAACTTCCTACTGGGAAATTATGGGATTTAACTTCCCCACCCAGCTACAGGTAGTGCTCGACTTCCATTTGGTGACCGTCCAGAAGCGGTGAATGCTCCAACACTGGAAGTTTTTAAGAAGGGACTGGACACCCATCTGTCTGAAATGGTATAGGGTGTCCTGCCTGAGCAGGGGGTTGGGCTAGATGACCTCCAAGGTCCCTTCCAACTTTGTTATTATTATTATTATTATTATTATTATTATTAGACTGATGTTACAACAGCCCTGAAAAAAGGGACTGAAGACCACGTCTCATACTTACGACCGTCGCAGCATCTCCATGGTCACATGATCTAAATTCAGACGCTTGGCAACCGGCTCCTATTTATGACGGTCGCAGTGTGCCCCCCCGGGTCACGTGATCCCCTTTTGTGACCTTCTGACAAGCAGAGTCAATGGGGGAGAAAGCCGTATTCCTTTAACGACCACGCTCCTCGCTTGGTTCCCTTAACGCCCGTACCAAGAAAGCTCGCAAAATGGGGCAAACCTCGCTTTTAACTAACTTCTCACTTAGCAACATAAGCTTGCGCAGTGATGGCGAACCTTTTGGAGACCGAGTGCCCAAACTGCAACCCAAAACCCACTTATGTATTGTCGGGTGCCGGGTGGGTGTGGCCCATTGGGTGGGTGTGGCTGTGGTGGTAACGGCAGACTGGGTGGGACTAAAAAGTTCAATCAATTAATTCCAACTTTGCAAGATCTTTTTATTTCCCACGAGAAGTTGAAAATGACTGATTGATTAAACCTTTTTATTTTGTACACGGCGGTGGAGGCCTAAAGCAAAAAGGTTTTATAAAATCCAGCTGAAGGCCTTGGACTGGGGCGATGGTGCGCGTGCCCACAGAGAGGGCTCTATATGAGTGCCTCCTCTGGCACCCGTGCCGTAGGTTTGCCACCACTGAGCTTGGGGGTCGGTTGCAATGGCAAGTAAAAATGACTATATTTCTACCGCTAAAACACTTGTGGAAGATGATTTTAATCTGCGCAATTGCGTGGAAACAACCTTGGACAGAAAACAGTTTCCCCCCCCTCCCCACAATGTCCAGGTTTGCCTTGCATCTTGGGAAAACCGCACGGCATTGACCAGTGTGCAATATGGGCAACATTGAACCGAATTCGCACGGGGACTGGGAGATGTAGAGTCGTCCCCTTTAAGTGGAGCAAAATAACCATCGCTGAATTGCGGGTCCGAAAAAAAAAACAACCAACCAACATTTAGGGCCAAGATGAAGCCTCCACTGGAGGCTTTAATGATTTCCTGGTTGGGACACATGAAGCCCCACAATTATATCTGAAATATAGCTGTACAGGTAATCCTTGACTTAACAGCAGTTCATTTAGTGACCGCTCCATGTTACAACAACAGGGAAGGACCACTTTTTACAGTTACAACCTTCCCCCACGATCACGCGATCGAAATCCAGATGATTGGTAAAACTGGTTTATATTTATGACCGTCGTCGCAGCATCCCAAGGTCACGCAATTTCCTTTTGCGACCTTCCGACAAGCAAAGTCAGTGGGGAAGCTGGAGTCACTTAACAACCGGGTGGCTGACTTAACAGGTGCAGCGGTTCACTTAGCAACTGCGGCAAGGAAAGTTGTAAAATGGGGCGAACCTCACCGAACAGGTGTCTTCTCACTTCACCGCAGAAATTTTGGGCTCAACTGTGGTCAAGGGCTACTTCTACGTTTATAATATTTTTAGATTTATTTTTTGGTTTTTTGTATTTTTGTGTCTTGCACCGTTATCAGAATGTGATGCGACCATGCCGTACGATAAATAATCTACTGGGGGGAAGGCAAGGTGCATTCAAGTGGGGAACGTTAAAATTCGCTATCAAAAGAACCCCCAGGCAGCTGTCCCCGAACAACAGCCGCACGCTTTTCCATGCGGTGCCATGCACTGGAACTCTGCGGCAGCCGTTGGCCCTTGCGTTAAGCAAGCAAATTTCCCTTCTTTTTTTTTTTTAACCGCCCTCCCGCGATCAAGCGGGGATCCCCTCCTTGCTGGTCACCCCTACAGGACGACTTTCGACCCTTTCCAGGATTCCCCAGCGAAACGAAACTGGACGCGGAAGACGGGGCTCGTCTTCCAGACGTCCATGGCGGCTGCGTTGGCAAAGTGGAAGTCGGCAGGCAAATTTCCCTGCTCGCACAGCCAGCAGTTGTGCGCCTTCCAAAGGGTCCCTTTCGTTTTGAGCCACTTTTGGTAACTTCTCCTGTATCTGCATGCACCTCTTTGAAAAAGAAAGGAAGGAAGAAAAGGAAAAAAAAAACCCAGTTGGTTCTTTCTGCATGTTTGCAGGAGAACGGCGCCAGCACCATCCTGCGGGACATTGCCAGAGCCAGAGAGAATATCCAGAAGTCACTCGCCGGAGTGAGTACCTGAACCCCCTCTCGCCAGCTGGCGCTCTCCTGCTTTTTTCCCCCTAGCTGTGGCATCTCTCTCAGGCTCCCTTCCTCCTTCTCTCTCCTCCGCCTCCTCCGTCTCCTCTTCCAACTCCATCTCCTGCTCTTCCTCCCTTCTAGCACTGATGATGTTCCACAGTTGGGTCATGAAAGGTCTGCCAGAAAGCAATCAAGCTCAGAGGGCACCAAGGACCCCAAAGTCGTCCTCCTCCTGCCCCTCCTCTTCTTCCCCCTCCTCCTCTGCAAACCCCACTCCCTTCTAGCATTGATGATGGTACCTAGTTGGGTCATGAAAGGTCTGGAAGAAAACAACCAACCTCAGAGAGCGCCAAGGACTCCACAGTCCTCCTCCTCCTCCTCTCTGCAAACCCCACTCCCTTCTAGCACTGATGATGTTAATCTAGTTGGGTAATGAATCGTCTGCAAGAAAACCACAAAGCTCAGAGAGCACCAAGGGTCCCACAGTCGTTGTCCTCCTCCTCCTCCTCCTCCTCCCTGCAAACCCCACTCCCTTCTAGCACTGATGATGTTACCTAGTTGGGTCATGAAATGTCTGGAAGAAAACAACCAACCTCAGAGAGCGCCAAGGACTCCACAGTCCTCCTCCTCTCTGCAAATCCCACTCCCTTCGAGCACTGACGATGTTCCATATTTGGGTCATGAAAGGTCTGCAAGCTTAGAGAGCACCAAGGATCCCACAGTCCTCCTCCTCTCTGCAAACTCCCCTTCCTTCTAGCACTGATGATGTTCCATAGTTGGATCATGAAAGGTCTGCAAAACAATGACCAAGCTTACAAGGATTCCACAGTACTCCTCCTCCTCCTCCTCTCCACAAACCCCACTCTTGTTTAACACAGATGATGATACCTAGTTGGGTCATGAAACGTCTGCAAGAAAACCACCCAGCTCAGAGACCACCCAAGACCCCGCAGTCCTTACTACCATCACCACCACCTCCTCCTCCTCTCCACAAAACACTCTCCCTTCTAGCACTGATGATGTTACCTAGTTGGGTCATGAAACGTCTGCAAGAAAACCACCCAGCTCAGAGACCACCCAAGACCCCACAGTCCTTACTACCATCACCACCACCTCCTCCTCCTCTCCACAAAACACTCTCCCTTCTAGCACTGATGATGTTACCTAGTTGGGTCATGAAACGTCTGCAAGAAAACCACCCAGCTCAGAAACCACCCAAGACCCCACAGTCCTTACTACCATCACCACCACCTCCTCCTCCTCTCCACAAAACACTCTCCCTTCTAGCACTGATGATGTTACCTAGTTGGGTCATGAAACGTCTGCAAGAAAACCACCCAGCTCAGAGAGCACCAAGGACCCCACAGTCCTCCCTTCCTCCTCGTCGTCCTCCTCCTCTTCCTCTGATAAACTCTGCCTGTGTGGTTCCCTATGGAGATTCTCCATCCTCCTGGTCCTGGTCGTCCCAAAGGTGCCTTCCCCCCCCCCCTTTCCTTCAAAAGCAACTGGACTTTTGTTTCTCCTTGAAGAGGTTTTGCTTCCCATCCCAGAAGCTTCCTCACTTCTGCTGACGCTCCTGATCAAGAACCAAAGAAGCTTCTTGGACGAGAAGCGAAACGTCTTCAAGCTGAAACAAAGTCTAATAGCCTTTTTTTTTGGGCGGGGGAAGCTCTTTTCACTCTCCCTGTGTGGATTCTCCTGCCGTACGTTAGAGCAGGGGGTTGGACTAGATGACCTCCAAGGTCCCTTCCAACTTTATTACTATTATTATTATTATTAGATGGGGCGAGATGAAGTCTACCTTGCAGGGCGCGACCTGTGCTCGCAGGGGAGCAGGTCTAGTGCTTGGCGTCCTCCAGGCGGTGGCACTTTTGCAGTTTAACCCTGAACAATTAAGGGGCTAGTCCTCAACTTACAACCGTTTATTTGGTGACTGTTTGAAGTAACTCTGGCCCGGGGAAAAAGTGACTTAATGACCCCTTTGCACACTTGAACAATCTTTGCAGCATCCCCTTGGTCACCTGATCAAAATTCAGATGCTCGGCAACCGACTCGCATTTACAACGGTCGCAGCCTCCTGGAGTCACGCGATCCCCTTTGGCGACCGCCCGACAAAGTGCACCAGGGGGGAGCCAGATTTGCTTAACGACCGTGTGACTAAACAGCTCCCGTGTTTCACTTAACAACTTGGGCAAGCCTGGTGGTAAAACGTGGCAAAGCACATTTAATCACTTAGCAACCAAAAAGTTGGGCTCAAAACTATGGCCGTAAGTCAGAGGACTCCCTGTTCGTGGCTTTGCAACATCCTATCGCTGGCTGTCTCTGCTTTAGGCCTCCTGTTCAAAGATATATCATTTCTATTTTTTTTTTCAGATGTGGTATATTAAATATCCATATTCTATTTTTAAATTAGGCTTGGGGAACGGTAAGCAAGGATAGTTATATTTAAGGGTGGATGCGCTCTGCCCTAAAGGTTTAAGCTTGAAGAAGAGTATGGAAAAATGATTCTCGCT
Organism: Crotalus helleri; assembly: GCA_024509115.1. Lineage (NCBI taxonomy): Eukaryota > Metazoa > Chordata > Lepidosauria > Squamata > Viperidae > Crotalus > Crotalus helleri. The sequence continues at coordinate 4,371,753 of JAKSXO010000035.1, read as the reverse complement.
TTTCCTTTTTTTTTAATGTAAGCAGCAGCTTTTTTTTTTATAGATTTTATTAGTTTTTATGGGGTTAGAAATAAGGTGGGGTCGGCATTGGGATTTGGGTAAGGATTAGAGTTGGGGTTTTTCAAAGTAACATTCTCAATATTTAGCAAACAGCAGAATGTCTGGGTTCATGTATTCAACAAACAACAATAGAAAAGAGTTCATTATCAAAAACAATATGTTAATTAATCCCTCACTCTTGCTAATATATATTGAAAATTGTGTGTCACATTCTTTTCTCTCTAATTCGTCTTTCTAGCCATTGATAGACATTATCCCATGTTCTAAAGTACACGGAGTCTTCTTTCTTTTTGATCTGTAAAGTCAATCTGTCCGTTTCTGCACACTCTAGAACAGGGGTAGGCAACCTTGGCTCTTTTATGACTCGTGGACTTCAACTCCCAGAATTCCTGAGCCAGCATGGGGGAATCCTTGGCCCCTTCATGACTCGTGGACTTCAACTCCCAGAATTCCTGAGCCAGCATGGGGGAAACCTTGGCCCCTTCATGACTCGTGGACTTCAACTCCCAGAATTCCTGAGCCAGCATGGGGGAAACCTTGGCCCCTTCATGACTCGTGGACTTCAACTCCCAGAATTCCTGAGCCAGCCATGCTGAGGGGAAAGGGAGAGGTTTCCAAACTGAGCCATGCTGGGAGTTGGAGTTGAAGTCCGCCAGTCATGAAGGGGCCCTAGTTCCCCCACGCTGGTTCGGGCATTCTGGGAGTTGTAGTCCACGGGTTATGAAAGGGCCCTAGTTTCCCCATGCTGGCTCAGGAATTCTGAGAGTTGAAGTCCACCAGTCATGAAGGGCCACAGTTCCCCATGCTGACTGAGGAATTCTGGGAGTTGAAGTCCACGAGTCATAAAAGAGCCAAGATTGCCTACCCCTGCTCTAGAATGTAAGCAGCTGCTTTTAAAGCACTTGAAATTGCTCCCTTGCTGGATTTCCAGTCTTAACCAACTCTGTCTCCCATAATTACAGCTAGTCCTTCACTTACAAGCATTTGTTTAGGGGCCGCTCAAAAGTACAACGGCACTATTTTTCACCCTTAACGACCGTTGCAGCCATCCCCAAGGTCACGTGGTAAAAATTCGGGGGCTTGGCAACTGACTGGTACCTATGACAGTTGCCGTGTCCTGGACTCACGTGATCCCCTTTTGTGAATTTCTGACAAGCTAAGTCAAAGGGGGAAGCCAGGTTCAGTTAACGACCGTGTTACTGACTGAAAAAGTGCAGTGATTAACTCAGGGGCAAGAAAGGCCGTAAAACGGGACAAAACTCACTTAACAACGTTGTTGCTTAGCAGCAGAGATTTTGGGCTCAACGGTGGTCATAAGTCGAAAAATACTTATGATTACAGAATGACAGAAAAGTCATTCTTATTTTTTTCCCTTTTATATGTAAGCAGCTTATGCATTTGCTGGATTCAGCACTTGAAATGTTTCCAGTCTTGGCAAAATCTTTCTATTTCTTCTTCTTCTTCTTCTTCTTCTTCTTCTTCTTCTTCTTCTTCTTCTTCTTCTTCTTCTTCTTCTTCTTCTTCTTCTTCTTTTTCTTCTTCTTCTTCTTCTTTTTCTTCTTCTTCTTTTTCTTCTTCTTCTTCTTCTTCTGCTTCTTCTTCTGCTTCTTCTGCTTCTTCTGCTTCTGCTTCTGCTTCTCCTTCTCTTTCTTCTCCTCCTTCTTTTTCTTTTCCTTCTTCCTCCTTCTTCCTTCTTCTTCTTCCTCCTCCTTCTTCCTCCTCCTTCTTCTTTTCCTTCTTCTTTCTTCTTCCTTCTTCCTTCTTCCTCCTCCTCCTCCTCCTCCTTTTCCTTCTTCTTTCTTCTTCCTTCTTCCTCCTCTTTCTTCTTCCTCCTTCTTCCTTCTTCCTTCCTCCTCCTCCTCCTCGTTATTATTATGGCTGCCCAGCTGCATAAGGACGTTGGGTGCTTTACAATATGTGCAGTACGTAACTTAAAGGCCCAGCGTTGAGAAAATGTTCAAGAGGGATTCACAGATGCCCTCCCATGCCAGGCCTGGGAAAAAAGCCAAGGCACTCCGGGGACATTTTGTTCTAGAGGGCAAGACTTGTACAGAGAAGGTCACAATTCCTCGGTCTCACAAAAAGGCAGCATTTCATTGAAGGGACCTGGAGGCCCCCCCCCCACTCTGCCCAAACACCCCAGGCGAACAGAAATACAAAATCTTTTTATTCAAGAGACTGGCAGTCCCTTGGAAAGCCCATTTTATCCCCTGAATGGGATAAAAAGAAATGATCTGGATCAGGGGCGCCAGCAGAAAACATTTCTCGGCTCCCTCTCTGTTTTTAACCCTTTAAAAGCTGCAGGAACTCGTAGAAAGAAAATCTATACAAAATGTTTTATAAATAGCATTTAACACCGGTGGGGTTGGCAAAAATGTTTAAAAACGTATCTAGCAACGGTTGGAAATGTAGGCAAAAACCAGGCACTTATTTCCATCTTTGGTGGACATGCCCCAAAGCCAAAAGATTTGGGTCAAGAATACACATACGGTTAGAGCAGTGTTTCTCAACCTTGACAATTTTAAGGCATGTGGACTTCAACTCCCAGAATTCCACAGCCAGCAGTGCTGGCTGTGGAATTCTGGGAGTTGAAGTCCACATGCCTTAAAATTGTCAAGGTTGAGAAACAATGGGTTAGAGCAGTGATTCTCAACCTTTCTAATGCCGTGACCCCATAATACAGTTCCCCATGTTGCGGTGACCCCCAAATGGGTGTGGCCACCAATAAGAGGGAGTAGGACAGCTAGGGAAAAGGGAAAAAAATGGCGGACAGCATGGTTTGGTGACCCCCATGAAATGGTCATTCGACCCCAAATGGGGTCCCGACCCACAGGTTGAGAACCACTGGGTTAGAGAAAATGACTAAAAAACACATAGATTTTAAGCCAGAATTATTTTTGTTGGGCGTAATTGTAGGAAACTACGAGAAAGAGCATATATATCGAATTTTGCGTCTATTAACTGCAGCGAGAATTGTATTTGCTCAACATTGGAAAAAAGAAGATTTCGCCAACAGAGGAAAAGTTAATGGAAAAAAATTTAGATTGTGCAGAAATGGATAGATTGACATTGAAAATGAAAGAGAAAGAAAGTTCAGTATCCTTTAGAGCAGTGTTTCTCAACCCTGGCAATGTTAAGGTATTTGGACTTCAATTCCCAGAATCCCCCATAGGGCAAGCTGGCTGAGGGATTCTGGGAGTTGAAGTCCAGACATCTTAAAGTTGGCAAGGTTGAGAAACACTGCTTTAGAACATGGGATACCTTTTATCAATGTCTAGAAAAATGAGGTAGAGAGAAAAGAATTTAACATGTATTAGTTAAGTTAAATGTTGGAAACCCAGACAATGTGTTGCTGATAAAATATTAAGCATTTATGACTATAAAAAATTCATAAACATATTTTTTAAAAAAGTTGCAGGAACTCAACTTAGTGAATCAAAGCTTTAGGGCAGCTGAAATTTCAAAGGTCTTCCTTCGTGTTTTGGGTGGCAACTTCTCCAGAACTTTTAATGTAGCCAGCTCCAGGCTGCTCTATTTACGTCTGTGTGGTGTGTGTGTGTGTGTGTGTGTGGTGTGTGTGTGTGTGTGTGTGTGTGTGTGTGTGTGTGTACACAACAGGAAAACTCCAAATTCAAAAATATGGAGGGGGGGAAGCACCTTTGAGAAAAGATAATTGAGTGTTTTCCTAAGGCATTTTCCACAAAGGTGGAATCTTATATCTATTGTTGCTAGCTGTGAAGTCGTGTCCGACCCATCGCGACCCCATGGACAACGTTCCTCCCGGCCTTCCTGTCCTCTACCATCTTCTGGAGTCCATTGAAGCTCACACCTCCTGCTTCAGCCACCTCCTTCTCTGTCGTCCCTTTCTTCTCTTGTCCTCCATCTTTCCCAGCATCAGGCTCTTCTCCAGGGAGTCCTTCCTTCTCATTAGGTGGCCAAAGTATTTGAGTTTCCACTTCAGGATCCGGCTTTCTAAAGAGCAGTCGGGATTGATCTCCAGGACTGACTGGTTGGATGAACTTGCAGTCCAGGGGACTCACAGGAGTCTTCTCCAGCACCCTAGTTCAAAGGCCTCCATTCTTTGGCGCTCAGCCTTTCTTATGGTCCAACTTTCACAGCCATACATTGCAACTGGGAAAACCACGGCCCTGACTATACGCACTTTTGTTGGTAGGGTGATGTCTCTGCTTTTTAGTACGCTGTCTAGATTTGCCATAGCTTTCCTCCCCAGGAGCAAGCGTCTTTTAATTTCTTGGCTGCAGTCACAATCTGCGGTGATCTTGGAGCCCAGGAAGATAAAATCTATCACTACCTCCATTTCTTCCCCATCTATTTGCCAGGAATTGAGAGGGCCGGATGCCATGACCTTGATTTTCTTAATATTGAGTTTCAAGCCAACTTTTGCACTCTCCTTCTTCACCCGCATCAAGAGGCTCTTTAGTTCCTCTTCACTTTCTGCCATTAGAGTGGTATCATCTGCATATCTTAGGTTGTTGATATTTCTCCTGGCAATTCCAACTTTTGATTAATCTAGCCCTGCTTTCTCATGATGTGCTCTGCATATAACTTAAATAGGCAGGGCGACATTATACAGCCTTGCCGGACTCCTTTCCTAATTTTGAATCAATCAGTGGTTCCATGTCCAGTTCTCAGTGTTGCTTCTTGACCTGCATATAGGTTTCTCAAGAGACAAATAAGATGGTCTGGTACTCCCATCTCTTTAAGAACTGCCACAATTTGTTGTGATCCACACAATCAAAGGCTTTAGCATAGTCAACAAAGCAGCAGTAGATGTTTTCTGGAACACCCTAACTTTCTCCATGATCCAGCGTATGTTGGCAATTTGATCTCTAGTTCCCCTGCCTCTTCGAAATCCTGCCTGTACTTCTGGAAGTTCTCGATCCATATACTGCTGGAGTCTAGCTTGTAGGATTTTAAGCATAACTTTACCTGCATGTGAAATGAGTGCAATGGTGTGATAGTTTGAACATTCTTTGGCATTGCCTTTCTTTGGAATTGGAATGTAAACTGACCTTTTCCAATCCTGTGGCCACTGTTGAGTTTTCCAAATTTGCTGGCAAGTTGAGTGTAGCTCTTTCACTGCATCATCTTTTAAGATTTTGAATAGCTCAGCTGGAATACTGTCACCTCCACTAGCTTTGTTGTTGCTCAGATTTCTTAAAGCCCATTTCACTTCACATTCTAGGATGTCTGGCTCGAGGTCAGTGAGATAAAGCTGGAAGATATGACGCTGGAAGATGAGCCCCTCAGGTCGGAAGGTGTCCAATATGCTACTGGGGAAGAGCAGAGGGCTAGTACTAGTAGCGCCAGAAAGAGTGAAGCGACTGGGCCAAAGCCGAAAGGACGCTCAGCTGTGGATGTATCTGGTGGTGAAAGGAAAGTTGGATGCTGTAAAGATCCACTCTCCATAGGAACCTGGAATGTAAGATCCATGAATCAAGGCAAGCTGGATGTGGTCAAACAAGAGATGACAAGACTGAACATCGACATCTTAGGAATCAGCGAACCAAAATGGATAGGAAAAGGTGAATTTAATTCAGAGGACCATCAGGTATACTACTGCGGGCAAGAATCCCTCAGAAGAAATGGAGTAGCCTTCATAGTCAATACAAGAGTAGGAAAAGCAATACTGGGATACAATCCCCAAAATGATAGAATGATCTCAATTCGAATCCAAGGCAAACCATTCAATATCACAGTAGTCCAAGTCTATGCCCCAACCACTGGTGCTGAAGAGGATGAAATTGACCGGTTTTATGAAGCCCTACAGCACCTAATAGAATTAACACCAAAAAATGATATCCTTATCATCATGGGGGATTGGAATGCTGAAGTAGGAAGCCAAAAGATAACCGGAATAACAGGCGGGTTCGGCCTGGGAGTACAAAATGAAGCAGGGCGCAGGCTGGTAGAGTTTTGTCAAGAGAACAGGATGGTCATAGCAAACACTCTTTTCCAGCAACCCAAGAGACGGCTGTACACGTGGACATCACCAGACGGTCAACACAGACATCAGATTGACTATGTGCTCTGCAGCCAAAGATGGAGAGTCTCTGTAGAGTCAGTAAAAACAAGACCAGGAGCTGACTGTGGCTCAGACCATAAGCTTCTCCTTGCAAAATTTAGGCTTGCATTGAAGAAAGTGGAGAAAAACACAGGATCGTGCCTCCGAGCCTGAATTCCGAGGAAGACATGGAGTTAGAGCAGGACTCTGTTGAGACCCAGGGGGTGTGTGTCTGTGGCATCGGAGGACTGTATGGAGGAGCAGGCTGAGGCAGGCCAGGGCCCTTCAGATTTGGAAGCCCCCTCCCCACCTGATCCTAGAGCAGTGGTTCTCAACCTTTCTAATGCCGGGACCCCATAATACAGTTCCCCATGTTGTGGTGACCCCCAACCACTTATACATCACCGGGTGCCAGGGGCGTGGCCAAAGAAAAGGGGGAAAAATGGCGGACAGCCTTGTTTGGCGACCCCTGTGAAATGGTCGTTCGACCCCAAATGGGGTCCCGACCCACAGGTTGAGGACCACTGTCCTAGAGCAAGGAGAGCAGAGAGGAGGAGAGAACAACGGAGCCAGGCTCAATTGCTCAGGAGGAGAGTGTCCCGCCCCACTCCACAAGGCATACCTGGGGATTTAAGATTTAAGGAGACGCTGTGGGGTGGGGCATTTGCTGGGAACGAACGTGGTATCTTGGGACAGTTGTGAATTGTGCTCTTTGTTTAACCTGGACACTTTGAATTCCGGACCGGTTCGTTTCCTGCTTCACGACCGCAGACTGCATTTCTTTTTCTTTCTTTTTTTTTAAACAATATTTTATTAGGTTTTAAAGGGGTAAGGTCAATATAGGTATTGGGGTTCAGGGTTAGGGTTCGGGGATGGAGTTGGGGTAAAGGTAGGCATAACAATTCCACACTTTAGCAAGCAGACTATTGTCCCGATGCAAATATTCAATCACAATAATTAATATAATGGGAAATAGCTATAGTCAGTAAGAGTAGCAGCAATCATACAGAATATCAATTAAAATATCATACATCTTGTTAAATTTCACAATCGTTTCTCGCTAGATCGTTTTGCTAAGCATTGATTAAAAAATGTCCCATGTTTTAAAATAAACTGAGTCTTCTTTCTCTTTCATCTCTCGGGCTAGTCTGTCCATTTCTGCACATTCTGAAAATTTTCGTAATTATAATCTGATCCGATGGTAGATTTTCATTTTTCCACAATTGGGCCAGTGCTATTCTAGCAGCTGTTAATACATGTAATATTAAATACTCGTTCTCTTTCCCATAATTGGATCCTAGTATTCTGAGAGTTCAAAGGACTCATTAGGTTTCTGTTTTGTTTTCTTGTTATCTGTCTGGCCTTGAGGACTCTGTATTGAAATTGCTTTAGCCCAGTGTTTCTCAATCTTGAAAATTTTAAGGCATGTGGACTTCAACTCCCAGAATTCCATAGCCAGCAATGCTGGCTGTGGAATTCTGGGAGTTGAAGTCCACATGCCTTAAAATTGTCAAGGTTGAGAAACACTGCTTTAGCCAAAGGCAGCTGAAAGGAACCTCTGTGTGTGTGTGTGTGTGTGTGTGTGTGTGTTCGTGCGTGCTCGCACTTTGGTTGAACGCTTGCCAGCATATGTGGGAGCTTTTGGGGAAGATTGGCAGTGATTAAAGGACTGTTTCTCTTGCCAGCCAACTGCTTCGCCTCAGTTTGGGACCCTGGGTCATCACACATTAGACCAGTCAGGTGTGAACTAAATTCATATCCCAGATGAATATACAGTAGAGGTGACAAACAGATTTAAGGAATTAGATCTGATAGACAGAGTGCCTGAAGGTTCACAACATCGTATAAGAGGTAGCAACTAAAACCATCCCAAAGAAAAAGAAAGGCAAGAAAGCAAAATGGCTGTCTGAGGAAGCTTGGCAAATAGCTGAGGAAAGAAGGGAAGCGGAAAGGCAAGGGAGAAAGAGAGAAAGACACACCCAATGGAATGCAGAATTCCAGAGAATAGCTAGAAGAGATAAGAACGCCCTCTTAACATGAACGGTGCAAAGAAATAGAAGAAAACATTAGAATGGGGAGGACCAGAGACCTCTTCCAGGAAAATTGGAGATATGAAGGGGGAACGTTTTGTGCAAAGATGGGCATGATAAAGGACCAAAATGGCAGGGACCTAACGGAGGCAGAAGAGATTAAGAAGAGGTGGTAAAACAATACAGAAGAACTATACAAGAACTTACCGTCCCTGATAACCAGGATGAGTTATATCTATAACCTCCCACAAAACCCTCTTCTTGATTGTGCTGTCCTGGTCTGTTTTAAAACAGAGGACGGGAATACACCCCTTTGTTAAAAGCTCTAATTATCCCCCCTTTGTTAAAAGCTCTAATTATCCTCAGGTTCTTGTTCCTCATTTTATTTTGCTGTTTTAAATGCAAAAGCTCTCAAAGAAGAATAGAATAATGCTGGAAAGGGACCTTGGAGGTCTTCTAGTCCAACCCCCTGCTCAGGCAGGAAACCCTATACCATTTCAGATAAATGGCTGTCCAGTCTCTTTCTTAAAAACCACAACACAGTGCTAGGCTGCATTAACAGAGGGATAGAATCAAGATCACGTGAAGTGTTAATACCACTTTACAAGGCCTTGGTAAGGCCACACTTGGAATACGGCATCCAGTTTTGGTCACCGCGATGTAAAAAAGATGCTGAGACTCTAGAAAGAGTGCAGAGAAGAGCAACAAAGATGATCAGGGACTGGAGGCTAAAGCATGTAAGGAACGAGCTGCTGGAATTGGGTATATCTAGTCTAATGAAGAGAAGGATGAGGGGTGACACGATAGCAGTCTTCCAATATCTCCAGGGCTTCCCCAAAGAAGAGGCAGTCAAGCTATTCTCCAGAGCTCCTGAAGGTAGGACAAGAAGCAACGGATGGAAACTGATCAAGGAGAGAAGCAACCTGGAACTAAGGAGAAACTTCCTGACAGTGAGAACAATTAACCAATGGAACAACCTGCCTCCAGAAGCGGGGAATGCGCCAACACTGGAAGTTTTTAAGAAGAGACTGGATAGCCATTTGTCTGAAATGATATAGGGTTTCCTGCCTGAGCAGGGGGTTGGACTAGATGACCTCCAAGGTCCCTTCCAACTTTTTTTATTATTATTACTACTAAATATCGAGCATTTTCTGGTTCAGAAAGACACCGCTTTGAGCCTTAAGCTGCTCCTTGGATCGTGCACCTGGTGACTCTTATCACCTCAGCATCTTAGCATTTTGGAAAGTATTTTATTTTAATCCTTTAATACCTGCATGTGGCCTTCTGCTACGCTGACCTCCCACTGCGCTGCATGAATGAATCTCAACTGCAGTGGTATTATTTTACCAAGGGGGAAAAAAAATAAATGTCTTGCCCTTTTGCAGCTGAAGACAGTTTTGCAAAAACCACAGGAAGCTGCTCCTGTTCAGCCCAAGAAGCACCCGGGTTCCAGGGCCGTAAGTCGCTGGTGGGGCAGGTGGGAAGGAAGGGGATCACCTTCCATCTGTCTGTCCCAGCCGGCATGGAAGACACGGGCGTCCTGCATGCCTCTTTCTCGTGTTGCTTGGAAAGTTCTGTCCATTGTCCATTTCTGTTCTTTTGTGCTTCTAAATTTCCTCTCTTGAATCCCTGACCTTCAGCCATCCTTCTGGAGAGGATCAATCACCTGTCTGAGATGGTCTAGGCCAGGGGTAGGCAAGCTTGGCTCTTTTATGATTGGTGGACTTCAACTCCCAGAATTCTTGAGCCAGCGTGAGGAAAATATGGCCCCTTCATGACTCGTGGACTTCAACTCCCAGAATTCCTGAACCAGTGTGGGGGAACTATGGCTCCTTCATGACTGGTGGACTTCAACTCCCAGAATTCCTAAGCCAGGATAGCTCAGCTTGGGAACCTCTCCCTTTCCCCTCAGCGTGGCTGGCTCAGGAATTCTGGGAGTTGAAGTCCACAAGTCATAAAAGAGCCAACGTTGCCTACCCCTGGCCTATACCCAGAAAGTTTTATTCTACTGGCAATCTGTGTTAACCAAGCATATTTGTTTCTTGAGGCAAGAATTTGCTGTTCTTAGGAAGAAAAAAAATACAGTCTTGAGGTAGTGCTTCCCAACCTTGGTGTATCTGGACTTCAACTCCCAGAATTCCTGAGCCAGCATGGGGAACTATGGCCCCTCATGACTGGTCGACTTCAACTCCCAGAATTCCTGAGCCAGCATAGGGGAACTATGGCCCCCTCATGACTCGTGGACTTCAACTCCCAGAATTCCTGAGCCAGCATGGCTCAGCTTGGAAACCTCTCCCTTTCCCCTCAGCATGGCTGGCTCAGGAATTCTGGGAGTTGAAGTCCACCAGTCGTAAAAGAGCCAAGGTTGCCTACCCCTGGTATAGGTCCTCCTGCTTGAGCAGGGGGCTGGGCTAGAAGATCTCCAAGGTCCCTTCCAGCTCTATCCTATCCTATTCTAATCAGCATTTTGGCTTCTTTAAGCTGTAAAGTCATTCCTCACTTCATTTAGAGACATCCATGCCTCCTAAGCATCGGATGCTTATAATAGTGATACCCTATACTTAAATATGAGTCGGTTGTCAGCCGTCTGAAGTTTGATCACGGGACCAACGGGATGCTGCAATAGTCGCAAATGTAAAAAGTGGTCCTAAGTTACTTTTCTCAGTGCGACGGTAACGTCAAATGAATGGTTGTAAGTTAAGGATAACCTGTACCCGATTGACGAATTGATTATAGGTCATCAAATAACAATCGATGTTTAGCAACCATGTAGATTTTTCTCAATGAAAAAAAATATCTGTTGCTTGGCAGAAATCTCTTCCCAGATAGGTTTCCTGACTGAGCAGGGGGTTGGGCTAGATGACCTCCAACGTCCCTTCCAATGTCATCATCATCATCATTATTATTATTATGGCACAATGCAAGAGAGGGTTCCGATTCACTCAAGAGTTTGTGCTGCTAATACCTTGTATGCTTTCTTTCTCTCCCCCCCTCCCCATCCCTTTTAATCTTTTGTGGGTTTCACAATTTGCTGTTGCACTATGCAGGAGAAGAGAATCCTGTTTATGGGGGGGGGGAATCAAGCCAAAATTGCATTGGACTCTATAGCTCAGAGGTCTTCAAACTTGGTCCTTTTATGACTTGTGGACTTCCTCCTAGAATTCCTCAGGAAAGGAAGGGAGGGAGGCAGGAAGAAGATGGATGGGAGGAAAGGAAGGAAGGAAGGAAGGAAGGAAGGAAGGAAGGAAGGAAGGAAGGAAGGAAGGAAGGAAGGAAGGAAGGAAGGAAGGAAGAAGATGGATGGGAAGGAAGGAAGAAGGGAGGAAAGGAGGAAGGAAGGAAGAAGATGGATGGGAGGGAAGGAAGGAAGGAAGAAGATGGATGGGAAGGAAGGAAGATGGGAGGAAAGGAAGGAAGGAAGGAAGTAAATGGATGGGAAGGAAGGAAGAAGATGGATGGGAGGGAAGGAAGGGAAGGAAGTGGATGGGAGGGAAGGAAGGAAGGAAGAAGATGGATGGGAGGAAAGGAAAGAAAGGAAGGAAGCAGATGGGAGGAAAGGAGGGAAGGAGATGGATGGGAAGGAAGGAAGAAGATGGATGGGGAAAGGGAAGGAAGGAAGGAAGCAGATGGGAGGAAAGGAAGGAAGGAAGCAGATGGATGTGAAGGAAGGATGGATTGGAGGAAAGGAAGGGAAGGAAGGAAGCAGATGGGAGGAAAGGAAGGAAGGAAGCAGATGGATGGGGGAAAGGAAGGGAAGGAAGGGAGGAAGACGATGGATGAGAAGAAAGGAAGGAAGGAAAGAAGCACACTGATGATGTTACCTAGTTGGGTCATGAAACATCTGCAAGAAAACAACCAAGCTCAGAGAGCACCAAGCACTGCAACTTGAATGATCTTAGTCTGCATTGTGCCTCTTACATAAATACTTTCTAAAAAAACAAGGAAACACACCCTGGGCCTTCACGCATCTCCTCTGCCCTTCCCTTCTCAAACCTTAAAGCTGCCGGCTCTTGTGCTCTTACTGGTGCCCAGTTGCTTTCTGGAAGTCTCCTCTGTCCATCTCCCTCTTGTGGCTACAGCTTGGCTTTGTTGTCCGGGGGTCTGGTTGAGGTCAGCAGTTGGCCTGGCCTCACCACCCTTTGCCCCGGCTGTCTCTCGCAGTGTGCCAGCGGGCCCTCCCCAGCAGGACCAGCCGGAGACCAAATCGAGGTGGCCACCCGGATCGCCAACTTGGAGGCAGAAAACCAACAGCTGCGTAGCGGTGAGTGGCTGGGCCTTGACTGGGGGAACCCGTTTTCCTTTCCCACGTCCACAAAGTCTGGGCGCTGCTTCCTTCGACATTCGATGGGAGCTGATGCTGATAAAATAACCACACGTCAAGACCTTAGCGTGGCGTCCTTTTCTTTTAATCGCCTTTTTTCTTCTTCCTCCTTTTTCAGTGGTCACAAACCTCCAAGTGGCGATCTCCAAACTGGAGTGCCGTCTGAGCGTGCTGGAAAGGGCATCGGCTTCCCATCATCTTTCCCCTTCTCCACCAACACAGGTAAAACTTGCCAACAAAAAAAAAAAAAAGTCAGATGCGTGCCCGCTGCTTTGCTCGTTTGTAGATTGCACATGCTTTTTCAAAGCCAAGGTCCATCGACATCACGTGAAGTGTTAATACCGCTTTACAAGGCCTGGGTAAGGCCACACTTGGAATCCTGCATCCACTTTTGGTCACAAAGATGTAAAAAAAGATGCTGAGACTCTAGAAAGAGGGCAGAGAAGAGCAACAAAGATGATCAGGGGACTGGAGGCTAAAACATATAAGGAACGGTTGCTGGAATTGGGGACGTCTAGTTTAACGAAGAGAAGGACGAGGGGGGACACGATAGCAGTCTTCCAGTATCTCAGGGGCTGCCCCAAAGAAGAGGGAGTCAAGCTATTGGGCTTATTGGGCTGGGCTCCTGCCTTTGGTGCATCGCAACGGAAAGCATCTCTCTCTCTCTCTCTTTCTCTCTCTCTCTCTCTCTTTCTCTCTCTCTCTCTCTCTCTCCCCGATCTTCTGCCTCACGCTGTTCTCCAACAAGCTGACAAGCTTATTGGGCGGGGCTCCTTCCTTTGCTGTGTCTCAGCAGGAAGCAGCAGAAAGCATCTCTCTGTCTCTCTCTCTCTCTCTCACACACACACACACACTTTTACTTAGTTAGTGGGGGAAGAGGACTGGCAGACCAAGGACAGGAGGGAGCCAGTCCAATAAGAATGTGGGTCAGCTTGTCGGAGAACAGCGTGAAGCCAGCTTGCCAAGTGAGCAGAAGATCGAAGAGAGGGGGGAGGAGAGGGGGTTCCCAGTGTTTTCTTTTCTGTGGGAAACGGGTCCAAGTGGCTCTTTTGAGTGTTTAAGGTTGCCGACCCCCGCCCTTGGGGAAGGGTTTTCAGGCTGAGACTCACCTTCTCCTTTTCTCCACAAAGCACGTCACTCCCATGAAGAAAGTGGAGCCCCTGGCCCTGCCCTGCAAGAAGGTGGTACTCCCTGCGGCCTCACCTGCCGTCAAAGAAGAATCCCCGGCGGGTGCCGCCGCCGCCGCCAGCGAGGAAGACGATGAGATCGACCTGTTTGGCAGCGATGACGAAGAGGAAGACCAGGAAGCTGCCCGCCTTCGGGAAGAGCGGCTAAAGCAGTACGCAGAGAAGAAGTCGAAGAAGCCGGGCCTGATTGCCAAGTCCTCCATCCTTCTGGATGTCAAGCCGGTAAGTGGGGGACTCTTGGGCTGCAGGCCTGGTTGGCCTTCCCCATCCCCTTGGCAAAGCCGGCCCGCGCTTCCCCCTCCCATGTTCCTCCTTGAGCAGACCACGCCAGGTGGATTCTGGGTCGGCCCAGAATTCGGTCTTCCGAGTTTTTCATCTGCTTTCCTGCCCTGAAGAGTTGACGTAGGGTGGTTTGAAGTACAGGGTAGGATTGCTAAGGGAGATTTCTGGATGTCTCAAAAGTGTATTTTTTCCCCCAGGAGGCAACTGGACGTTCTTGTTTTTCTTTGAAGACGTTTCACTTCTCATCCACAGAAGCTTCTTCAGCTCTGACTGGATGGTGGGGAAGGGAAGGATTTATACTCCTTGCAGACTCTTTCTTTCTTTCCTTCCTTCCTTCCTTCCTTCCTTCTTTTTTTCTTTCTTCTTATCTTTCTCTTTCCTTCCTTCATTCCTTCTTTCTCTCTCTCTCTCTCTTTCTTTCTTTCTTTCCTTCCTTCCTTCCTTCTTTTTTCTTTCTTTCTTCTCATCTTTCTCTTTCCTTCCTTCATTCTTTCTTTCTTTCTTTCTTTCTTTCTTTCTTTCTTTCTTTCTCTTTTTCCTTCCTTCATTCCTTCTTTCTCTCCTTTCTTCTTTTCTTTTTCTTTCTTTTTTCTCTTTCCTTCCTTCCTTCCTTCCTTCCTCTTTCTTTCTTTCTTTCTCTCTCTCTCTCTTTCTCTTTTTTCTTTCTTTCTTTCTTTTTTCTTTCTTTCTTTTGTTCTTTCTCTGTCTCTCTCCTATCCTTCTCCTTCTTTCCCTCCCGTCTTCCTCCTCCTCTTCCTTTTCCTCTTTCATCCTTCTCCCAAAGGTGCTTTTTCAAGAGGCCACTGGACATTCTTTGTTTTTATTTGAAGACGTTTCGCTGCTCATCTCATCCCAGAAGCTTCTTCAGCTCTGCCCGGATGGTGGGGAAGGGAAGGATTTATGCTCCTTGCAGACAGCTGGTCATTTGCCTTCTTTTAGAGGGCCATTGAAGCCACTTGAAGATTGACTGGATGGAGTGGACTCTCAGGGACTCTCTAAAAGAAGGCAAATAAATACCCAGCTCTCTGCAAGGAGTATAAATCCTTCCGTTTCCCCCCGCCACCCAGTCAGAGGTGAGGAAGCTTCTTGGATGGGAAGCGAAACGTCTTCAAAGAAAAACAGCTGCCTCTTGAAAAAAGGACAATGGCGGAGACTCTCCATAAACATTTCTGGGTGTCAGTTATGGGGCTGAGGTTGTCTGATAAGGAAAATTGCCTGACTTTCCTTGGCGATGGCAAACTAATATAAATGAGCCAGGCTACACGCGTGCGCGCGCGCACACGCGCACACACACACACACACACACACACACACACACACACACACCCCGCCAGTTGCAGGTATTCACGTTCCTAGAAAGGATTCCCGCACAAGGTTTAATGTTTGCTTGCTCTTGTAGTTTAACTAAGATCCAGATTCCGTCTTTGCTCCTTCAGTGCCCTGGTCACCGTAGGGAGGGAGCCATGTTAGCCTTGCCCCCCCCCCCCCAAATCTCTGAGCACCTTTTCTAATTAAAAAAACACAAACCGCAGCGTTTCACAGGCAGTCCTTGACTTACAACTGTTGGTTCAGCGAGCGTCCAAAACCACAACGGCGCTGAATAAAGGGAGATGGCAACTGATGCTCAAAATTGGGGCCGTCGCGATCTCCACTCATGGCAACCGTCTGCAATCTTTTTATATATATATACACACACACACACACACACACACACACACACACACACATAAATATTTTATTGATTTTCCATTTTCACAAACAAGTGCTCAATAAAAACAACGTGGTGACATAATCACCTCACTTGGATGGGCCAAGTGAGATGACTATGTGGGCATCGCACTTGTCGTGGAAAAACCCAATGAAAAAGACAAGAGACAGCAACACAAAACAATACTTCTTACTTTAAGATTCAGAGGTTTATTTCAGCAGTAATGTGGAACAGGCGCATAAAGATCACTTGCGTTAAAAACTCATTGCAGTGAGGTCCAGTGACATAGCAAGTCCACCAAGGACAGCTGTAGGCCAGTGGCAAATCAATCAGCCCCGGTCCCAATCTCTTATATCAGTGATGGCGAACCTTTTAGAGACCAAGTGCCCAAAAACCACCCCGCCCCCACCCTGCCTGCCACCTCGTGCCCCACCTGCCTGCAGGGCCACCCACCTCCACGGCCCACTGCATCAGATCACCCAGGCAGTGCCATGGTGTCCGCACCCTCTACCTGCGCTTTGCATCATCTGCTCATGATGTAGCGCAAGGGCAGAGTCTTGTCCCCGCTACCCGGCTGCCATGCCCTTGGCTGCACTACTCTGCGCAGGCTGCACCCGGGGGCAACTCTCCGGGGGGGCTGCTGGTGAGAAGGGGGCCATGGGGGGAGGCAGTGCTGGGGCGAAGGCACGCGTGCCCACAAAGAGGGCTCTAAGTGCCGCCTCTGGCACGCATGCCATAGGTTCGCCACCACTGTCTTATACCCTTTCCCATCCCAAAATCGCAGACAGATGGTTAGCGATCTTCCACTTTCTGCTGGTTTTCTGCTGACCCTCTGCTGAACATAACTTTCCACGTGCTCGTGTACATTGGAACCCGCGTCCATCAGCTACTTTCAGTTCCCTGTTACTTATTAATATAGGTAAAAACAGTAAAGAAAAGGGAAAAAGAGCAAGATTCTCGTATAGACTTCACGGAATAAATAAATCCACAGTTGCTTTTGAACCCTATCCTGTCTCTTGCTTTCTTGTGCCTGAAAGAGGACTGTAATTTTGAGCAATTATTAAATTGGTGCTGGGTTAGACAATTAATATCCTTTGGAGAAGCCATTCTTTTCTCAGTTTTGTGGGTTAGTTTTCAGCTAATGTACAGGAAACCCTTTATTTCTGCACAAAAAGCTGCCTTGTTTTGCCCCCTTTGCTGGCTGTGAGTTTGAGGTCCATCTTTCTCACTCTCTTCTCTCCCCCCCCCTCCTCATTTCCAGTGGGACGACGAAACGGACATGGCCAAAATGGAGGAATGTGTCCGGTCTGTTCAGATGGATGGCCTCGTCTGGGGCGCCTCCAAGCTGGTCCCGGTGGGCTACGGCATCAAGAAACTCCAGATCCAGTGTGTGGTGGAGGATGACAAAGTCGGGACAGATATCCTGGAAGAGGAGATTACCAAATTTGAAGATTATGTAAGTTTTCTGGGGTGACCGACTGCTGGGCGGGCCCCCTTGAAGTTCTGCCAACACTGAGAAAAGCCTCGAGTTATAAATCAGGTTATAAATCAAATCCCTTAAATAGGAGCCAGCCGTGTGCTGCAGCTGCCAAAAAAGGCCAGCACAGTGCTGGGCTGCATTAACAAAGGGATAGAATCAAGATCACACAAAGTGTTAATACCACTTTACAAGGCCTTGGTAAGGCCACACTTGGAATGCGGCATCCAGTTTTGGTCACCACAATGTAAAAAAGATGCTGAGACTCTAGAAAGAGTACAGAGAAGAGCAACAAAGATGATTAGTGGACTGAAGGCTAAAACATACAAGGAACGGTTGCTAGAATTGGGTATGTCTAGTCCAGGGATAGGCAACCTTGGTTCTTTTATGATTCGTGGACTTCAACTCCCAGAATTCCTGAGCCAGCCATGCTAAGAGTTGAAATCCACGAGTCATAAAAGAGCCAAGGTTGCCTACCCCTGGTCTAGTTTAACGAAGAGAAGGACGAGGGGGGGACATGATAGCAGTCTCCCAGTATCTCAGGGGCTGCCCCAAAGAAGAGGGAGTAAAGCTATTCTCCAAAGCGCCGGAAGGCAGAACAAGAAGCAACAGATGGAAACTGATCAAGGAGAGAAGCAACCTGGAACTAAGGAGAAACTTCCTGACAATGAGGACAATTAACCAGTGGAACTACCTGCCTCCAGAAGCGGTGAATGCTCCAACACTGGAAGTGTTTAAGAAGAGACTGGACAGCCACTTGTCCAAAATGGTGTATGGTTTCCTGCCTGAGCAGGGGATTGGACTAGGTGACCTCCAAGGTCCCTTCCATCATCATCATCATCATTATTAGTATTATTAAATTTGGGAATATCTGGAGTTAGAGGGCTTACGCTTAACATTCCCTTGCAGTTCTCTCAAGTTACCTCTGATAATATGTAGATCAGAGGTCAGTAATTTTTTCTCCCTGAGGACCAGCAGCCGTGTTGCCACTATCACCAACCTGGGCATTTTACGGCCCCTGGGTCACAACTGGCCCAGTTGCTCTTGTCTCTCTCTGGCTTGCGTGGATTGCTTTTAATTTTGAAGATGCAAATGAAGATTCAGTCCACCGGGCCAAAAGTATCTTTACAAGATTAAAATCCTGCCAACCGGAGAAAAGTTGATTAAAACTGGAGACATTTTGTTACTCGCCCGAGTAATTTCTTCCGTCAAAATGAAGGTTTGGGTAGGCAGAAAGTGAAAGGGTCTTAGTTTTGCCCCAGATAATCCCCCTCCCCCCCCCCCCGGTGCCCTGGAGGTTGAAGTCCCCCAGTAATGCTTCATGGATTTTCAGTAGCATTAAACCACGGTTAATATTTCATTTAGGCCTGGTGACATTTCAGGAATGGAGAACGGAATCAGAAGTCAGTCGTTCTTACACTGCTCGTTCTGCTTAGTAAAGATGAGGATACTGGAATAACAAGAGTTGGAAGGGACCCCCGAGGTCCTCTAGTCCAACCCCCTGCTCAAGCAGGACCCCCTGACAGAAGACAAAGGGGTGGGGAGGGGATTAAAGGCAAAGGAACGCCAAACTCACGAGCCGATTTCCAGGAAGAGGAAAATCAGAACATGTTTAACCTTAGCATTCAAGGCTGGGAAGGTCTGCACATCTGTCCCTTTTGCCATTCATGGAAACAACAGAATGATAAGAACTGGGAGGGACCTTGGAGGTCATCTAGTCCAACCCCCTGCTCGGACAGGAAACCCTTACAGAATAAGAGAGCTGGAAGGGACCTTGGAGGTCATCTAGTCCAGGGCTTTTCAACCTTTTCACCACTTTTAAGATATGGCAACATCCGAGTACCACCAGTCGCCTAGCAAGGGGTCAAAAACTTGATGACCCAAAAAAAGAAAGAAAAAAGTGATGAAGTGCAGGTAGTCCTCAACTTACAACCGTTCACTTAGTGACTGTTCAAAGTTACAATGGCCCTGAAAAAAGTGCCCCCCAAGCCCCGCTGAGCAAGACACCTGCCTGCCCGCCCGGCGGTGCTCTTCCTCCTGTCTGAGGTTTTCATTGTTGTGAGCATTTCTGTTGAGGATTGGCAGCGGGGGTGGGGTGGGGGGTGTTTGGTTTTTATCCCCCCCCCGTCTGATAGGTGGTTGCAGCAGGTTTTGGTCACTTCACATGACCCTGGGACACTGGGACCGTCATAAATATGAATCAGTTGCCAAGCATCTGAATGTAAATCACAAGACCCTGGAGATGCTGCAACATTCCAGCTGATCAGCGCTTCTTCTGGGCTCAGTAGAAGCGCCAGGATCAGCGCCGAGGTCCAGCTGGAGCCTGGCGCTGATCCTGGCGCTTTCACTGAGCCCTGACAGCCCCAAAGAAGCGCCCATCAGCTGGAAAACAGCACTGATCCTGGCGCTTCTGCTGAGCCCTGACAGCCCTGCAGCTCCAGCCGTCTCTCGCTCAGGCTTGTGCGGTGCTGCCACCAGTTCGGCTCATTCCCCTCCCTTGCTACCACTTTTCTAGGATGGTCGCGTACCACCTGCCAGGTGCCCATGTACCACAGGTGGTACCTGTACCACTGGTTGAAAAGCCCTGTTCTAGTCCAACCCCCTGCTCAAGCAGGAGAGCCTTACAGAATCGTAGAATAACAAAGTGGGAAGGGACCCTGGAGGTCTTCTAGTCCAACCCCCTGCTCAAGCAGAAGACCCTTGCAGAATCGTAGAATAACAGTCAGAAGGGATCCTGGAGGTCTTCTAGTCCAACCCCCTGTGCAAGCAGGAGAGCTTTATACCATTCCAGACAAACTGTTTTCCAAAGGATCAAGAAAATGGAGCATGAGAATGTGGGAAAGAAAAATCTCAAAACGTGCAGTGTTTTGACCTTGCAGATCCTGGTTAAAGTCCCTTTTAGGCATCCATTTCCCAAGTCCCTTTGACACGAACTTCTCGATGCCTAGATGAAATGACAGAGCCAGGCCTGGGAATCGGCAGGTCTCCCCACCCAATCTGTCTCAACGGCTTTTATTATTTTTTATTTTATTTTTGTCTTCCAGGTGCAGAGTGTTGACATAGCTGCTTTCAACAAGATCTAACGGCAGACCTTTTACCCTTTCTAAAGCTAATAAATGGTTAAGAGTTGGAGAGCAATGCCGGAAGCTTCTCTTTCACTGTGGGCTAAGAAATCTGGTATTTTGATGCTTCAGCTGCAGGAAGCCACATCAGCGGCACCTGGGATGTAAATGATCGCTTCCGGAGGTCACTCATTTCGGATGCCGTGTTTAAATTGCTCCGTTGCTCCCCCGTGGGAGAAAAGACCCACTGTCAGAGTGTGCGCAGTCTTATTGCACTGAGATAACCCAGGGGTAAACACAGTAAACAGTGGTTTGTATCAAATCGTGGTTTATCTTACACTATTTACAATAGCATACACCAGGAACAAAATACATACACGCACTAGTACAGCAGGATCCAACAAACCACAGTTATAGCAGGAAACGGAAGAGAGAGAACACATCAGCAGAGCCTTCCCTTTATACAATGGCTCCTAAAGGGACACAGACCCTGCTGGCTCTTCAACAGACACAGACCCTGCTGAGTTATTCCCATCATTACATTACATCTTAACATCTTACATTACACAAGCTGCTTAGCTGTTAAATCAATGCCTTGACACCCACCCTTGTCCCTGAAAAAGGAGTTGAGAGAGAAATTAAGTCCAGGTGGTCTTTGACTTAAACGACCGCAACAGCCCAAATTTCCTGTGTGAAAAATAAGACACTTGTTAAGTGAGTTTTGCCCCATTTTATGTCTTCCCTTGCCACCGTTTGTCTGGCTTCCCCATTGACTTTTGCTTGTCGGAAGACCGCAAATGGGGAATCACACACGACACACACACACCGGGACACGGCGGCTGTCATAAATATGAGTCAGTTGCCAAGTGTGTGGATTTTGATCATGTGACCAAGGGGAGGCTGCAATGGTCGTTAAGGATGGAAAATGGTTTTAAATCACTTCCCCCCCCCCCAGTGCTTTCGTCACTTCAAACCCTCCTAAATGAATGGTTGTAAGTGGAGAACTTAGCTGTGGTGGATTTTCCTACTAGGATTTCTGGTTGTAAAAAGGCACAGTCATTGTGGCTGTGCTTTTATCTCACTAAAAAGAGAATTTTCTTCCCCATTACAGAGCAGTGTTTCCCACCCCTGGGCATTTCCTGGAGGGTGGACTTCAGCTCTCAGAATACTCATCCGTGGTCATGCTGGCTGTGGAATTCTGGGAGTTGAAGTCCACACCCCAGGAAATGCCCACGTAATAATGCCCCCACATAAAGCAGGGGTCCCCAATCTACGGGCTGCAGGCCAATAGTGTACCACCGGTTCTGTGGAGAGAGGGTTTTCCACAGACCGGAGTGTGCATGGTTTTGTGTGCTGCCTGCATCCCGCTGATGGGGCTTTGCTTGTTTGTGCAGACCGGTTGCTGGCATGTCGCGACCTGGTACCAGTCTGTACCGGTTGGGGACCCCTGCTGTACTGGGCTGCACCAATGGCGGAGTGTGTATGTGCTTGTGTGTGAAGCTCCATTCGTGTGAGTGGCTTGTCCTTGTGCAGATGTTGTGTTGAGTGCCTACCATTCACACGGAACAATCCTCTCCCCCCCCCGCTCCCCATACTAGGCCACCAAGCCCAAAAGGTAATCACAAGAGGAATGAGATAACAATTAGACTGAACAGGTAATCAAAAAAAACCCCTAAAAAGTAGACGATCTGCCCCTAAATACTATGGTTTAAGTACAAAATCATGTAGAGCTGACTTATTATTTCCGCTCATTCTGCTTTGTGCTATTTATGATTTCTATTTCCAATCTTATCTGTCTTAGTCTGATCATAAATCAATACCTCTTTTAGAAATGTCCCATCTCCCTCACAAAGGGATTCTGGACGATGTACAAATAAAATGTAAAATAATTATAATACAAAAACGGAAACTAGAGGTAAGGATAGTTAAGATTCAACGTTAAAAAGTTATCAAAAAGTCTGGCTTCAGAGTGCCTCCCCCCCCCCCAAAAAAAAACAGCTGGCCAATTCCACAGCCACTCAGGAGGGCTTGCAAATTAAAAATGAAAGTACAGTATATTTAAAAAAGGAATTAAGAACCCCTGAAGGCAGCTGATGGGCAACAGAAGGAGCTTGACAACCCCAACCCCCATCCAGGATCAGCACCTGGGGAGCCACTAGGTCAGGGGTAGGCAATCTTGGCTCTTTCATGACTCGTGGACTTCAACTCCCAGAGTTCCTCAGCCAGGATGCTTTAAGACAGGAGTCTTCAAACTTGGCCTTTTGATGATTTGGGGACTTCAGCTCCCAGAAGTCCTCAGCCAGGATGCTTTAAGTCAGGTCTTCCAACTTGGCCCTTTGGTGACTTGGGGACTTCAACTCCCAGAATTCCTCAGCCAGGATGTTTTGAAGACAGGGGTCTTCCACCTTGGCCCTTTGATGACTTGGGGACTTCAACTCCCAGAATTCCTCAGCCCGGATGCTTTAAGATATGGGCCTTCAAACCTGGCCCGTTTGTGACTTGTGGACTTCAATTCCCAGAATTCCTCAGCCAGGATGTTTGAAGACAGGGGTCTTCCACCTTGGCCCTTTGATGACTTGGGGACTTCAACTCCCAGAATTCCTCAACCAGGATGTTTTAAGATATGGGTCTTCAAACCTGGCCCGTTTGTGACTTGTGGACTTCAACTCCCAGAATTCCTCAGCCAGGATGTTTGAAGACAGGGGTCTTCCACCTTGGCCCTTTGATGACTTGGGACTTCAACTTCCAGAATTCCTCAGCCAGGATGTTTTAAGATATGGGTCTTCAAACCTGGCCCGTTTGTGACTTGTGGACTTCAATTCCCAGAATTCCTCAGCCAGGATGCTTAAAGATATGGGTCTTCCACCTTGGCCCTTTGATGACTTGGGGACTTCAACTCCCAGAATTCCTCAGCCAGCGTGCCTGGCTGAGGGATTCTGGGAGTTGAAGTCCCCAAGTCATCAAAGGGCCAAGGTGGAAGAGCCCTGCCCTAGACGTTCCCGGGCCGAGCTGGGATCGCCCGCGGGCGCCTGGCTGACAGTCCCGGGCCCGGACCAGCAAAGGCTCCAAGCCGGGTCTCCAAGGGAAGGCAGGGAGGCGGGGTTTCCCCTCCTGCGGGCAGGCGCGGAGGGGCGGGGCGTCGGGGAGGGGCGGGGCTTCCCGGCCTGGGTCCCCGCGTGCAGCGGCGCCCGGGCTCAGAGCGAGCGGCGCGGTCGGGCGAGCCGGCCATGGAGGCTCCGCGGGGCTCGCTGGCGCTGCTGACCGACCTCTACCAGTTCACCATGGCCTACGGCTACTGGCGGGCCGGGCGGCACCGCCAGCCGGCCGCCTTCGAGCTCTTCTTCCGCCGCTGCCCCTTCCAGGGCTCCTTCGCCCTGGGCGCCGGCCTGGGCGACTGCCTGGCCTTCCTGCGCGCCTTCCGATTCAGCCCGGCAGGTGAGTGAGTCCCCCGAGGCGGCTGCAGAGGCGCGCCCGCGGGCGCCCGCTTGGGGAAGGCGGCGGCCGGGCCATGTGGGGGGGGAGGGGGAGGGCAGAGGCTGGGCGGGCTGAGCCTCGGGGGTGGCCAAGGATGCCGGCTTTCCCAAGGGGATTCCCTGGAATCCCCAACCCACGTGCGCCTTTCCCGGCTGCGGGTGGCCCAGGGGGCCTTTGGGGGCTTGCCCGGCTCGCGGTGGGGATTTCCTGGTGGTCTCCCATCCCAAGGATGAGTCCGCTCCGAACCCCGAGCCAGCAGGCCCGTCTCCCTGGCCGGAGATGAAGAGAGCTGCCTTCAAGGGGGCAGGCCAGGGACACACATACACACACACACACACACACACAGAGGAATTGGAGCTGCCTTCAATGGGGCAGGCCAGACACAGACACACACACACACACGCAAACAGACACAGACCCGCACAGGAATTGGAGCTGCCTTCAATGGGGCACGCCAGGGACACACACACACACACACAGGAATTGGAGCTGCCTTCAGTGGGGCAGGCCAGACACACACACACACACACACACACACAGAGGAATTGGAGCTGCCTTCAGTGGGGCAGGCCAGACATACACACACAGAGACACACAGGAATTGGAGCTGCCTTCAATGGGCAAGCCATGGTGCCCCCCCCCCACACACACACACATACCACACACAGAGTTGCTGCTTTGGGGCAGGAGGTGAACCTGGTAGCATGTGGGAATTGGAGTTGCCTTCAGTCGGGCAGGCCAGGGGCCACACACAGACACACACACAGGAATTGGAGCTGCCTTCAGTGGGGCAGGCCACACACACACACACACAGGAATTGGAGCTGCCTTCAATGGGGCAAGCCATGGTGCCACACATGCACACACACAAACACATATATACCACACACACACACACACAGTTGCTGCTTTGGGGCAGGAGGTGAACGTGGTAGCACGTGGAAATTGGAGTTGCCTTCAATGGGGCAGGCCAGGGGTCACATACACATGCACACGCACACACGTGGGAATTGGAGCTGTCTTCCATGGGGCAGGCCAGGGCCAGCTGCCAGTCCAGATGTTGGGGGGCCGGCGGTGCTCCGGGGAGGAAGACGGGCAGGCCTGGAGAGCGATGTGTCTGAAAGCGGCAGAGGAGCTGATGAGGGATCCCCGGTGAATCCCAGATTGGCGCTGACAGGTGTGTGCAAAACCTCAAGAGGCTGCCTGCCTCAGTTTCCCCTTATTATCCAAACCGGGGCCTCTTTGCACACTTCGGCTCTTTGAAACAACGACGCCTCAGGTTGGATCAAGGCTTGTAGCTTTGGAGCAGGAGGAGGAGCGGCAGCCTGGCTGAATCGGAATTTGGAGATGATCCAAACGGGGCATGCACGCTTGCAACATTTTTCAGCAGCATAGTTGGGGCAAAAAAAAAGCCCCATGGAACTTTACCCCGCCAGCTGACGACCCATCTTTTCCCATCCAGCCTTCGTCTGGGGCTCCTGCATATTTATTTGTAATATTTATTTATTTAGTTGCGCGGCTAGTCCTCAGCTTAACCGTTCCATTTAGTGACCATTCGACATTAGCTTCGAATGCCTTAATCTCCAGCCCGAATTCACACGGACTCACATGTGCCAACACAGATGGAACACGGTCTTTTTGCACGGGCTTAAGACCTGCTTCTCACGCTGAGCACCATGGGCCCCCAGATCCCTGAGGGCTGGGACCTGACATGGGGGTGACCCAGCCGGCCCCCAGATCTTCAAACCTTCAGACCGTTTGAAGGGACTGAAGTTGCGACATCAATGGAAAAAGTGACTTTTTTCAGACTTACCGACCGTCGTACCGTCTCCCGTGTGATCAAAATTGAGACCCTTGGCAACTGGCAAGTACTTACGACGGTTGCAGTGTCTCAAGGGGGGGGGTCATGTGATCCCCTTTTGCAAGCCAAGTCAATAAGGGAAGCTGGATTCAACTTAACAACCAGGTTATTTACTTAACAACTGCAGGGACTCAATGTGTGTGGTTGCTGGAATTGGGGATGTCCAGTTTAATGAATTGAAAGACTAGAGATGACATGATAGCAGTGTTCCAATATCTCAGGGGCTGCCCCAAAGAAGAGGGAGTCAAGCTATTCTCCAAAGCGCCTGAAGGCAGGACAAGAAGCAACGGATGGAAACTCATCAAGGAGAGAAGCAACCTGGAACTAAGGAGAAACTTCCTGACAGTCAGAACAATTAATCAGTGGAACAGCCTGCCTCCAGAAGCGGTGAATGCTCCAACACTGGAAGTTTCTAAGAAGAGACTGGACAGCCATTTGTCTGAAATGGTATAGACCGTGGTGGCGAATCTATAGCATGGGTGCCAAGAGGCGGCACTCAGCCCTCTCTTTGGGCACGCATGCCATCGCCCCAGTCCTAGACCTTCAGCTGGGTTTTATAAAACCTTTTCGTTTTAGGCCTCCGCGCTGTGTACAAAAAAATAAAAAGGTTCAATCAATCAGTCAATTTCAAAAAAAAAGATCTTGCAAAGTTGGAATTGCTTGATTGAACTTTTTAGTCCCACCCAGTCTGCCGTTACCACCGCAGCCACGCCCACCCAATGGGCCACACCCACCCAATGGGCCACACCCACCCGGCACCCGATGATGCATAAGTGGGTTTTGGGTTGCAGTTTGGGTACTCGGTCTCTAAAAGGTTCGCCATCACTGGTGTAGAGTTTCCTGCCTGAGCAGGGGTTGGACTAGATGACCTCCAAGGTCCCTTCCAGCTTTTTTATTATTATTATTATTATTATTAGGTCTTCAGAAGAGGGATGATTAGATTGCATGCAAATTGCTGTAGTAAATATGTTTTCTCACATAGTTGAATTGTGGGCAAGGGAGCACCAACTGGATTGAAAAAAGCTGAAACTTGTGTTTCCAGAAAAAAAAGCTTGTGGTTTTTTCTCTCTCACATGGCTCTATGCCAGGCTAAATTTTGTTTGATTTTTTTCCACTTGGGGCCCTGCCTCGGTTGTGCAGTTGTAGTTTTCAAGCGGTAGCTTTAGAGCTTTGCGTTTCTTCTTCTTCTTCTTCTTCTTCTTCTTCTTCTTCTTCTTCTTCTTCTTCTTCCTTCTTCTTCCTTCTTCTATTATTATTATTATTATTATTATTATTATTATTATTATTATTATTATTATTATTATTATTATTATTACGGATCATTGCACAGTCAGCCAGATGTTCAGACTGGATTTGGCGTTTTTGTCTACCTATCGAGTCCTTACCCAGGACCTGGGATAGGCAGATGTGGATGTTTGATGGTATTACAGGTATCGTCGCGGGATGGAAGCAGTTCCTAGTAAGGCCGCCTTTTGCAATTGACTAATAGCGAATTTGTCAATGCCAATGGTGTTCAAGTGGTGCTCCAGTTGTTTTGGGATTGCACCCAAGGCGCCTATTACTATTGGTACTACCCTTGCTTGCTTTTGCCACAGTCTTTCTATTTCTATTTGTAGGTCTTTGTATTTTGTTATCTTCTCCAGTTCTTTCTCATCTATTCTGCTGTCTCCAGGCATTGCCACGTCCACTATCCAGACTTTTTTGTCTTTCTTATCGACAATTGTTAAGTCTGGGGTGTTATGTTGCAGGTGCTTGTCTGTTTGAATTCTCAATATTATTACTGCTGCTACTGCTAGTCCTAGTACTTTGGATTATTGCTTCAGAACTCAGCCGTTCTTCTCTACTGCACAGCACAACCTGCCCAGCTGTGGCTTTTGATTTCTGTATGCTTGTCCCACTGCCCACACCCCCACCTCAGGAATTTCTTGGGAGAACCTGTTCAATGTCCCTGGTAATTACAGGGCACCTTCAAGGAAAAATGAAATAAAAAGAGAAAATACTTTCCTCTAGGTTCCTTGCCTGTGCAAGTTCTAAAAAGTCAGAAAATAACCTTTCACCTTTATATAGAGTCTTTGAGGCGCTGTCAGAAGAGTGGTGTGTGGGGGGGTCCACCTCTTCTCCAAGGCCCCTGAAGGCAGGACAAGAAGCAACGGATGGAAACTCATCAAGGAGAGAAGCAACCTGGAACTAAGGAGAAACTTCCTGACAGTGAGAACAATTAACTAGTGCAGTGGTTCTCAACCTTTTTAATGCCGCGGACTACTCAACCGGTCGTAAGTCGAGGACTACTCAACTGGTGCAGCACCGTTTGCAGACTGGGACTTTTGGCGGGCTCAGCAGGGCAGAGACAGCCTGGACAATTCCTATTGGCTTTGGAAAGCCAATAGAATTAGACTCTATTCAAGAGAGTCTCTTCTATTGGCTTTCAAAAGCCAATGGAATAAAAGGGAGTAGCACAGCTAAGGAAAAGGGGGGGGAAATGGCGGACTGCATTGTTTGGCGACCCCCGTGAAATGGTCGTTCGACCCCAAATGGGATCCCGACCCACAGGTTGAGAACTAGTGGAACAGCTTGCCACAAGAAGTTGTGAGCGCTCCATCACTGGAGGTTTGTCTGAAATGGTATAGGGCCTGAGCAGGGGGTTGGACTAGAAGACCTCCAAGGTCCCTTCCAACTCTGTTATTCTGTTCTGTTATTTTTTTTTTCTGAGATCCTGTGTACCTTTCCCATCCAGGCCAAAGAACAGGTTAGAATAGTATAGGATCTCCTACAATGGACAGGGGGTTCGACTAGAAGACCTCCAAGGTCCCGTCCACTCCTATTACTCTGTGTTTAGGATGGTGCTGCATACACACCAGATGGAAATTAAAAGCGATAAGAACGTTCACCAGAAAAGGACATTGGCCTTAAGTTCCTAAAAGCCCCCCCCCCCCAAAAAATTTGTTTTAATGGAGCGGTTTGCCGTTCCCCCCCCCCCCCCGTCAAATTTTAGGATCCTGCAACCGGCTTTTTTCTCTCTCTCTCTCCTCCCCAATTTTCTTCCCATTTTTTCATGTCTCCGGATGCTTCCTCTGACTTTGGTTTCTCCGATTCTTTTTTAATTTATTGTTTGTTTCTGTCTTATGAAATATCTGTTGCTTCCCACCCCGTTTAATCCAACGACTCCGGACGGCTTACAACATCAATGGACTTGGAAACCAATCAAGGAACACTTTGTGCAGATTCTAACCTGTTTCCCTGCTCGCCCGCTTCCGTGGCTGTTTTTTAAAAAGCCTACTTGTATTTATTCTTTTCAACTCTCCTCTGTTTCATCCTGATTTTATTCAGGCTTTGGAACTTGACATCCGGCACTGGCTATTCAGCCACGGCTGTTGAATCGGATGTGGGCAGATTTCTGCCGGTTGTGAGTGTGGCGTTTCTGCCTAGTTGGGTTTCGTGGAGATTGGGAGGGGCCAATCGTCTGTTTTGGGCAGAAATCTCCATTAAGCATCCTTGGCGGATGGTTGCTGACCTGCAGCCAAACTGGGAGGGCAAGCTCAACTCTGTGGATTATGGATTTCCTGATCCAACTGCTATTAACCCAGTGGTTCTCAACCTGTGGGTCGGGACCCCATTTGGGGTCGAACGACCATTATACGGGGGGGTCGCCAAACAACGCAGTCCGCCATTTTTCCCCCCTTTTCCTTAGCTGTGCTACTCCCTTTTATTCTATTGGCTTTTGAAAGCCAATAGAAGAGACTCTCTTGAATAGAGTCTAATTCTATTGGCTTTCCAAAGCCAATAGGAATTGTCCAGGCTGTCTCTGCCCTGCTGAGCCCGCCAAAAGCCCCAGTCTGCAAACGGTGCTGCACCAGTTGAGTAGTCCTCGACTTACGACCGGTTGAGTAGTCCTTGACTTACGACCGGTTGGAGGTCGCGGCATTAAAAAGGTTGAGAACCACTGTATTAACCGAATCCACCTGGAGGTGAGAAGTCCAAATTCTGACTCTTCAGAGGAGAGCGGGACTCTGAAGCCATTCCACTTCTTTCAGTGGACATCAGTTTCCACAAGATGTCAGAGCTGGAAGGGACCATGGAGGTCCTCTAGTCCAGCCCCCTGCTCAAGCAGGAGACCCTTGCAGAATAACAGACTTGGAAGGGACCCTGGGGGTCTTCTAATCTAGTCCAGCCCCCTGCTCAAGCAGGAGACCCTATACCATTTCAGGCAAATGGTTGTTCAATCTCTTCTTAAAAACTCCCAGTGTTGGAGCATTCAACGCTTCTGGAGGCAGGTAGTTCCACTGGTGAATTGTCCTCATTGTTAGGAAGTTTCTCCTTAATTCCAGGTTGCTTCTCTCCTTGATTAGTTTCCATCTGTTGCTTCTTGTCCTGCCCTCGGGTGCTTTGGAGAATAGATGGACACCCCCTCTTCTTTGTGGCAGCCCCCCCAATACTGGAACACTGCTATCATGTCTCCCCTATTTCTTCTTTTCTTTAGACTGGCCAAACCCAAGTCCCGCAGCCGTTCTTCGTATGTCTTAGTCTCCAGGCCTTGGATCATCTTAGTTGCTCTTCTCTGAATTTTTTCCAAACTCTCAACATCTTTTTTGTGATATGGTGACCAAAATTAACTGCAGTATTCCAGGTGTGGCCTCACTAGGGTTTTATAAAGCGGTACTAATACATGATCTTGATTCTGTGCCTCTGTTTATACAACCCAGGATTGTGTTAGCTTTTTTGGCTGCTGCTGCACACAGCTGGCTCAGGGTCAAGTGATCGTCTGCTAGGACTCCAAGGTCCATCTCACCTGTTTTTGAGCCAGGTCTCACCTAATCTGTAAATTCTCTCTCCCTTGTCTGTCGGCCATTATACCCACAAGACTAGCTCTGAATGGTCACTAAACGAATGGTTATAAATTGGGGACTAGCAGTAAAGAGTGTTGCTGTATACAAAGGAAATAGAGCAATTTTAAGAAGTATTTTATTCCTCCCTAATGGAAAAACGGGTTCATTTTTCTTTTGGGCCTGTGTGTCTTGATGCCATCGGAGGCCCAGGTTTGAGTGTGTCTCCTCCACACCAGGTGAACACAAACTGTGTGTAACTCACAAACTGTGATATAACCACACCTGCTCTCTGCCCAACAGCTGGATCTCAGCTTGCCCGGAGATGTTGCAAGAGGGAGTCCTGTGTGGGCATGTCAGGGCCCCAGATCCTTCTTAATAATAATAATAAAGTTGGGAGGGACTCTGGAGGTCTTCTAGTCCAACCCCCTGCTCAGGCAGGTAACCCTATACCATTTCAGACAAATGCCTGTCCAGTCTCTTCTTAAAGACTTCCAGTGTTGAAGCATTCACCGCTTCTGGAGGTAGGTTGTTCCACTGGTTACTAGTCCTCATTGTTGGGAAGTTTCTCCTTAGTTCTAGGTTGCTTCTCTCCTTGATTAGTTTCCATCTGTTGCTTCTTGTCCTGCCTTCAGGGGCTTTGGAAAATAGCTTGACTGCCTCTTCTTTGAGACAGCCCCTGAGATATTGGAACACTGCTATCATGTCCCCCCTTGTCGTCGTCGTCGTCCTCCTCCTCCTCCTTTCCCCATGCCCCACTCCTACTAGCGCTGATGATGTTCCCTAGTTGGGTAATGAAATGTCTGCAAGGAAACCACCAAGCTCAGAGAGCACCCAGGACCCCCACAGTCCTCCTTCTCCTCTTCTCCATACACCTCATTCCATTCTAGCACTGATGACGTTCCCTAGTTGGGTAATGAAACGTCTGCAAGGAAACCACCCAGCGTTTACTTAGTGACTATTGCAGAAAAGAGTCTTCAAATCGGGTCGGTCGCATCAGTGAACCCGGTTTACAACTTGTGAGCATCGTGGTTGTAAGTTAATAAGGGTACAGTTAATCATCATTCTGTAGAAAATAGGCTATGAGGAGCAATCGCTGGCCGTCATATTGAAAGAAAAGCGGGCTTATGTAACAGCTGGACTTGGTGAATTCCTGGTGGTTGGAAGGAATGCTTCCCCCCCCTTTCTTTGTGAGTTTTTTTTGTGTGTGTGTGTTCTTCCCAGTCTTAAAAAGTGTCCCCCGTGTTTTGGATTGCTTATTTGGCTTTTTCCCCCAGATATTGAGTATCTGAAGTCCGTCCTTCCTGCCACAACGGAGGAAGCGTTCTTTGAATACCTGGCCACGGTGGATGCCTCCGAAGTCTCCATCTCCTCCGCCCCGGAGGGCTCCGTGGTCTTCTGCAGGGTGAGGGTCTTGAGTGCGACGTCTGGCCACGTCCCCCCTGACGTAAGGCAGCGTGGAACCAATCCACGTGGGTTCCAGGAGAAGAGCAGGATGGGATCCTGGCACTCCTTTTACCTGGGGGGGGGGGGAGTAGGGAGGGAGGGAAGGGAGGAAGTGCGGAGGGAAGGGAGGATGGGTGGATGGATGTGAGGGAAAGAGGGAGAGAGGAAGAAGGAGGCATGAAGAGGAAAAAAGGGAAGGAGGAGAAGAAGGAAGGGGGAGAGTGAGAGGGAGGGGAGGAAGGAGGCGTGAAAAAGGAATAGGAGTGGAAGGAAGGAAGGAAGGAAGGGCGAGGGGGAGGAAAGGGAAGGAAGGGGGAGGAAGAAGGGCATGAAAAAGAAAAGGAGCGAGCGAGCAAGCGAGTGAGAAAAGGATGGCAGGAGGGAGGGAAGGAGGGAGGGACAGGAAGAAGGGCATGAAAAAAAGGGAAGGAAGGAGGAAGGGAAGGAGGGAAGGAGGAAGAAGGCATGAAAAGGGAAGAAGAGGAAGGAAGGGAGGTTGAGAGAGAAGGAAGGAAGGGGGCATGAAAGAAAAGGGAGGGAGAAAAGGAGGGAAGGGGGGAGGGAAGAAAAGAAAGGGAGGGACAGAAGAAGAAAGCATGGAAAAGAAGGAGGGGGAGGGAAAGAAGGAAGGAGGAAGTGAGGGAGGGAGGAAGAAGGGGACATGGAAAAGGAAGGGGAGATGGGAAGGAAGGAAGTGTGAGGGAAAGTGGGAAGGAAGGAAGTGGGAGGGTGGGAAAAAGGGTGGCGGAAGGAAGGAAGTAGGAGAAGGGATGGAGGATGAGAGGAAGGGAAGGAAGGAAGGAAGGAAGGAAGCAGGAGAAGGGATGGAGGATGAGGGGAAGGGAGGAAGGAAGGAAGGAAGCAGGAGAAGGGATGGAGGATGAGAGGGAAGGAAGGGAGGAAGGAAGCAGGAGAAGGGATGGAGGATGAGAGGGAAGGAAGGGAGGAAGGAAGCAGGAGAAGGGATGGAGGATGAGAGGAAGGGAAGGAAGGAAGGAAGGAAGCAGGAGAAGGGATGGAGGATGAGAGGGAAGGAAGGAAGGAAGCAGGGAAGCAGGAGAAGGGATGGAGGATGAGGGGAAGGGAAGGGAGGAAGGACTGTTCATTTGACCAGCCCCAACTTTCGCTGGAAGGACTGTTATGTTCTAAGCTTCCTCCCGAGGAGCCTCCGGGTTCAAAGGCCGGACTCCGATCTGGGCAGCCCAGGTAACCGTCCTTGAGCAGCTGCAAAGGATCTGCTCTCACGTCCCGCTTCTCTGTCCGTTCAGGTGCCCTTACTGCAGGTGACAGGCCCCTTGTTGGTGGTCCAGCTGATGGAGACCACCTTGCTCTGCCTGGTGAACTACGCCAGGTGAGTCTGCAGGAGGAGCCGTAGAGGTTTGGCAGGTGGGAACCTAAAGGGAGGGGTAGAATATTTTAAGGTTTTAAACTTTTCCAGTTCAAAAACGACCCGTGTTGAGGGCAAATTGCCCCAGCCCATTTTGAAAACCGTTTTTTTTTTTCCCCCAATATTATAATATTGGGCATATCTTTTCCTGAGAAATTTAACAATTCCCCCCCCCCCAAATGGATCCGAGATTGATATTTCAAGGTTTACTGAATGAAGACAGCCAGTTGTCTGAAATGGTATAGGGTTTCCTGCCTGAGCAGGGGGTTGGACTAGATGACCTCCAAGGTCCCTTCCAACTTTATATTTTAGATTTTAAACCTTTCCAGTTCAAAAATGACCCGTTTTGTGGATGAATCACCCCAGCCCATTTTGAAAATCTTTTTTTTTTTCAATATTATAATATTGGGCATATCTTTTCCTGGGAAATTTAACAATTCCCCCCCCCCAAATGGATCCGAGATTGATATTTCAAGGTTTACTGAGTGAAGACAGCTATTTGTCTGAAATGGTACAGGGTTTCCTGCCTGAGCAGGGGGTTGGACTAGATGACCAGTTGTACCTCCCTTCCAACTTCACTATTATCATTATTATTATTATTATTATTATTATTATTATTATTATTATTATTGATCATCGCACAGTCAGCCAGATGTTCAGACTGGATTTGGCATTTATTATTATTATTAAGATAATAATTTCCACAGAAGTCCTGGATCCCAAATTTTGGACAAATTCTACAACCTGTCCCATTTGAAATACTTGGTTCAAAAAAATTTTCCCGTACGATGCACCGTTTTACTCAGTTAAAGATGACAGGAACAAAAGTTTTTATGTAATGTACAGATAAATAAAAAACAGAGGTTGTAGATTTAATTGTAAAGGGTCCATACGTATAGATTTCCGCAGGATATTTTGGGGGTGAAATGTTAGCTAATTTGGTCCATCTGAGTCCACCGGGCTCTGCAAACACTCTTTGAGACATGAGGAGGTGAATTATTTTGTGCCAAATTTTCACGCGCGTCGGGAAAGAAAGACATTTAAAAGAAATATTTAAATGCAGCCAGTCCTTGCGCTGCCCTTAACTGCATTAGTGCTCTGTGTAACGGGTGGAGGAGCAGGTAATATCATGGTAATTAGTTAATTCTCTGTTAGCTGCCACTCTAAGCTACTCTATGCGGTGGGGGAATGTGGATGAAGGGGGGGAAATGCTTGGGAAATCGGAAGTAGCTGCTGTGTCTCCTTCAGGCTATGCTTCAAGGTTACTTGGCCCCACGAAGGACGAGTCACCTTCCAACCTGCTTGAACTGATCATTGTGAAAACATAACTTGCTTGGTTATAAGAGAGTGGGCAATGGGGGGGGGGCGTTAAGGATGGGAAATGTACACCGGTGAGATTTGCGAAACTGTTCAAAAATACTTCAAATAACTGTTGGAAATGTAAACAAAGACCAGCTATCATATCTGCTGGACATGTACTAAAGCAAAAAAAAGTTTTGGATTAAGATACATGTATGGTTGGAGAAGATGACTAAAAAAACAGATAGATTTTAAACCAGAATTGTTTTTGTTAGGAATAATAGGAGCTAACTACGAGAAGGAGAGCGGATATTTGATATTACCGTATATTCCGGCGTATAAGGCGACCCGGCTTATAAGACGACCCCTGACTTTGGCACCAAGTCACGGTAGAAATAACTACCGTTATTTCTGGCGTATAAGACGACTCGGCGTATAAGACGACCCCCGACTTCGGCGCCGATTTTAACGCTTGCGAAAGTCGTCCTATACGCCAGAAAGTATGGTACATGTATGAACAGCAGCCAGAATTGTATTTGCCCAGTATTGGAAAAATGAAAATTTACCAACTGAAGAAGTGTTAATCAAGAAAATTCTAGAATGTGCAGAAATGGATAGATCGACTTTAGAGATTATAAAGAGAAAGATGACTCAGTTTACTTTAGAACATGGGATAACCTTTATCAATGGCTAGAAAAACGAATTAGAGAGAAAGGAAGGAGATATGTAATTTTGAATACATATTAGTAAGAAAGATGTTATGGATTGATTAATACTGCTTCGACCTCGGAGTCCTAGTAGACAATCACTTAAACAGGAGCCAGCCGTGTGCTGCAGCTGCCAAAAAGGCCAACACAGTGCTGGGCTGCATTAACAGAGGGACAGAATCGAGATCATGGGAAGTGTTAATACCACTTTACAATGCCTTAGTAAGGCCACACTTGGAATACTGCATCCAGTTTTGGTCACAGCGATGTAAAAAAGATGTTGAGACTCTAGAAAGAGTGCAGAGAAGAGCAACAAAGATGATTAGGGGACTGGAGGCTAAAACATATAAGGAACGGTTGCTGGAATTGGGTATGTCTAGTTTAATGAAGAGAAGGACCAGTGAATGCTCCAACACTGGAAGTCTTTAAGAAAAGACTGGACAGCCATTTATCCGAAATGGTGTAGGGTTTCCTGCCTGAGCAGGGGGTTGGACTAAATGATCTCCAAGGTCCCTTCCAACTTTACTACTATTACTATTACTAATAATGCTTATGATAATTAATCATATTTACTATTGCTATTTATTATTATATTAATTATTGTTATCTAAATATATGTACTCAGACAATATCCTGTTTGCTAAATAACTGAAAATGTTATTGGGGGATAACCCCAACCCTGATCCCATTTTATCCCTAATCCTATAAAATCTAATAAAACTTTAAAAAAAAAAACTTGGGGATTTTGACGGGCGATTCTCAGTCCTGGCTACTCAATGCTGCAATACACTTGACCTCTAATAAAACCTTTGTCAACAAATGGAGCCAAGGATCGCTTCTATCCAGAGGTTGAAGCGGTGGCAGGTCTGACCTTCTTCGTTTGGATTTTTCTTCTGCAGTCTGGTGGCCACCAATGCTGCCCGATTCCGTCTCGTGGCCGGCCCGGACAAGAAGCTGATGGAGATGGGTCTGCGTCGGGCTCAAGGGCTAGACGGAGGCCTCTCAGCATCCAAGTACTCCTACGTGGGTGGTAAGGTCCGCTTTGTGACTCTCCTCTTGAAGGCTACTGTGGGAGGACTTGAGGTCAGACCAGACCCGGAGATCAGCTCCACAAGAAGGCTAAAACTGCTTTCATTGGGAATGGCCAAGTTGCTTTAGACCAATGGTTCTCAACCTGTGGGTCGGGACCCCATTTGGGGTCGAACGACCATTTCACGGGGGTCGCCAAACAAGGCTGTCCGCCATTTTTCCCCCTTTTCTTTGGCCACGCCCCTGGGACCCGGTGATGTATAAGTGGTTGGGGGTCACCACAACATGGGGAACTGTATTAGGGGGTCGCGGCATTAGAAAGGTTGAGAACCACTGCTTTAGACTCTCTCGAATCGGGGAGGCGTCTGCCCTGGCGCTGCTTCCAAATGTGACCTCTTTTCTCAGGACTTACTAATGTTTCAGTCCCTTTTGCGGAGGCAAAGAAAGGCTCCTGAATTTTCCCAATCAATATCATCTTGCTTCCCCTCTGCACTTGCTTGCTTGCAGTGCCTTCCTTTTGACAATTGGTCGGTTTAAAACCAGGGTAGGCAGTCTTGGCTCTTTTATGACTCGTGGACTTCAACTCCCAGAATTCCTGAGCCAGTATGGGGGAACTATGACCCCTTCATGACTGGTGGACTTCAACTCCCAGAATTCCTGAGCCAGCCTGGCTCAGCTTGGAAACCTCTCCCTTTCCCCTCAGCGTGGCTGGCTCAGGAATTCTGGGAGTTGAAGTCCACCAGTCATGAAGGGGCCATAGTTCCCCCATGCTGGCTCAGGAATTCTGGGAGTTGAAGTCCACGAGTCATAAAACAGCCAGGGTTGCCTACCCCTGGCCTAAGTCCTCCTGCTCTAAGCAGTGAGCCTCCTAGGCCAGGGGTAGACAACCTTGGTTCTTTTATGACTCGTGGACTTCAATTCCCAGAATACCTGAGCCAACATGGGGGAACTATAGCCCCTTCGTGACTTGTGGACTTCAACTCCCAGAATTCCTGAGCCAGCATGGGGGAACTATGGCCCCTTCGTGACTTGTGGACTTCAACTCCCAGAATTCCTGAGCCAGCATGGGGGAACTATGGCCCCTTCGTGACTGATGGACTTCAACTCCCAGAATTCCTGAGCCAGCATGGGGGAACTATGGCCCCTTCGTGACTGGTGGACTTCAACTCCCAGAATTCCTGAGCCAGCGTGAGGGAACTTTGGCACCTTCATGACTGGTGGACTTCAACTCCCAGAATTCCTGAGCCAGCATGGGGGAACTATGGCCCCTTCATGACTGGTGGACTTCAACTCCCAGAATTCCTGAGCCAGCATGGCTCAGCTTGGAAACCTCCCTTTCCCCTCAGCATGGCTGGCTCAGGAATTCTGGGAGTTGAAGTCCACGAGTCATAAAAGAGCCAAGGTGGCCTAACCCTGGTTTAAAAGAACTGCTAGATTTCCACCATCCGGAATAGAGAGCCGGAACAAAGGAACCAAGATTTTTGGATTACTCTCGCTCGCTCTGTGTCTCTGTGTGTGTCTGTGTCTGTGTCTTTCTCTCATCTATCATGTATATGTCATCTATCTATGATCTATTGCTATCATCTATCCCAGGGTTGTCAAACTGCCGGTTCGTGGGCCAGATGCGTCATGCCAAAACCGCGCCCACCCCATTGCCGGCAATGGGGAAAGAAGTTGCAATACATCACAACACGTCGTGTGACATTGCAAGTTTGACACCCCTGATCTCTCCTGTCTGTCTCATTCATCTATCCATCATTTGTCTATCATCCGTCCATGTGTCTGTCATCTGTCTGTCACATGCATCTCATCTTTCTGTCTGTCATTCATCTATCCATCTCATTTGTCCTATCTATCTATCTATCTATCTATCTATCTATCTATCTATCTATCTATCTATCTTCTAACCATCCATCATCTATCTATCTATCTATCTATCATCTATCTATCATTGAGCTATTATCTATCATCTATTTATCCTATCATTATCATCTATCATTATCATTGAGCTATTATTATCTATCATCGAGCTATTATCTGTCATCTATTTATCATCTATCATTATCATTATCTATCATTGAGCTATTATTATCTATCTATCGATCTATCTATCTATCTATCTATCATTGAGCTATTTATCTGTTGTGGAAAAACCCAGTGAAAAAGACAAAAGTCAGCAGCACAAAACAATAATTCTTACTTTAAGATTCAGAGGTTTATTTTGCTAATAATTTGGAATATAGCATAATAACACAGCATCACTTACATTGCAATGAGGACCATATGGTATAACAAACTCCAATAGGACAGCTATAGGCCAATGGCAAATCAATCATGGCAAAGCCCAACTCTTTATACCCTTTCTTGTTCTAAGTGTAGTCAGATAGTCCACTGACTTCTGCTGACTTTTTACTGACCACCTGCTGAACATAATTTTCCACATATACCTGTGTACATTGGAACCCACATCCATCAACTACTTTCAGTTCCCTTTTTCTTACTGTTACAAATATACATAGACCTATCTACTTTGCAATTTCACATTGCACAAAGCTGAGCAGATTACAAATAATACGTTCCTATTGCAAAACAACATAAAGTTCAAGTTAAAGCTTTAAATTACTACAGTGAGGGCCTAGTTCAGGTTTGTTCCAACCCTATCTTATTATATGAAGAGGGGGCTATGTTTTCATCTCCCATGTATCTATCTATCTATCTATCTATCTATCTATCTATCTATCTATCTATCTATCTATCTATCTCTATCATTATCATCTATCTCTATCTGTCTATCATTATCCATTTGTCTGTCTATCATCCATCCATCATTTATCTGTCTATCTCTATCATCATCCATCCATCATTTGTCTGTCTGTCTGTCTATCTATCTATCTCTCTATCTATCATTATCTCTATCTGTCTATCATTATCCATTTGTCTGTCTGTCTATCATCTATCTATCTCTATCATCTATCCATCCATCATTTGTCTATCTATCTATCTATCTATCTATCTATCTATCTATCTATCTATCTATCTATCTATCTATCTATCTATCTATCTATCTCTATCATCTACCTATCATTATAATCCATCCATCACCTATCTATCTATATCTATCTATCTATCTATTTATCTATCTATCTATCTATCTATCTATCTATCTATCTATCTATCTATCTATCTATCTATCTAATCTATCTTATCTATCTACCGTATCACCTGCTTATGCAAAATACATAATGTAAATGAAAGATTCCTCATTCTGGGAGCACAAAATCTCCAGCTCCAAAAAGTGGATAAAAACAGAATTAGGCGATCCTTAATAAGAGGTGGGTTTTGAATTTTTCTTCTGTTAAATTGGAAACTTGGCCCCAAATGAGAAAGTTTGGACCCTACCACAATTTGACCCTCTGGGGCGATCTTGTCCAAACTGACCCATCGCAGTCGCCACCTGGACTCTCGCAGTGGTTTGGTCTTCCCTCTGACTCTGCTTGTTGGAAGGTCACAAAAGGGGAACAGGTGACCCCCCAGGATAAATAGAGGTAGTCCTCAACCTGTGACCACAGTTGAGCCCGAAATTTCCGTTGCTAAGTGAGAGACGTGTTGAGTGAGTTGTGCCCCATTTTACGACATTTCTGGCTCCACTTTTTAAGTGAATCACTTTGGCGGCTCAGTCAGTAACCCGGTCGTTAAGTGAATCCCCATTGAAGGCAGTCACAATAGGGGATCACGTGGCCCCGGGACGCTGCAAGGACGTCATAAGTATGAGGAGTTGCCAAGCACCCCATCGCGTGACCCTGGGGAATGCTGCAATGGTCGTAAGTGTGAAAAACGGTCCGAAGGCACTTGATCCATTGCCGCTGCGACTTCAGACAGTCACTAAATGAACAGTCGTATGTTGAGGACCACCATGGGGATGCTGCAAAGCCTCAAGAGTGAAAACTGGTCATAAGTTACTTTTTTTCCGTGCTGTTGTGACTTCAGATGGTCATTCCATAGCCCGAGGGGTTCTTGGATGTTCTGTCTCAGCTCCTCTCCTCCTGTTTATTTATTTTATTTTATTTTTAAAATTTATAAGCCGCCCCACTCCCAGAGGACTCTGGGCGGCTAACAATAAAAACACATAAAACATAACAAAACAAACAGTACAAGAACAGTCATCCAGGGGTCAGATTTTATAAACCCCAGGCCTGCCGGAAAAGCCAGGTCTTAAGCAGCTTACGGAAGACCAACAGGGTGGGAGCGGTCCTAATCTCCGGGGGGAGCTGGTTCCAAAGCGTGGGTGCCATCACAGAGAAGGCCCTCCTCCGCGGCCCCGCCAAATGGCACTGCTTGGCCGACTGGGCCTGAAGGAGGCCCAGCCTGTGGGATCTAACCGGACGAAGGGAACTATGAGGTAGTAGGCGGTCTCGCAAGTAGCCTGGCCCTGAGCCATATAGGCCTTTAAAGGTAATGACCAACACCTTGAATTGGACCCGGAGACCAATAGGCAACCAGTGCAGCTCACGGAGGATAGGTGTAACGTGGGTGTATCGAGGAGCACCCACTATCACTCGCGCGGCTGCATTCTGGACCAACTGTAGTCTCCGAATACATTTCAATACTTTTCATCCTGTGTCCTAATTCCCGTCCCCCCCCCAATCTTCCAAATTAACCTTTTCCAGGTTTCGATTTCACCAGCAACGTCCTTGCCGGGAAACTCTACGGAATTCCAGTCCAGGGAACGTTGGCTCACTCCTACGTGTCTTCCTTCACCTCCGTGGATGACGTAAACCCACGGGTTAGTATTCAAGGCGACGAGAGACATTCCCCAAAAGATCACTGTGGTTAAACTGCCACAAAGAAGTATGTGTATTTCTGTGTCTGTGTGTGTGAAATTATTCTCCAAAGCACCAAAGAGCAGGATAAGAAAGAATGGATGGAAATTAACCAAGGAGAGAAGCAACCTGGAACTAAAGAGGAATTTCCCAAAAGTTGGAACAATTAACCAGTGGAACAACCTGCCTCTGGAGGCTGTGAATGCTGCAGCACTGGAACTTTTTAAGAAGACACTGGACAGCCAGTTATCTGAAATTGTATAGGGTCTCCTGCCTGAGCAAGGGGTTGGACTAGATGATCTCCAAGGTTCCTTCCAACTTTATTATTATTATTATCATCATCATCATTATTATGGAGCATTAAGATGGTGGGGGGAGGGAGGGGACGGCCACCAGTTGAACGGTATGATGATGATGATATAGTAGTACTAGTAGTAGTAGTCATAGTTGTAGTAATAGTAATAATAAAAAGTTGGAAGGGACCGTGGAGGTCATCTAGTCCAACCCCCTGCTCAGGCAGGAAACCCTACACCATTCCAGACAAATGGTTCTCCAGTCTCTTCTTAAAAACTTAGCTTGCGATGGAAACTAATCAAGGAGAGAAGCAACCTTGAATTAAGGAGAAATGTTCTGACAGGCAGAACAATTAACCAGGGGAACCACCTGCCTCCAGAAGCGGTGAATGCTCCAACACTGGAAGTTTTGAAGAAGAGACTGGACAGCCATTTGTCCGAAATGGTGTAGGGTTTCCTGCCTGAGCAGGGGGCTGGACTAGAAGACCTCCAAGGTCCCTTCCAACTCCTCCTCCTCATTATTATTGTTGTTGTTATTATTATTATTATTCTCTGTTATGTGCATCGTTGGGCTCTCCATCTCGGCTTGATCCCAAGCTAGATGCAAATATAGAAAGAAAATCTAATGAAATCACGAAGCCCTGTTGCTTCCCTTGATAATTAAAGGTGGGTGAGAAGATAGAAGTTCAGTTGTTGCCTGCTCTGGGGAAACTGAGGTTTCTCTGTGGACCTAGACCATCGTAGATAGAGATAGACGTTTCATGACCCAACTAGGGACTGTCATCAGTGATCCATCCATCCTTCCTTCTTCCTTCCTTCCTTCCTTCCTTCCTGGTGCTCTCTGAGCTTAGTGATTTTCTTGGGCAAGGAGATCCACAGTCTTGTGAATCTCCTGTCTTGGCCTTAGGAACACAAGACATGGACCTTTGGGAAAGATCTTAGCAAATAGCTACAGAATATCAGCTGAGGGACCCCAATTAGTCCTCCAAGAAGCATCTGCGGAAGGTCCTTTCTGAGCAGGGCCAAGAGATCCCAGGCTCTTAAGATGGTGGTTGAAGTCGTAGCCCTTCTGGAGAAGCGGGTTGGGCAGTCTCTCTCTTTTCCCCAGTAGAGTCTGCTGCCCCTGACCGGGAAGGAGCCCGTGGACTTTCCCACTTTAGTGGACAAGTGGTTGACCCAAGTCTGCCAATTACTCCGAGTCTCGCTGGAGAAGGTGAGCTGCGGAGAGCGGGCGGCCTTCATGTCCTACGCCATCGCCTACCCGCACAACTTCCACGGGCTGGTGGACACCTACTGCGTCATGAGGTAAGAAAAAGGACAGCTGAAGACCCCACTTTTAGGCGTAATCTTGAGAGGCTGTGGTTTGGGGTGGGACTGGCCCGCTCATCCTTGGCTGAGGTCAGAAACTAAGCTGGGAGGGGGCTTCCAGGCCTTGGAGGGAAGACCGCTAAGGTATCCTGTAGGCCAAAGCAACATCTTGAACAGGACTCTTCAAACATGGCCCTTTTATGACTTGTGGACTTCAACTCCCAGAATTCCTCAGCCAGCATAGCTGGCTGAGGAATTCTGAGAGTTAAAGTTCCACAAGTCATAAAAGGGCCAAGTTTGAAGAGCCCTGATCTAGAAGAATACAGTTTTGGTCATAAGCCGAGGAGAATTATTAATATTAATAAATATACAATTGAATATCAACAACTTTGCTCCATTTTTCTCATCAGATCAATAATGTCCGTTTTAGATAACTTTTCTAACCAAAACATACCTTAATTACGTTTGTACCTAATATCCGCATGTTCAATCAGTATCCTGTTTTCGCTTTTTTATTGTATTTTATTTTAATTTCCCCTCAGTGTTCAAAACGCCTCTGTTGTTTCTCATTTCAAAGTCAGTTATATTTGGGTAACCCAAAGCTTCCGTTCTTCAAACTTCTGAACATGTTCCTGTTTCCCATCTCGAACCAAAATCCAATATTCTTTTTTTTTCTATATTTTTTATTAAT
Organism: Crotalus helleri; assembly: GCA_024509115.1. NCBI lineage: Eukaryota > Metazoa > Chordata > Lepidosauria > Squamata > Viperidae > Crotalus > Crotalus helleri. The sequence continues at coordinate 4,328,466 of JAKSXO010000035.1, read as the reverse complement.
TTTTTTGCACAAACATAAGTCACAATAGTTGGTAAACTGTGTGATGTCTGGGTTACATTTGTAAAAACAATCCTTAACAATTAATTTCTATAGTCTGTATTTCATATATTAATTTTGTTTACTTTCCTCTTTCCCTGAAACATCCTTTTTTTGCAAACATTACGTTAATATAATTCTTATTGTTTTAATAAGTGACAACTTGATATATATTTTTTCCAATATTCCTAAAAAACAATCATCATATTAATGCATTCTTTTCTTTCCATTCATTTAAATTACCTTATCATCAATCCTGTTACAGTCCTTATTTTAGTTTATTTCTCCCACCAAATTCTAAGTAATTTTTACTGGTGACAATTAGTTACATTTACATTGACAAACTTGCAAAATCCAATATTCTCATTACAAATCTTACCTTTCTAGTTATGATAATGCTTCTATTCCTAGCCATTATCTATTCTCCACCAACATCAAGCATCTAGTTAATAATATAATCTCCCATCTAGTGCAGTGTTTCCCAAACTTGACAATTTTAAGGCATGTGGACTTCAACTCCCAGAATTCCACAGCCAGCAATGCTGGCTGTGGAATTCTGGGAGTTGAAGTCCACATGCCTTAAAATTGTCAAGTTTGGGAAACACTGATCTAGTGGATCAAAACCTCTGTTTTCTTCAGCCTTACTCTAGCTTTCTTCCTTTGCCAACTCCAGAAATTGTGGGTGCTCCATCACTGGAGATTTTTAAGAAGAGGCTATAAACCAGTGGTGGCGAACCTATGGCACGCGTGCCAGAGGCGGCACTCAGAGCCCTGTCTGTGGGCACGCGCGCCATGCCCCTGAGCTGGCAACCATCCCTCTTCAACCAGCTGCCCGCTAACTCGCCTAGGTCCCACGTGGCTGGATGCATCCCAGCACGGCTGGTTTCCCTCCCCCCCATCCCATCCCAGCCTTGCATGCTCTCCTTTTCCCGGGCACGACCCACTGCATTGCCTCCTCAGCTGTTGGCTGGCCATCCAGCTCAAAGGCGGCTTCTCCGAACTGCTGGCGGTGGGCTGTGGAGCCCCAGAGTGCACCTGTTGGGCTGGCAGGCTGTGGCTGCTGATGGACACCGTCGGCCCCCATGCGCTCGCTGGCCTCTGTGTGCGGGGGGGGCGATGGGGTCAGACAACAGCCACACTGGCCTCTGCATTGCCTTGCCCTGCGACAATGGCACCCCCGCCCTGCCTCGCCTCCCCTCACCCTGCAGGACGAGCCTCCTGCCCACTGCCCCACCCGCCAGAGACCCCCTGGATCTCCCCCAACCCTGTCGGGCCCCCAACATGGGTTGCAGTTTGGGCAAAAGGTTCGCCATCACTGGGCTAGACAGTCACTTGTCTGAGATGGTCTAGGTCAGGGGTAGGCCACCTTGGCTCTTTTATGACTCGTGGACTTCAACTCCCAGAATTCCTGAGCCAGCATGGGGGAACTATGGCCCCGTCATGACTGGTGGACTTCAACTCCCAGAATTCCTGAGCCAGCCATGTTGAGGGAAAGGGAGAGGTTTCCAAGCTGAGCCATGCTGGCTCATGAAGGGGCCATAGTTTCCCCATGCTGGCTCAGGAATTCTGGGAATTGAAGTCCACCAGTCATAAAAGGGCCAAGTTTGAAGATTCCTGTCTTAAATCTAACAAACAAAATGGAGGCTGGCTGAGGAATTCTGGGAGTTGAAGTCCACCAGTCATAAAAGAGCCAAGGGCAGGGGTAGGCAACCTTGGCTCTTTTACGACTCGTGGACTTCAATTCCCAGAATTCCTGATTCAGCCATGCTGAGGGGAAAGGGAGAGTTTCCAAGCTGAGCCATGCTGGCTCAGGAATTCTGGGAGTTGAAGTCCATGAGTCATAAAAGAGCCAAGGTTGCCTACCCCTGGTCTAGGTTCTCCTGCATGAACGGGGCTGGACTAGAAGACCTCCAAGGTCCCTTCCATCTCTATTTGATTCTAACTTTCCAAGTCAATTTGCCCAGTGTGGGAAAACAGGCACTACTGGAAGAAGAGAGGAAAAACATTTAACGGTGTAATATTGGATCTAGATTGAAGACGTTAATATAGACCACTGAATTACTAACGGACCCAGACAACACGTTGTCTATTAACTATTTGATTGTGAAACTAGAAAATTAATAAAATGTTTATAAAAAAAAAAAGAAGGGGTCCGCTGTAGGTCTTGAAGGCCCTCTTGGTCTCCTTCGGAGAGCCTGACCGATGGCCTTGATCTTCTCAGGAGTGGCATCCCCAACTTTTGTGCTGTCGCCCTGGCGTTGAACAAGCTAGGATACCGAGCCATCGGAGTCCGGCTGGACAGCGGAGACCTGGCCAAGCAGTCGGTGGAGATCCGGCACATCTTTCGCACCTGCAGCAAGCAGTGAGTTGAGGGGGGGGGGAGTGGCTGGTCCCGGGTTGCATTGCTCACCTGGCAAAGAAGAGTTTAAATTTTGCAGAAACGTCAACTTCACTTTTGTAGCTGCTGATAAGGAAGGGGTGAACATCCACCCTCTGGATGAGAAGGCCCGGAAAAAAAGGGGAAAAATTAGGGAAAGGGGGGGAGTTGCCGTTTTTCCCCAAAGCCATTTGGGGAAAAAAAACAACTTCCCCCACCCCCAGGTTTTCCACTTTTTTTCCAGGCCTTCCCATCTCTAGATCATTCATCTGGGTTCAGATTCAATCCCTGGCACTAAGAGAGTCTACATCATCATCATCATCATTATTATTATTATTATTATTATTATTATTAATCATTGCACAATCAGCCAGTCAGACCTTGGATAGGCAGATGTGGATGTTTGATGATGATGATGATATTATTTTATGGATCATTGCACATCAGCCAGATGTTCAGACTGGATTTGGCATTTTGTCTACCTATCGAGTCCTTACCCAGGACCTGGGATAGGCAGATGTGGATGTTTGATGGTATTACAGGTATCGTCGCAGGATGGAAGCAGTTCCTAGTAAGGCCGCCTTTTGCAATTGACTAATAGCGAATTTGTCAATGCCAATGGTGTTCAAGTGGTGCTCCAGTTGTTTTGGGATTGCACCCAAGGAGCCTATCACTATTGGTACTACCCTTGCTTGCTTTTGCCATAGTCTTTGTATTTCTATTTGTAGGTCTTTGTATTTTGTTATCTTTTGCGACCTTCTGACACGCAAAGTCAGTGGGGAAGCCGGACTTGCTTAACGACCGTGTGACTACGGTGATTCAGTTAACAACTGGGGCAAGAAAGGTCATTCAGTGGGACAAAATTCACTTAACTGATTCACTTACCAACAGAAATTTTGGACCCAATTGTCATCGTAAGCCGCAGACTCCCTGTAATAACATTACAGCCTGAACCTTTTACTTTGACAAACTCATGTTTCCTTTTTGTACTGTTTTATTCAGAAGTATTAAAATACAAAATACAAAGTGGGAAATAATTCACAAGGACGAAACAAAACCAGACCAAAACATTTTTTTTAAAAGGATTAAAAGGACAAAAAGCAAAAATAGATATTATCTCCCTTCCCCCAATGGAAAGCTGACAGATATATGGCAAAAATAATAGCTTTCCCCCCCTTGTGAAACAGGTCCAAAATTTATATGCTTCTACACCTATTTCCAACCCAACTTGACCTGTCATATATTCTATATATAAAGAAAAAAATAGTGAACGGGTTAATCATCGGCAAAGTTAAACTTCAAAGCCTTTTGTTAACAATCTGTTATTGTAATTAACAGGTATAAAAATCTACAACTTCTTATCTACTCCAATTGAGGGTGATCCTGTACCAGGGGTAGGCCACCTTGGCTCTTTTATGACTTGTGGACTTCAACTCCCAGAATTCCTGAGCCAGCATGGGGAACCATGGGCCTTTTATAACTTGTGGACTTCAACTCCCAGAATTCCTCAGCCTGCATGGCTCAGCTTGGAAACCTCTCCCTTTCCCTTCAGTGTGGCTGGCTCAGGAATTCTGGGAGTTGAAGTTCACAAGTCATAAAAGAGCCAAGGTTGCCTACCCCTGGTCTAGGAGATTCACTGCTTAGAGCAGGAGGACTTAGGACAGGGGTAGGCAACCTTGGCTCTTTTATGACTGGTGGACTTCAACTCCCAGAATTCCTGAGCCAGCCATGCTGAGGCGAAAGGGAGAGGTTTCCAAGCTGAGCTGTGCTGGCTCAGGAATTCTGGGAGTTGAAGTCCACCAGTCATGAAGGGGGCCATAGTTTCCCCATCTGGCTCAGGAATTCTGGGAGTTGAAGTCCACGAGTCATAAAAGAGCCAAGGTTGCCTACCCCTGTCCTATACTAACAACAAACTTACCTGATCAGCAAAATATCCAAATTCAAAATTTCATTATTTTTTTTTTACATGGCGGGCACAAAACCCAGAAGTGGTTTCCAAGTAGAAAATGAAATTGGATGTATTCTTTTCTTTGATTCGAACAGGCAATTTAGCCATCTCTGCTAGTTCCATCTGTTTTTTTTTTCCCAGCCATTTATCTATTGTGGGATAAATTAAGGTATCTTTCCGTTTTTGTGGCACTAAGAAAGTCTTTAAAAAAAAAAAAGTTTTATTCTTTCATTTTACAAACCAGTGCTTAAGAATCACTGTGGTGGCAGGGCAATCAATTGTCCAAATACAAAATCATACTCGTAAAGATAAAATTAAATCATTTAAAAAAAATGCACCCCTCTCTATTCCGTCTAGTAGTATATTATATTCAAGCTAATATATTTCAGTACAACTAAGTCAGTCAAAACAGTCATCAATAAGATTTCATCTAAATAAATCCAAATCCTATATTAAGCTTTACTATTTCAATTGCTATATTCCATATTGGTAACATAAATACATAATTAACACTTCAAATGTCTCTCCATACTTTTTTTCCCCATTAACATAATATTCATTTATTAATAACATTCCTTCTTTTTTTCTTAATCAGTAACATTTCATCTAAATAAGTCCAAATCCTGTATAAAGCTTTACTATTTCAGTTACTATCTTCCATATTGTTACTGGCATTAACAAAGTCTTGGTGGAGAAAGCTGGACCCCCTTGGTAGCATAGGCTGCAGATGTGGCTGTGTGTTGGAGCAGAAAAAATGAGGGGACTCTGGAAAAGGGGGTGTCACTTAACCCCTGTGTCTTCCCTTCCAGTTTCCAGGTTCCATGGTTTGAGAGGATACCCATCACGGTAAGCAACGATGTCAGTGAACAGAGCTTGGAAGAATTATCTCAAGAGGTGAGGATACGCCGAAGCATCTTGGGATGGGGTGGAGAAATATTCTGGAATATTTTAGGGTGCTGTCTGGGGCCCCAAAGCTTTCTTGCCTTTTGCAGTGAGGATGGGAATAGAATAGAGCTGGAAGGGACTTTGGAGGTCTTCTAGTCCAGCCCCTCACTCAAGCAGGAGAACCTATACCAGGGGTAGGCAACCTTGGCTCTTTTATGACTCGTGGACTTCAACTCCCAGAATTTCTGAGCCAGACAAGTAGCTCTCTAGTCTCTTCTTAAAAACCTCCAGTGTTGGAGCAGCCATAACCTCTGGTGGCAAGCTGTTCCACTGGTTAATTGTTCTGTTAGGAAGTTGCTCCTTAATTCCAGGTTGCTTCTCTCCTTAATGAGTTTCCATCCGTTGCTTCTTGTCCTGCCTTCAGGGGCTTTGGAAAATATGTTGACCCCCTCCTCTTCTTTGTGGCAGCCCCTCAATTATTGGAATTTTGCTATCATGTCCTCCCCCCCCCCAGTTCTTCTTTTCTCTAGATCAGGGGTCGGCAACCTCGGCTCTTTTATGACTGGTGGACTTCAACTCCCAGAATTCCTGAGCCAGCCATGCTGAGGAGAAAGGGAGAGGTTTCCAAGCTGAGCCACGCTGGCTCAGGAATTCTGGGAGTTGAAGTCCACCAGTCATAAAAGAGCCAAGGTTGCCTACCCCTGCTCTAGACTAGCCAAACCCAAATCCTGCAGCCGTTCTTCGTATGTTTTAGTCTGCAGGCCTTTAACCATCTTAGTTGCTCTTCTCTGCACTTTTTTCAAAAGTCTCAACATCTTTTTTGTAGTGTGATGACCAAAACCTGAAGCAGTATATTAATATTGCGATGGTGTGCTAAAAGTTTGCAGTAGTCAAAATTCTCCCGTTCTATTCCCGTTTTTTTTTAAATTCTATCACATTCTCCTTTCTTCCAGCTGAAGAGAGCTAAACTTTAATAAGTATCCTGATAACGCTCTTAAAATGTTCACATTGTATATTTGTCACAGTTCAAATGCACACGGAGTGCATTTCCTAAATTTGCATCAAACATTGAATGTTGAACCAAATTGGCTGGTTTTGCACAAAAAACTAACAGAGTTTAAAAATGACCCAGTTTAAGGTCACTTAAATTGCTGGGTTTCAGTGTTTTTGTTTTAGTTTGAACCTGCATTGCGCAAGCGCAGCTCATGTCTACTGAACATATTCTGCAAAATGATTAAACCTTAATCTGGATTCCAAGCGTTTTTCTAATTATATAATATTTTTTAACTCTTTTAACTTGTAGTTATTTTTATTGATGTGGCTTTTTTTGTTGTTGTTGTTATTTTCACTTGTGAGCTGCCTAGAGTCACACACAGGAGATGGACTGCTGTATGAATTGGATGAAATAAGTAAACGAGGGGAAAAAATATGAGTAATAGAATAATTAAAAGTCATATGCCGAAGCACAGGGGGAAGTGTGTGTTTTTTCCAAAGAAGGGTGTGGTAGGAAGGACTGTACACAGTTCGAAATGGAATATTGTGTATTTTTAGTCGCTGAAGAACTACTTGTGTTGTGATAGTGGTGCGGTGTGATACAAATAATGCACTTCTTCTATTTTGGAAACGATCAGAGCAATCCGGATTATCACCCCATATTTATATTAGGGGAGTCCGCATCTTACTTATACAACTGACCCCAAAATTTCCATTCCACCTGTTCAATCAGTATCCTGTTTTCGCTTTTTTTTAAAAAAATTTAATTTCCCATGAGTGTTTGAATAAGTTTGAATAAGGGAAGCTTTTGGTTACCCAAATATAGCTTGCTCTGAAATTATAAACAATTAGAGACATTTTGGACACTGATGGGAAATTTAAAAAAAAAAATTTTTTTTTTAAAAAAAGAGTGCCTGAGTTTGATGCTTAAATATTTGGGTGAAAAAAGGCCGGAATTTGGTTTTTTCGATGCCGTTGTAACTTGGAACGGTCACTAAATGAATGGTTGAAAGTTAAGGACAGCCTGTATTATTAGACAGGAGAGAAGAAAGACCCAGGCTACTGAATAATAATAATATTAATAATAATAGACTTAACAATTGTCGATAAGAAAGTCAAAAAAATCTGGATAGTGGACGTGGCAGTGCCTGGAGACAGCAGAATAGACGAGAAAGAACTGGAGAAGATAACAAAATACAAAGACCTACAAATAGAAATAGAAAGACTGTGGCAAAAGCAAGCAAGGGTAGTACCAATAGTCATAGGCGCCTTGGGTGCAATCCCAAAACAACTGGAGCACCACTTGAACACCATTGGCATTGACAAATTCGCTATTAGTCAATTGCAAAAGGCGGCCTTATTAGGAACTGCTTCCATCCTGCGACGATATCTGTAATACCATCAAACATCCACATCTGCTATCCCAGGTCCTGGGTAAGGACTCAATAGGTAGACAAAATGCCAAATCCAGTCTGAACATCTGGCTGACTGCGATGATCAATAATAATAATAGTAATAATAGTAGTAGTAATATAATAATAAAGTTGGAAGGGACGTTGGAGGTCATCTAGTCCAACCCCCTGCTCAGGCAGGAAACCCAATACCATTTCAGACAAATGGCTGTCCAGTCTCCTCTTAAAAACTTCCAGTGTTAGAGCAGGGGTCTTCAAACTCGGCCCGTTTAGGACTCGTGGACCTCAACTCCCAGAATTCCTCAGCCAGGCACGTGTGCCTGGCTGGGGAATTCTGGGAGTTGAAGTCCACGAGTCCTAAAAGGGCCGAGTTTGAAGACCCCTGTAATACAGGGTCTGTACTTGGGGACCTCCAGCCCCCGTGATACCAGGAGAGGACACCGCTCCCCTGAGGTTCAAAAGCCTGGCCCGCCCCGATTGGTGTGACTTGTGAGATTTGTGTGTATGTGTGATCAGTCTGTAAATCTGTGCTCAGGAGTTCCCCTTTGGTCTCGTGCTCCTCGCAGGGCAACGAAATCGACATGATTGGCGTTGGGACCCATCTGGTGACGTGTCCTCTACAGACGACCTTAGGCTGCGTCTACAAGGTAACTAACCCCTCTGCCCTTTGGGGGGCAGAGGGGAGGTTGACCAAAGCCAAATTGCTTCTCTAGGGCAGCCTTTGCAAGCCAGGAATTGTGCTGTGGGGCAGGGGAGAGGGATCCACCTGTAGAGCAGAGGTGGGGAACGATGGCCTCTTGAGGACTTCAACTCCCAGAATTCCAGGAATTTGAGCTGGAGAAGCCCAAGGATTCTGGGAATTGAAGTCCACAAGCCATCAAGGGAGTCCACAAGCCATCAATTGAAGTCCACAAGCCATCGTTCCCCAGCTCTGGTCTAGAACTTCTGACTCTAGAAGAGGAGGAGGAGGAGGAATTTATTTATTAAATTTAATAACTAAAATACTATAATGAGGGTTCCTTGGTGCTCTCCGAACTGGGTGATTTTCTTGCAGACGTTTCATGACCCAAACGAGGTAACGTCATCCATGCTAGAAAAAAGTGGGGTTTATGGAGGAGAAGGAGGAAGAGGAGGAGAAGGGGAGGATGAATTTATTTATTAAATTTAATAAATAAAATACTGTAATGAGGGGTCCTGGGTGCTCTCCGAGCTGGGCGGTTTTCTTGCAGATGTTTCATGACCCAAATAGGTAACGTCATCCATGCTAGAAGAAAGTGGTGTTTATGGAGGAGAAGGAGGAGAAAGACTGTGGGGTCCTTGGTGATCTCTGAGCTTGGCTGTTTTCTTGCAGACGTTTCATTATCCACCTAGGGAACATCCTCAGGGCTAGCACCTACTTGGGTAAAGAAACGTCTGCAAGAAACCAGCCAAGCACAGGGAGCACCCAGGACCTCTTAATTACACCATTTTATTTATTAAATTTATATGCCACGCCTCTCACCGATAAGGCAGGGTACCACATTTTAATAATAATAATAAAGTTGGAAGGGACCTTGGAGGTCATCTAGTCCAATCCCCTGCTCAGGCAGGAATCCCTATACCATTTCGGACAAATGGCTTTCCAGTCTCTTCTTAAAAAACTTCCGGTGTCGGAGCATTCACCGCTTCTGGAGGCAGGTTGTTCCACTGGTTAATTGTTCTCACTGTCAGGAAGTTTCTCCTTAGTTCTAGGTTGCTTCTCTCCTTGATTAGTTTCCACCCGTTGCTTCTTGTCCTGCCTTCAGGCGCTTTGGAGAAGAGCTTGACTCCCTCTTCTTTGGGGCAGCCCCTGAGATACTGGAAGACTGCTATCCTGTCCCCCTTCGTCCTTCTCTTCAGTAAACTAGACATATACAATTCCAGCAGCCATTCCTTATATGCTTTAGCCTCCAGTCCCCTGATCACCTTTGTTGCTCTGAGCACAGGGGGTCCTCAATGAGGTCAAGCAGTCATTAACTTTCTTGCGTTTTGCTCCATCTTTAGCTGGTGGAAGTCAACGGTTCTCCGAGGCTGAAAGTGACCGAAGACCCAGAGAAGACAACCTTGCCTGGACGGAAAGTGGTCTACAGACTTTGGGACGACGCAGGTAAATTGGGTTGACCACCTTTGACTGGAACTCCCTACCCACCTTCCTGGTTTTTGTGAAAGGCGAGAATTTTCTTAACAGAGACCTTCACTGCTTGATGGAAGTAGAGTTGGGGGCGGAGGTGCTGTGGCTGCCTGTGGCCCAATTTGTGAAGGAGCCAGGTGGTGTGCAAGCCCCACCCCCAAAGGGTCCTCTAGAACAGTGATGTCCAACTTTGGCAACTTGAAGACCTGTGGACTTCAATTCCCAGAATTCCCCAGCCAGCATGAGAATTGAAGTCCACAAATCTTAAAGTCCACAGGTCTTAAAGTTGCCAAGGGAAATTCTGGGAGTCGAAGTCCACAAATCTTAAAGTCCAAAGGTCTTAAAGTTGCCAAGGGGAATTCTGGGAGTTGAAGTCCATGAGTCTTAAAGTTGCCAAGGGGAATTCTGGGAGTCAGCATCCACAAATCTTAAAGTCCACAGGTCTTAAAGTCGCCAAGGGGAATTCTGGGAGTCGAAATCCACGAATCTTAAAGTCCACAGGTCTTAAAATTGCCAAGGGGAATTCTGGGAGTTGAAGTCCAGAGATCTTAAAGTCGCCAAGGGGAATTCTGGGAGTCAGCATCCACAAATTTTAAAGTCCACAGGTCTTAAAGTTGCCAAGAATTGGACACCCCTGCTGTAGGTCTTTCCTGACTGAAGAATTCTGAGAGTTAAAGTCCACAAATCTTAAAAGTCCACAGGTCTTACAGTGGCTAAGGTTGGACACCCCCCTCCCATTTAGAATCTGAATTCTTCTATCCATTCTTGCCACACTACTCCCTTTCTAGAAAATGATTTAGAAATGGTAAGCTAAAATGATAAATGTATGAGATAAGGGGGAAAAAAGCCCACACATATTCACCCCCAGCCATGGTCAACCCAGGCTTCCCATGATGCTTTTGGGTAGGATAGAGAAGGTGTAGACTAGGTCAGGGATAGGCAACTGTGGCTCTTTTATGACTCGTGGACTTCAACTCCCAGAATTCCTGAGCCAGCATGGGGGAAGCTTTGGCCCCTTCATGACTTGTGGAGTTCATCTCCCAGAATTCCTGAGCCAGCATGGGAGAACTATGGCCCTTTTATGACTCGTGGACTTCAACTCCCAGAATTCCTCAGCCAGCCTCCATTTTGTTTGTTAGATTTAAGACAGGAGTCTTCAAACTTGGCTCTTTTGTGACTGGTGGACTTCAACTCCCAGAATTCCTGAGCCCGCATGGCTCAGCTTGGAAACCTCTCCCTTTCCCCTCAGCGTGGCTGGCTCAGGAATTCTGGGAGTTGAAATCCACCAGTCATAAAAGAGCCCAGGTTACCTACCCCTGGACTAGGTCATCAGCCATAGTTGCAGTTGTTCCTCATGGGGCATTTTCTGCCTCTGGTAAGGACCCTCCCCGTGTTAATATTAATGTTAATATTAATAGGGCAGGGAATCAAAAAGCAACTGAAGCCTCTTTCTGCATCCGAGCATGGCCACGTGATTGCATGCAAGCCGGGATCTCTTAACCGAGTAATCTACCTTGATTCTAAGAAGGCTGTGCTGTAGGGCGGCCCTTCACTTAGGGACCGAAGTTACAACGGCAACCGTCGTAAGTCGAGGACTAACTAACCTGTACCACCTTACATCTTCTGCTTCTCTGCAGGCTTCCCATGCATGGACCTCATGGCCCTGGAAGAAGAGGCGGCCCCCGAGGTTGGCCAGGAGTTTGAGTTTTGGCCGCTGACCGCCAGCGAGAAAGCTGGGAAGGTGGTCCCTGCTTCCGTGGAGATCCTTCACCTCGTCTACTTTAAAGACGGGCAGGTAAGGTGGCAAATTCCTTCTGCTTTTCTTGGAAAACCAGGCTGTCCTGCGGCTTCTCTCCCCCCCCCCAGGTGTGATGCAATCTCATTCCCAAAGAGGAGAGAAATATAAGATCTTAAAAGTTCCTTTTCTTCCACGGGGACGTTTGGGTGACGACGCGCAATGGAGCAGGCCGTCCTCCTTCTGTTCCTTGGGACCGGAGTTTGCTAAGTCAGTCACTTAGCGAATCGCTGCAGCCGTTTAAGGCAGTGGTTCTCAACCTTTTTAATGCCGTGACCCCCCAACCGGTCGTAAGTCGAGGACTACTCAACCGGTCGTAAGTCGAGGACTACTCAACTGGTGCGGCACCGTTTGCAGAATGGGACTTTTGGCTGGCTCAGCAGGGCAGAGACAGCCTGGACAATTCCTATTGGCTTTTGAAAGCCAATAGAATGAGATTCTATTCAAGAGAGTCTATTCTATTGGCTTTCAAAAGCCAATAGAATAAAAGGGAGGAGCACAGCTAAGGAAAAGGGGGGAAAAAATGGCGGGTTGCGTTGTTTGGCGACCCCCGTGAAATGGTCGTTTGACCCCAAATGGGGTCCCGACCCACAGGTTGAGAACCGCTGGTTTAAGGGAATCGTGCAGCCGTTAAGCAAATCCGGATTCCCCCACGGAGTTCGCTTGTCAGAAGGTCTGAAAAAGGGATCCCGTGACCCCCTCAGGATGCTGTAAAAGAGTCAGGTCCCAAGCATCTGAATCCTGATCACGTCGCCCTGAGGGGGCTGCAACGGTCGCAAGGGTGAAAAACGGTCCTCAAGTTGCTTTTTTCAGCGCCGTCGTCTCTCTGAACGGTCACTAAACGAACGATTGTAAGTCCAGGACTCCCTGTGTTTGCTGCTCTTGAGAAGGCCGGATGCTGAAGTTGAAACTCAAATACTTCGGCCATCCAGTGAAAAGGAAGGACTCCCTGGAGAAGGGCCTGATGCTGGGAAAGATGGAGGGCAAGAGAAGAAGGGGACGACAGAGAAGGAGATGGCTGGATGGAGTCCCTGAAGCAGTAGGCGTGAGCTTAAATGGAATTTAATTTAAATTTAAATGGAATTAAAAAGAATGGAGGCCTTTGAACTCTGGTGCTGGAGAAGACTCCTACGAGTCCCCTGGACTGCAAGGTGATCCAACCGGTCAGTCCTGGAGGAGATCAACCCTGACTGCTCTTGAGAAGGCCAGATCCTGAAGTGGAAACTCAAGTCCTTTGTCCACCTAATGAGAAGGAAGGACTCCCTGGAGAAGAGCCTAATGCTGGGAAAGATGGAGGGCAAGAGAAGAAGGGGACAACAGAGAAGGAGGTGGCTGGAAGGAGTCACTGAAGCAGGAGGCGTGAGCTTCAATGGACTCCAGAAGATGGTGGAGGACAGGAAGGCCTGGAGGAACGCTGTCCATGGGGTCGCGATGGATTGGACACGACTTCGCAACTAACAACCACAAAAATAGAAAAGGTGTCCACTGTCCAGTTGGTGGGATCCAGAAAAAGAGATTCCTGGGATATTATTTGACCCAAAGTAGAAAACTTTACGGAATGAACCACACGGACACAGAAGGAAGCAAAACCAGCTCTCTCGGTTTCCCGCTCAAAAGCTAGCATATGTCTAGGGAGGTTGTCAGTTATCCAGATCACATTTAAGCCAAAGATACAGGACTTCCTTGTTTTTCTTCTGAAGACGTTTCGCTTCCCATCCCAGAAGCTTCTTCAGCTCTGACTGGATGGTGGGGAAGGGAAGGATTTATACGCCTTGCAGACAGCTGGTCATTTGCCTCCTTTTAAAGAGTCGTTGAGGCCACTTGGAGGTTTACTTGTGTCCTCAGGGTCACCTGAGTGGTGCATATGGGGGTAGAGCCTTCTTGGAGCTGCTGAAAGGACCGTGTGGTAGACTGGAGATAGATAATGTCCTATCCCTCCCCCTCTGTTGAGGGAGGGGCGTTCAATTTTGACCTAGATGGCCTCTTTGAACCCTCTTTCAAACCAGCGGTATTCTCTGTCCAAAATGTAGATTTTGACAAACCTCCAAGCGGCCTCAACAGCTCTCTGAAAGGATACAAATGACCGCTGTCTGCAAGGAGTATAAATCCTTCCACTCCCCACCATCCAGTCAGAGCTGAAGAAGCTTCTGGGATGAGAAGGGAAACGTCTTCAGAGAAAAACAAAGGAAGTCCAGTTGCCTCTTGAAAAAGCACCTTTGGGAGAAAGAGGAAAGGGAAAGAGGAAGAGGAAGATGGGAAGCAAAGGAGAAGAAGGATAAGAGAGACAGAAAGAAAAAGAGAGAGAGAGAGAGAAAGAAAGAAAAGAAAGAAAGAAAGAAAGAAAGAAAGAAAGAAAGAAAGAAAGAAAGAAAGAAAGAAAGTGTCTTCAAGGAATATAAATCCTTCCCCACCATCCAGTCAGAGCTGAAGAAGCTTCTAGGATGAGAAGAGAAATGTCTTCAGAGAAAA
>JAKSXO010000035.1:4264402-4311902 GCA_024509115.1 Crotalus helleri | reverse complement strand
TCTGAAATGGTGTAGGCAGGGTCTTCTGCCTGAGCAGGGGAATGGACTAGATGACCTCTAAAGTCCCTTCCAACTCTGTTATTCTATTCTATTCTTCCATTCTGTCTGTATGTTGCTAAAATTCTTGGCTGTCATGACCTTTACCTGGGCGAAACTGCATCATAAGGTGATAATTTTGGATCCAAGGTGCCTCAGGTGGGCTGACTTAAAGAAGGTGTCCCAGATCAGGGGCTCAGGGCTCCTAAAGTAATGCAATTTGAGCCAACTATGGCTGTTTCAGTGCTATTGGGCTGCTGTCGCAGTCCCGCGATCTTCATTTTCAACCTTCTGTGACAGTTTCCCAGCCAATCTTGCAATCCTTTTACTTCCCTCCCCATCTAGGCCCCAGTCACTTAAACCTCGGTTTGCTTCCATCTCAGGTGGCCGTCACGAAAAAACTCTACCTGCTCCTCCTCGACCTGCAGAAGGACAACAGCTCCTGAGCGTCACTCCGGCATCGCAAACTGGAACCCTCCGGCGGCGGTGGCGAGGACGCGCCACCTTTTCCGTCCTCGGGACTGAACAAGACCCCAAACGATTGGGGATTGTGGACTCCCCAAGCCCAACACAAGCGTTTCACTTCCAAAGCGTGTCGACACTCCGACCTCTCTCCAACTTGGTTCCTCTGCATCACACACCTGCACACACAAGTCCCGGCCTCCCCCCTCCCAAGGAATTGGCTGGGAGATCATCGGAATCCCGGCCAAGCCATTAGGAGAGAGTGGAGGGTCGTTCTCTACTGGAAACACTCCTCCCCCCCCCCCCCCCCGGTGATCTCGGTTTGTTGGGTTGATAGAAGAACCTGGTCAATTTTATTTTTATTTTGTTTGCGTTCCAGCTTAAGGGTGCGGCCGGACCAGAGACGAATCACTGGCGGGATGCAGGCAGGGGGATGCTGATAGCCATTGGTGAGGTCAGAACAGTGACCTGCCTCTCCCACTCCTCACAGCCCACCCACCCACCCAGATCTGATGTATTTGTTTGCCACTTTGACTCACAGTTGGAGAAAGCAGAGAGTTGCCCCCCCCCAGGCTAGAGCAAAGGGGGGGGGTCTCTGCGGCTGCTTTAAAACTTGTGGACTTCAACTCCCAATGGCTGGCTGGGGGATTCTGGGAGTTGAAGTCCACAAGTCTTAAAGCGGCCACATTTGCAGACCCCTAGGCTAGAGAATTTGCTGGCTGTATCAAGTGAGGGCCCCCGTGTCCCTTCACCTCTTCCCCCCCCCAGAACAAAAGCCTTTGGTAACACTGCACCTTTATGTGCCTTTTCTTGCTTGGAGAATTGTGTGTCTTTCCCCCCCCCCCCACACACACACCCCATGAACGCAATCTCTCTTTGCACGCTCATCAGCCCACAAACACCTTGCGGTTTGCTAATTCCAGAGGCTCAGGGTGGACACGGAGGGTGGGGGGGGGCTTTTCCCCCCTCCCCTTTTGCTGGTTGGGGTTGATCCTTGTTTGAAGAGCACCTGGAAAAACCTCCCGAGTTGACGGGCGGTCCTCGACTTAACGACGGAGCCCCGGATTTCTGACATTGGTTAAAGTTGAGTTTTTCTCTCTCCCCCCCCCCCCCCCGTTTTACGACTTTTCTTGTGGCTTGACCTTGGCCCACGGCAACGGTCGTAAGTACGAGTCTGTTGCCAAGCCTCTGAGTTTTGATCACGTGACCCCGGGGGGGGGGACGTCGCAGTGAAAAGGGTCACGGGTCCCTTTTTTCCAGCGCCGTCGCAACTCTGAACGGCCGCTAAACGGACCGTCGTACCAGCTGTGCCTTGTGCAAGGTGTTTGACAACATCCTTTTTCTTCAAACTGGAGCCCTTCCAGGCATAAGGATTGGATTTTTATATTTTTTTTTTGGGAATGGCACAGGTAGTCCTCGCTTTACGACTGCAGTCGGGCCCCAGATTTCCTTGGCTTGAGGAAGACAGTTGTCACAGGAGTTTTGCCCCATTTGACGACCGTTGTTAAGTGAATCACTGCCGTTGTTAAATGCGTCGTGAGGTCGTTAAACAAATCTGGCTCCCCCTCCCCCCCGACTCTGGTCAGGTCGCAAAAGGGGATCGCGTAATCCCGGGACACTGAAACCGTCATAAGTACGAACCAGTCGTCAAGCATCTGAATTTTGATCAGGTGACCCGGGGGAGGCTGCAAGGGTCGCCAGTGTGAAAGGCGGTCCTAAGTCTCCTTTTTTTCCAGTGCCATTGTAAGCGTGAACGGTCACTAAATGAGCTGTTGTAAGTTGAGGACTACCTTTGTGAGAAAGAGCTTGGGAGAGTGAACAAGGATACTGCTAAGGAGAAGAGAAAGGGAAGAGAGGAGGGAAGGGGAGAAGAGAAGAGGAAAAAGGAAAGGAGAGAAGAGGGAAGGGAAGAGGAAAAGGAGAAGAGAGGGAGAGGAGAGGAGAAAGGGAAGAAGAGTGGAGGGAAGGGAGAGGAGAAGAACGGAAGGAAGAGAAAGGGAAGAGCAGGAAAGGGAGAGAAGGGAAGAGGAAAAGAAAGATGAGGGAAGAGGAGAGGAGAGAAGGAACGGGAAGAGAAGAGGAACGGGAGAAGAGAGGGAAGGGAGAGAAGAGGAGAGGAAAAAGGGAAGAAGAGAGAAAGGGACGGGAGAGGAGAAGAGGAATGGAAGGGAGGAGGGAGGAAGAGAGAAGGGAAGAGAAAAAGATGAGGGAAGAGGAGAGAAAGGGACGGGAGAAGAGAAGAGGAACGGAAGGGAGAAGAGAGGGAAGAGGGAAGGGAGAGAAGGGAAGAGGAAAAGATGAGATGAGGGAAGAGGAGAGGAGAAAGGGAAGAAGAGAAAGGGAGAGGAGAAGAGAAGAGGAACGGAAGGGAGAAGAGAGGGAAGAGGGAAGGGAGAGAAGGGAAGAGGAAAAGATGAGATGAGGGAAGAGGAGAGGAGAAAGGGAAGAAGAGAAAGGGAGAGGAGAAGAGAAGAGGAACGGAAGGGAGAAGAGAGGGAAGAGGGAAGGGAGAGAAGGGAAGAGGAAAAGATGAGATGAGGGAAGAGGAGAGGAGAAAGGGAAGAAGAGAAAGGGAGAGGAGGAGAGAAGAGGAACAGAAGGGAGAAGAGATGGAAGAGGAGAAAGGGAAGAAGAGAGGGACGGGAGGAGAAGAGGGACGGAAGGGAGAAGAGAGAAAGGGAAGAGGAAAAGATGAGATGAGGGAAGAGGAGAGGAGAAAGGGAAGAAGAGAGAAAGGGACGGGAGAAGAGGAACGGAAGGGAGAAGAGAGGAAGGGGAAAAGAGAGGAGAGAAGGATGGGAGAGGAGAGGAACGGAAGGGAGAACAGGAAAAAGGAAGATGAAAAGGGAAGAAGAGATGAGGGAAGAAGAGAAGAGAAAGGGAAGGAGTGGAGGGAAGGGAGAGGAGAAGAGAAGAGGAACGGAAGGAAGAAGAGAGGAGAGAAAGGGAAGAGGAGAGGAACGGAAGGGAGAGGAGAAGAGCCAGTCCTTAGCTGGAGAGTGGATGAAGCAAGAGATTCGAAAGATGGCAGCCTGGCAGGGTCAACCAGATAGATTTGCAATCAGATGAGTCATCCCAAAGGTGCTTTTTTTCCATGAGGCCACTGGACTTCCTGGTTTTTCTCTGAAGACCTTTCGCTTCCCATCCCAGAAGCTTCTTCGGCTCTGACCGGATGGTGGGGGAAATGGAAGGATTTAGACTCCTTGCAGACAGCCCGTCCTTTGCCTCCTTTTAGAGGCCGCTTGGACGGCGGTCTGCAAGGAGTATCAATCCTTCCCTTCCCCACCATCGGGTCAGAGCTGAAGAAGCTTCTGGGACGAGAAGGGAAACGTCTTCAGAGGAAAAACAAGACAGTTCAGTGGCTTCCTGGGGGAGGAAAAAAAAAAAAAGCACCTTTGGGACAAGCAGGACCTGGAATGGCTGAGAAGCTCCACAGACCATCGGGTGAGTTAGTTCTACTTGATTGTAATATTTCGTGGATAGAATTTTGCAAATCTAAAAAAGCAATTCTCCTTCTCTTCCCCCCCCTTTTTTTCATTTACTACCTAATAAACTAGTTTTCTGAGCTGCTTTCTCCATCCAGGATGCAGCTGAGGGCTATGCTGCCTCTTCTCTGACTGTTCCCACCAGCATCTCCTGCGTGAATCTCCCAAGGTCTTCCCCATATCTCCTTGGAGCTCCCGAGGCATAGATCTGCTCTCGAGGAAGGATCTTTGTCCAATTCCCCCCCCCCAAGGTGTTTTCCCCACACATAAAAGTAGTCCTTGACTTACAACTGTTCTGTTTAGTGACCGCTCTGAATTAACGACGAGGAAGGATCTTTGTCCAATTCCCCCCCCCCAAGGTGTTTTCCCCACACATAAAAGTAGTCCTTGACTTACAACTGTTCTGTTTAGTGACCGCTCTGAATTAACGACCCCTAACCAATTTCCTGACAGAGGACAATTAACCAGTGGAACAGCTTGCCTCCAGAGGTTGTGGGTGCTCCATCACTGGAGGCTTTTAAGAAGAGACTGGACAGCCACTGGACTGGAATGGTGTCATAGGGTCTCCTGCTTGAGCAGGGGGTTGGACTAGAGGACCTCCAGGGCCCCTTCCAACTCTTATTCTGCGAGGGTCTCCTGTCCAAGCGGGGTTGGACTAGAAGATCTCCAAAGTCCCATCTAACTGTTATTCTGCAAGGGTCTCCTGCTTGAGCAGGGGGTTGGACTAGAAGACCTCTAGGGTCCCTTCCAACTGTTATTCTGCAAGGGTCTCCTGTCCAAGCGGGGTTGGTCTAGAAGACCTCCAGAGTTCCCTTCCAACTTATTCTGCAAGGGTTTCCTGCTTGAGCAGGGGGTTAGACTAGATGACCTCCAAAGTCCCTTCCAACTCTTTTGTTATTCATGCAAGCTATTTCTTGACTTCTGGGCGTCTGAACCTTGACCTCACCCATCTTTAGGGTGCCTCGCCTTCCCACATGCCTTGACGGCCTTTCTCAGCTACGGCTTCAGGAGCTGCATCCCATCGCCCACTCCCAACCAAGGGGCCACGCTGGTGAGGACCGAGTTGATGAGTTGTGTAGCCCAGGCCTTGAGGAAGCCCACCCTGGTAGTTGGGATCTTTTCTGACACCTCCCCCCTTCCCTGCAGCTGGAATCTCTTGCAGGGATCTCCAATGGGGGATCTTCCATCGCTCCAGGTAATCCTCAACTTAAGAAACCGGAGTTTGTTAAGCAAGATAGTTGTTTAATCGGTTGCACCCAGTTTTAATGACTTCTGCCATGGTGGTGAAGCAAATTGCTGCCGTTATTAAACAAGGCGTGCAGCCGTTAAGGAGATCTGTCTTGCCTCATCTGTGCGGGTCCAAGCTCAGCTGCAAGTTTCACAAGATCCTGGGATGCCACAACCATAGCCAATCCATCATGGTTGCTCAAGTGCCTGAATTCTGATCCCAGGATTGTGGAGCTGTTGCGACGATTGCTAAGTGTGATGGCCAATTGTCACTTTTCGTTTCTCCACCCCCCCCCCCTCCAGTGCTGTTGTCGCTTTGAACGGTCACTAAACAAATGCTTCCAAGTAGAGGACTAACTGCACTGAACTGAGTTTTGCAAGGATGGATTTAAAAATTGACAGGAGCAAATTTTGCAAACGGGCCTCTCAATCTGCAAAATTTTGGGGGTTCCCTGTCTTAAGCTCGGGAGCCTGGGGACAAAACGAGGGGCTTGGAATGAGCTGCAGGCTTTAATCCTGGGGGGCGGTCTTGCTTTCTTGCAACTGTTTGCTTGACACACCCACAAAGTCATGTCTGAAAACCAGCAGCCTCCGTCCAGCAGTTCATGCATTGCAAACTTTTTATCTTTCCGCTCTGGTATTTTTAGAAAAGCAAGTGAGAGAGGCCTTTGCTGGTCTTGATCCAAGTTAAATCCTAGTTAGTGTCTCAGATATCCCAAACTCCTTGGGAAAAGAGCTGTCAGAGGAGGCCAGACAAGAAATAACATATGGATGGAAGCTGATCGAGAAGCAACCTAGAAATTAAAGCAGAAATTTCCTGACCGTGAGAACGATCAACCAATGGAACAGAAATCTCCAGATGTTGTGGGAGCTTCATCCCTGGAAGCTTTTGAGAAGAGACTGGACTGCCATCTGTCGGAAATAGGGTAAGGTCTCCTGCTTGGGGGGGGGTTGGACTAGATGACCTGCAAGGTCCCTTCCAACTGTTGTTACTCTAACTCAGTGGTTCTCAACCTTTTTAATGCCGCGACCCCAACCGGTCGTAAGTCGAGGACTACTCAACCGGTTGTAAGTCGAGGACTACTCAACGGGTGCAGCACCGTTTGCAGAATGGGATTTGGCGGGCTCAGCAGGGCAGAGAAAGCTTGGACAATTCCTATTGGCTTTTGAAAGCCAATAGAATTAGACTCTATTCAAGAGAGTCTCTTCTATTGGCTTTCAAAAGCCAACAGAATAAAAGGGAGTAGCACAGCTAAGGAAAAGGGGGAAAAAATGGCAGACTGCATTGTTTGGCGACCCCCGTGAAATGGTCGTTCGACCCCAAATGGGGTCCCGACCCACAGGTTGAGAACCACTGCTCTAACTAGTGTAGGGTCTCATGCTTGGGTGGGGGTTGGACTAGATGACCTGCAAGATCCCTTCCAATTGATTATTATTCTAAATTATGTAGGGCAGGGGTGGCAACCTTGGTTTTTTTATGACTCTTGGACTTCAACTCCCAAATTCCTGAGCCAGCATGGGGGAACTATGGCCCCCTCATGACTCGTGGACTTCAACTCCCAGAATTCCTGAGCTAACCAGTTCAACTTCTTGGAGTTGAGGTCTACGAGTCACAAAAGAGCCGAGGTTGCCTACCCATGGTGTAGGATCTCCTATTTGGGCCGGAGTTGGACTAGATGACCTGCAAGGTCCCCTCTTGTTATTCTAAATGGTGTGGAGGCATATCTTCCGCTTGGTGGGGGTTGGACTAGATGACCTGGCAGGTCCCTTCCTACTCTGCTTAAATTCTAAAGGCAGCTTCAGACAAACCTTCCAAAGCGTCCTGGGCCGCAGAATTATACACTAGAGGAGATTTAAAAAAAAAAAAAAACCGACGTCGGACTTGGATGCACAAAAACTCAAAACTTTATTCAAAGAACTTCAACGCAACTTTTCCAACTCCTCTCATGTCGGGCGAAAGACGGCCTCGCCTTCTCTCCCTCTCCCCCCCCCCCCACTTTCTTTATAACGAACCAACCACCCGTCGAACAAGGGAAACGGAACGAAAACCGGCGCCAACCGTGGCGACGCGCCGTCGGGCAGCGGCCGCTCAGATGACCGCTTTCTCCGGGCTGCCGGGCGAGGGGCTCCGGCCGGCTTGCAGGCTGCCGGCCGCCCCGTCGGAGCGGCAGATGGGGATGGGGACGGTGCGCTCCCAGGCGGGGCTGGAGCCCAGGCGGGGCGCCTCGATGCGGAGCCGTCCGGCCTCCGGCGCCAGGCAGCAGGTCAGCGCCTCCAGGTCGGCGTCGTCGGGCAGGAGCAGCTCCCGTCGCACCTCGCGGACCTCGTGGCAGATGCAGCCGTCGGAAGCCTCGCTCCGCTGGTCGCGCCGGCCGCAGACCGTCAGCTTGGTGCCGTCCACCTTGACGGCCAGCTCCTCCGGGCAGAAGTCGCCCACCTCCAGGCTGAAGTAGTAGGTGCGCCCGTCGTCGCTCTGCTCCAGCCGGGGCAAGCCGCTGCTCGAGCCGCTCCGACGGGTGCCCAGGCCTCCGCTTCCCCCGCCGCCGCTGCTCTGCCAGCCCGACAGGCGCGGATAGGCGTCGAGCAGCCCGACCCGCAGCCTCTCCATCTCCTCCAGGTGGCTCTGCAGGTCGCCCACCAGCTGGTCCAGCAGCGCCTGCGGGGGCATCCCCAGCGAGACGCACTCGAAGCTGCGCGGGGCGCCGCGGGTCAAGCGCAGACGGCACTCGCGGGAGAAGGTCGACATGGCCTCGGGGGAGCCCGCCAACAGCCCGTCTGGCAACGGCTGCCTTTGGAGAGCGAGCGAGAACCGGCGCGGCGGGCTTGTCTGGCGGCGGCTACTGCTGTAACTCTTGCGCGCTTCGACGACGCGCGGGTTGCTCTGCCTTGCAAGGATCGCAGCGCTGGCACGTCTGCAAGCCCGGCCCGGGTAAGGGGCGGAGCGAGAGGCCGGCCCGCTTTGCAGCAAACAAAGTTGCAAAGAGTGGCGCCAGGCCAGGAGGCAGCGCGCCCCGGTTGCGCGCCAGGCTCCGGGACGCTGAACCAGCCTAGGCTGCATCGCCCTTTCTTGCAAACTGGCGGGGTGGATAGGGCGGGAAAGACTCGCAGGGAGACGGGTGTCCGCCGCCCCTCCAACAAAAAAAAGGCGCCGTTTTGCAGCGCGGACCTCTTTGCACCGTTGCAATTCAGATTAGACGTCGATGTTCGATTTTGTTTTTAAAACAAAGCTGCGCGCTTTGGAGAGGTGCCAAGGAAAAAGGACTTTTTCCCAATTTTGCATCCGCTCCAGCGTCTCGGAGGCCGGCCTGAAATGCGCCGGCAACCGTTGCAATTCATATTATACGATATTATATAAAGAATATATTAGATAATCATTCGCAAGCTTGCAAAAACGCGAACAGTTCTTTCTCCTTGCGCTCCTCTCCAAAGCGCACGCCTTTCTTTTTCTTTTTGGCAAATCTAGCAGGTCGACGGAGGGTATTAAAGTGTTCCTTCTCTCTGCCCCTCTCGCTTTTTTAAATAATAATAATAATAGCAATAGTAACAGATCGACGTAGAATATGAATTGCAACGAAGCAGCGCAGTCGGCGCAGGCCTCCGAGACGCGGGAGCAGATGCAAAATTGGGGGAAAAAGTCCTTTTTCCTTTCAACTCTCCAAACCGCGCGTCTTTTTTATTTTTTATTTTTTTTAAATCTAACAGATCGACGTAACGTATAATATGACTTTGCAACGGTGCAAAGTGGTCCGCGCTGCAAAACGACGCCTTTTTTTTTTCTTTTTCTTGACAGCCTGCGAATCTTTCCCGCCCTATCCCGGTTTGGGAAGGGCGATGCAGAAAGGATGGCTCCGATGCTGCTGGAAATGGGCGTGAATTCGGCCGGTTTTTGCAAGTTGCATCAATTGCGCATGTTTGTTTGTTTGTTTTTTTACAAATGCTGTTTATGGAAGTCATTGAATTAAACTAATTTAATTATTGAGCCAGTTTGATCTAGGTAGGGGTTAAGGAAACAGGATAGAAAGCTGGAGCAGGTGGGGCTAGTCCAGTTGAGGTCTAGTCCCTCTCTAGCCATGAAAGCCAGCTGGGTGACTTTGGGCAAGTCCTTCTCTCTCTCTCTCAACCCACCCCATTGTGAGGTACACAATAAATGTACATAGTTATAATTTTTCATTTCTGCTAAAGGAATAGGCATATAGAAGTATTTGGCTAAGGTGTTTTTAGGAAAGGAGATGTGGTAAGCTGGAGGAATAGAGAGGAAATTTATATGCTGACTCAAAGCATACTTTCAGAATAGTGCACATTATTGCATATGGCTTATAGCTTATGAATAACATTATTCATTTTATATAAGGTGTATTCTTTATTAAAACTGTCTATAATAATAATAGTAAAGTTGGAAGGGACCTTGTAGGTCATCTAGTCCAACCCCCTGCTCAGGCAGGAAACCCTATACCATTTCAGACAAATGGCTGTCCAGTGTGTGTCTCTTCTTAAAAACCTCCAGTGTTGGAGCATTCACCACTTCTGGAGGCAGGTTGTTCCTCTGGTTAATTGTTCTCACTGTCAGGAAGTTTCTCCTTAGTTCCAGGTTGCTTCTCTCCTTGATTGGTTTCCATCCGTTGCTTCTTGTCCTGCCTTCAGGCACTTTGGAGAATAGCTTCACTAGAGTTAATATTTTAAAGTGTAACTGTGAACCAAAGTGCAGCCATGTTTAACCGAAGCAATGAACTCTGTTACACACACAGCTTTTAGAACAGTGGTTCTCAACCTTTTTAATGCCGCGACCCCCAACCGGTCGTAAGTCGAGGACTACTCAACTGGTGCAGCCCCGTTTGCAGAATGGGACTTTTGGCGGGCTCAGCAGGGCAGAGACAGCCTGGACAATTCCTATTGGCTTTTGAAAGCCAATAGAATTGGACTCTATTCAAGAGAGTCTATTCTATTGGCTTTCAAAAGCCAATAGAATAAAAGCGAGTAGCACAGCTAAGGAAAAGGGGGAAAAAAATGGCGGACTGCGTTGTTTGGCGATCCCCCGTGAAATGGTCGTTCGACCCCAAATGGGGTCCCGACCCACAGGTTGAGAACCACTGTTCTAGAATGAAAAGCAGGCACTCTTATAGGTAAATGAGGGAAGAATAAGTCCTTTACAGTTGCAATTATCCAGTTTGGTTAACAGTTCACCTTGTAGAGAAGCTACACCCTGAGTTAGCAGGATGTTACAAATCATGCCACAGAAAAGGGAGGGGAGGGGCGCACAAAGAAAGTGGTATCCGTAAATTTATCTCCAATCCAGCAGCTTCCTTTCAATCGATAAGTTTTATTTAGGTATTTATTTAGAACACTCCCATAATTTTATTCAGAAATGGCTGTCACAAAACTAACAGTTAAAAACAGCATTATAACATCATAACACAATGAATGTATACATATATATACATACACACACACACACACACATGTGTGTGTGTGTGTGTATGTATATATATATATATATTTTCTGAGGTTTTCGCGGGTATTTGTATGTAGGTCTTTGGTTGTTCGGGTTTTCTCCCACGTAAAATTGGAAGTGTCTTGGCGACGTTTCAACGAAGTCCCATTCGTCATCTTCAGGCTGGTGCTTTCAGCTTCGTGCCTCGAGCAGCAGTGTGTGGTCTTGGCTGTTTCTTCCTTTTAACTGCCAGTGGAGGTATGAACTGATTGGGTGGGAGCTTGGCTGTGTTCTGATTGGGTGGAGGTGTGTTCTGATTGGTTAGGGGCTTGGCTGTGCTCTGATTGGCTGGGGGGTTGGCTGTGCTCTGATTGGCTGGGGGGTTGGCTGTGCTCTGATTGGCTGGGGGAGTGTTCTGTTTGGTTGTGCTCAGGTTAGTCTGAGTTGCAGAGGGATTCAAGATTTTGGGCTGCCCTGCCATTCCTTGGCTTCGCGTTCGTGGTCGTGCTTCCTCTTCATGGAGGGTGTCAGTTTGCTTCATGTATGGATTGGGGGGGTTTAAAGTGGCTAATGATGCAGCTGTGGTCTGGCTTCTGGTTTGTGGTCGTGCCTCATAGTCAGTGTGGCTTTGGGTTTGTTTTTTGCGTGGATGTTTGGTGGTGACCTCCTGTGTGGTTTTTGTGAGTGTGGGTCTGGTATCATTTTTTGTGTTAGGGAGTCGTTTGTCAGTGAGGGCGGGTTTCCAAATGGCTGGTAGGCGGGAGGTATCATCTCGCTTGTTCATGCTGTGTGGGCGTTTTTCTATCTCGATGGCTTCTCTGATTATTCTGTTATTAAAATGTTCACTTTTGGCAATGGTTCTGGTATTTTTAAAGTCAATTTCATGTCCTGTAGCTTTAAGGTGTTGGACCAGGGAAGATGTTGGTTCCTCTTTTTTGACTGAGTTCTTATGTTCTTCAATGCGTGCACTTATTCTTCTGTTGGTTTGTCCGATGTATGTGGTGGGACAAGTGGTGCATGGGATTTCGTATACTCCTTGATTTTCTAATTCAATTTTATCTTTGGGGTTTCTAAGGATGGTGGATATTTTTCTGTTTGTGCAGGATGCTGTTTTGATGTTGTGTTTATGGAGGATCTTACTGATTCTGTCTGTGATGCCTTTTATGTATGGGAGGATGGCTTTGCCGTTTTCTTGTTCTTTGTCTTGGATTTTAGTGGGGGTTTCTTTTTGGATTAGGTTTGTAATCTTATTTCTATGGAATCCATTGGATGTTAGTACATTGGTGAGAGTGTGTAGTTCGGGTTTTAGGTGTTCTTCGTCAGTTAAGCGTTTTGTTCTGGAGATGAGTGTCTTGGCTACAGAGTTGATCTGTGCTGGGTGGTGGTGTGAGAGAGCATGCAGATAGCGGTTTGTGTGTGTTTTCTTCTGGTAGATGGTGTGTCCTAGGGAGCCATTGGATTTCTTGTAGACTAAGACATCCAGGAAGGGAAGTTGGTTGTTAGTTTCTGTTTCCATGGTGAACTGTATTTTGGGGTGTAGGCTGTTGAGGTGTGTGAGGAAGTTGTCCAGTTTTTCTTTCCCATGTGGCCAGATTATGAAGGTGTCGTCTACGTATCTGAGCCAGAGTTTGGGTTTGTGATCAGATTTTTCTAGAGCTTGGGTTTCAAAGTGTTCCATGTAGAGGTTGGCAATGACAGGTGAGAGGGGTGATCCCATGGGTGCTCCTTCTGTTTGTTTGTATTTTTGTCCATTATAGATGAAGTATGTGTTGGATAGGCAGTGGTTGGTCAGATCTAAGATGTGTTTGGGGGGGGGTTATATTTGTTTTGGATAGCTGTCAAGGTTTCTATATATATATATATATATATATATATATATATATATATGTGTGTGTGTATATATATATATATATATATATATATATATATATATATGTATATATGTATATATGTATATATGTATATATATGTTTTTGGAGGTTTTCGCGGGTGTTTGTATGTAGGTCTTTGGTTATTCGGGTATTCTCCCGCGTAAAATTGGAAGTGTCTTGGCAACGTTTTGACGAAGTCCCATTCGTCATTTTCATGCTGGTGTTTTCAGCTTCGTGCTTTGAGGACCACACATTGCTAAGGCCACACATTGCTCCTCGAAGCACGAAGCTGAAAACACCAGCCTGAAGATGACGAATGGGACTTAGCTAAGACCACACATTGCTCCTCGAAGCACGAAGCTGAAAACACCAGCCTGAAGCTGACGAATGGAACTTCGTCGAAACGTTGCCAAGACACTTCCAATTTTACGCGGGAGAATACCCAAATAACCAAAGACCTACATGTATATATATATATGTGTGTTTGTGTGTGTGTGTGTATGGTTTTCTCCCGTGTCAAATTGGAAGTGTCTTGGTGACGTTTCGACGAAGTCTCATTCATCTTCAGGCTGGTGTTTTCGGCTTCGTGCTTCTAGGAGCAATGTGTGATCATAGCTGTTTCATACCCCCACTGGCAGTTAAAAGGAAGAAACAGCTACGATCACACATTGCTCCTAGAAGCACAAAGCCGAAAACACCAGCCTGAAGATGATGAATGAGACTTCGTCGAAACGTCACCAAGACACTTCCAATTTGACGCGGGAGAAAACCCGAATAACCAAAGACCTACACACACACACACACACACAAACATATATACACACATACATATATACATATACACACAAATATATATCTATACATATCTATCATAAATATATATATATATATATATATATATATATATATATATATATATATATATATATATATATATATATATATACACACATACATACATACACACACACACATACATACATACATATATATACATATATGGGGGGGGCGGAGTCAACGGGCCAAATCCAATCCCTCCTGCATTACCAAAATATCAAAATAGTACCCAGTAGTGCCAAAATGCAGATAGTCCTCAAGTTACGACCCCAGTTGAGCCGCAAAATGGACCCTCCTCCAAAGTCACTGATTAAAATGTGGAATAGCACCCAGGGGATAACCGTGTTGGAAGGGACCTCGGAGGTCTTCTACTCCAGCCCCCTGCTCAAACAGGAGAGACCCTATCCCAGTGATGGCAAACCTTTTAGAGATCGAGTGCCCAAAACCCGCCCCCCCCCGTCCCTGCTCCGCCCTGCCCACTGGGACACCCACCACCTCCACGGCCCGCCACAGATCTCCCAGGCAGCCCAGCGCCATGGCGGCTACGCCTTCCGCCCATGCCATGCCCCGCAGCATCATCTGCGCGCGACGGGGCGCAAGGGCGGAGTCTTGTCCCCGTTGCCCAGCTACCATGTCCTTGGCTGCGCTGCTTCGCGTGGGCCACGCCCAGGGGCGACTCTCCTCTGGGGGGGCTGCTGGTGAGGAGGGGGCCGTGGGAGGAGGCGGGGCTGGAGAGACGGTGCGTGTGTCCACAGAGAGGGCTCCGAATGCCGCCTCTGGCACCCGTGCCATAGGTTCGCCACGACTGCCCTATCCCATTCTAGACAGGTGGCTGTCCCGTCTCGTATTAAAAGTCTCCAGTGATGGCGCACCCACAACTTCTGGAGGCAGGTCGTTCCGCTGATTAATTGTTCTAGATAGCCTGGCCCTGTGCCATAGAGGGCTTTAAAGGTGAGGACTAGCAGCTTGAATTGCAGCTCACAGAACAGTGGTGTAACATGGGCAAACTCCTATCACGGCACACAGGGCTGCCTTCTGGACCAGTGGTAGCTTCTGGATGGTCTTCAAGGGCAGCCCCACGTAGTATGCATTTGAGCAATCCGGACGGGAGGTGACTAAAGCAGGAGAGACTGTGCAAAGCCTCCCAGTCCAGGAAAGGGACAATTGAAGCACCAGACCAAACTAGACCAAACACGCGCACACACACACACACACACACACACAACCACGATTGCCACCTGCTCCTCTAACAGGAGCCCTGGGTCCAGGAGGACCCCCACCCCAAATTGCAGGGGTCCTGGAGGATTTGCACCCTATCTAGCCACAGCTGGCTGGGGAATTCTGGGAGATAGAAGTCAAAGATCCCTCTGACCCTTTGGAAAAGGACGTGTTGATTGTTGAGGGCCACAGAGGATGGACTTTGTGATACTTGAAACATGGGTTTTCTGGTATTTTAAGGCTCCTGGGAAATTACCGGCAAGACAATGGAGAAAGCAAAATTCAAAATGCAAGAAAAGCCACGTGAATTAGCCAGTGCAACAGTATTACAAAAACCACGTCTCAAGTACCGCAAAGTCCATCCTCCCTGGCCCTCGTTTTGGGCCCCCCCCCCACGTTTATGACTTTTTTTTGCCACAGTTGTGGGAAGCATTGCATTTGTTCAATTAGTCACACGGTTGTGTAAAGTAGAAAGCACCAGCTGTCACTAGAAAGCCGGGCCTTTGCCAGGGCTATTTGCAAAAGATGCCCCCGCCTCTTCCCAAGCCCTGGAGCTTCCCCCGAAATTGCGGGAAGGGCATGTAAACAGCCAGGCGGGGCATGTGTGTGTGTGTGTGTGTGTGTGTGTGTGTGCCTTCCAGGATAAAAGCCACCCTGCCGTCCGGGCTGCGCAGTCAGCAGTCGCAGAGCGGGTTCCCGTCGCCTGTGGAGTGGAGGAGCGAGAAGCTGGAAGGGACCTTGGAGGTCTTCTAGTCCAGCCCCCCGCTCAAGCAGGAGAGCCTATACCATCTCAGACAAGTGACTGTCCAGCCTCTTCTTAAAATCCTCCAGGGATGGAGCACCCACGATTTATGGGCTTGTGGATCCTGCCGGAGGCCGAGCTGTGGGGCTTTGCCCGGCAGCCCGATGGAGACTCCCGACGGTGGGCCAGTGGGAGCCTCTTCCACCAGCCGATGGGTGACCCGCAGGGCCCTTTGAACCCGGCGGACCGGCTGCGCGTGGTGCTGCTGGACGCCTTCCCGCTGCTGGCCCTGGAGGAGCCCGGTCCCAGCTCGAAGGGGCGGACGTGGATGCCGTTCCTCCGTGGGCACGGACGGCACCAGCTGGCCCTCAACGTGGGTGGCTTCTCGGCGGAGGAGCTGTCGGTCAGGCTGGAGGGGAGGAAGCTGACGGTCCTGGGCCAGCATGAGCAGGAGACGGCGGCCCTGGACAGCTGCCTGTGCCGGGAGACCCGCCAGGTGCGCCAGGAGCTGCTGCTGCCCCCCGACACCGACCTGGAAGCCCTCACCTGCGCCCTGGCCCACGACGGGCATCTCAGCGTCCAGGCCCCGCGCCTGCAGCGCACCATCCCGGTCACCGTGGAGAGGAGCCCGTCCGAGGCCAGTGAGACAGATGGAGGGGCCAAGGCCAGCGCTGCGGGAGGAGGCGAGAAGCTGGACGGGGCGGGGGAGCAGTGAGACGGCTTCCAGCCCAGTCTTCCGGTTAGCGGCTTTGGACGGCGTTTTTCCAGGCGTCACGCAGCAGCAAGGATGGGGCCAGGGTCCTTCTGTACGTAGCAGCTGCGGGGGGAGGGGGCTCGCTTCATTCACACGACTCGGGGTTCTGAGCTTTTCTTGGCAAATAAAGCTGCTTTCCGTCAGACTCGCTTTGGCCCAGCCTGAGTTAATTGGGGGGGGGGGCGGCGCTGATGTGTGTGTGGGTACCTCAGGAATGGAATGGAGTGGAATGGAACTAGAATAAAAATAGATAGAACAGAATTGGAATAGAATAGAAAAGAATAGAAATAATGAGAATAGATTTAGATAGATGATGGATAGGAATAGATGGATGATGAATGGAATAGAAATAGATGAATGGAATAGAATTAGATAGATGAATAGAATAGAAATAGAATTAGATAGATGATGAATAGAATTAGAATAGAAAAAATAGAATAGAAATAATGAGTAGAATAGAATAGAATTAGATAGATGATGAATAGAATAGAAAAGAAATAGATGATGAATAGAATTAGAATAGAATAACCTTTATTGTCACTTTAAATGCACACGAATCGGCATGCATTAAAATGGCATTTTGTTGCATTCAGCTGTCAGAGGGTCACCACCTCCAATATACAATACATAAGCATGACAAAAGATTATACCTCAGGAATGGAATGGAGTGGAGTGGAACAGAATAAAAATAGATAGAACAGAATTGGAATAGAATAGAATAGATGAATAGAATAGAAAAGAATAGAAATAATGAGAATAGATTTAGATAGATGATGGATAGGAATAGATGGATGATGAATAGAATAGAAATAGATGAATAGAATAGAATTAGATAGATGAATAGAATAGAAATAGAATTAGATAGATGATGAATAGAAATAGAATAGAAAAAATAGAATAGAAATAATGAGTAGAATAGAATAGAATTAGATAGATGATGAATAGAATAGAAATAGATGATGAATAGAATTAGAATAGAATAGAATAACCTTTATTATTACTTTAAATGCACATGAATCGGCATGCATTAAAATGACATTTCGTTGCATTCAGCTCTCAAAGGGTCACCACCTCCAATATACAATACATAAGCATGACAAACGATTATACCTCAGGAATGGAATGGAGTGGAACAGAATAAAAATAGATAGAACAGAATTGGAATAGAATAGAATAGATGAATAGAATAGAAAAAAATAGAAATAATGAGAATAGATTTAGATAGATGATGGATAGGAATAGATGGATGATGAATAGAATAGAAATAGATGAATAGAATAGAATCAGATAGATGAATAGAATAGAAATAGAATTAGATAGATGATGAATAGAATTAGAATAGAAAAAATAGAATAGAAATAATGAGTAGAATAGAATAGAATTAGATAGATGATGAATAGAATAGAAATAGATGATGAATAGAATTAGAATAGAATAACCTTTATTGTCACTTTAAATGCACACGAATCGGCATGCATTAAAATGACATTTCGTTGCATTCAGCTCTCAAAGGGTCACCACCTCCAATATACATGACAAAAGATTATGCCTATAACCACACGCATACGTACACAAATATGTAACACAGAGAAGCAACACAGTTTAGTTTGGATGGAGACATATACATGGCGAGGAAAAAGAATCCTGTGAATCCAGCGGGCACCTTGGGGGGGCATGATGTTCCAGAGGCAGAAAAGGCTCTTCGCCTAGTAGTCCCTCCTGCCATCCTGACTTCCTGGACCAATGCAGTCAGCATCATCCCGCTTCCGCTGCTGCGGGTGGCAGAGGCCCCCAACCTTTTTGGCCCCAGGGATCAGTTTTGTGGAAGAGAATTTTTCCATGGACGGGGAGGGGGAAAGGAGGAGGAGGAGAAACACGCAACCAAGATCCCGTGCATGCAGTTTTTCTTGCCCATGGCTCACCTCCAGCTATGTGGCCCGGTTCCTAACAGGCCATGAACTGGGACCGGTCTGCAGCCGGGGTGGGGGGGTGGGGACCCCCGGCCTATAGAATGTCTGGCAAACAAGAAGAGGCTATTGGCCAAGTCTGCCTAATTATTTGGGCATCTTGTCATCCTGGAAGATCCGGTACAGTGGTTCTCAACCTTTCTAATGCCGCGACCCCATAATACAGTTCCCCATGTTGTGGTGACCCCCAACCACTTATACATCACCAGGTGCCAGGGGTGTGGCCAAAGAAAAGGGAAAAAAAAATGGCGGACAGCCTTGTTTGGCGACCCCCGTGAAATGGTCGTTCGACCCCAAATGGGGTCCCGACCCACAGGTTGAGAACCACTGATCCGGTAGAAGGCTCCTGGAGCTGCCTCTGAAAGGGCCCCCGGAGCCCAGTAGGTTCAGGGTGCCTGCCACAGTCTGGGTAGTCCCTGGATGGGAGACCACCAGGAAACCTCCGGGCGAGCAGCTACGTTGAAGATGCTCCAAAGGGTCCCGAAAGAAGGCGATGCTTGGGGAGTTTTTTTGCCCCACCCCCCAGAAATCCAGAGGGACTCGTGGTGATCCCAAAGGCCCTGACAGGCCCCAGAGAGGAGACCCCAGAGGAAAGGGCACCTCCAGGCGAGCCCCAGCGAGGATTTGGTCAGCCTTTGGGAACGGAGACCACCAGGAAATCCCAGGATAAAGGGATACACTGAGTAGGGGGGGGGGAACCCTCCTTCGACAGAAGCAACCGCGGTTGGGTCTGTGCTCAAACTAGACACGTGTCGTGTTACATTCCTACGAGCTCCCAGCCTTCCGGTTGAACTTCTGCCTGGCTTCTGCCAAAGGAGGAGGGAGGAGTCTTGTGATCCATGCCGGGGGGGGGGGAAAGGTCCTGGGGTGCCCCTCCCCCCTTCATTCATGGGGCTGTAAAGCATCCCTTCGCCAGACTCCAGAACCCTCGGACTACAGGGCCCATCAGCCTCCGCCACCGCGGCTGCGGATAATGGGCTTTGGAGTCAGCCGCCGGTGAGTGGTGCGGGCGCAGAGGGCCGCCCCGCCCTCACTGAAGTTGGGGAGGGCCTCCCCCTCCCTTCTCCCTCCCTCCCTCCCTCCCGAGGTGCGGGAAATCCCCGGCTGGAGCCACGTGGTGGGATTTCCCCCGCCCCGCCCCACCCCTCGGATGGCGCTTCCGATTGGCCAAGCCTTGGTGTCCATCAAAGGAAAAGGGAGGGGAAACAGAACTCTCCGTGTGCCCCCCCTTCTCCCCCTCCCTTCCATCCCGTCGTTGATTGGGCGAGCCTCGGCGTCCATCAAGAGGAAAGGGCGGGAAAAGAGAACTCTCCGGGCGCCCTTCTCACCCCCTCCCTTCCATCCCGTCGTTGATTGGGCGAGCCTCGGCGTCCATCAAGAGGAAAGGGCGGGAAAAGAGAACTCTCCGGGCGCCTTTCTCACCCCCTCCCTTCCATCCCGTCGTTGATTGGGCGAGCCTCGGCGTCCATCCAAGGGAAGGGGGAGGAAAAGAGAGCTGTCCGTGCGCTCTTCCCCCCCTTTCTATCCCGTCGTTGATTGGGCGAGCCTTGACGTCCATCAAGAGGAAAGGGCGGGAAAAAAGATCTCTCCGTGCCCCTCCTCCCCCTTCCTTCCATTGATTGGGCGAGCCGCTTGGCGGCGGCGCCCTGATTTGTCGTCGCGGCCGCCGATTGGCCGTCCGTGGGTCGACGTCACGCCCGTCGCCTGGCCGACTGAGGGGAGCCCCGTTTCCTCAGAGTTTCCCTCAGGAGAGGCCGAGGTGGCGCCTTCTTCTCCGCTTTCGGACCGGGCGAGCGACGAGCCACGGCGGAGGCGAGCCAGGCCGGCCTTTCGCTCCGTCTGTCCCGCCGAGAGGAGCCGAGGAGCCCCAGTCCCGCCGTCGGGCCGGCTCCGGAGCTGCCGCCGCCCCGCCGGCTCCTTCCCGCCGCTGGAAGAAGGCCGAGGCCGGGCGACGAGAGGCTTCGGGGAAGGCCCGGGGCGGCCGAAGGAGCCGTCGGGGGGGCCTCGCTCCTTCCTCCCTCTCCCGCTTCTTCCTCCCTGCCTTCAGGCGGCCTTTGACTCCCGGCCGCCTCAGAGGTAGATTTTCTCCGTCGTGGTCGGTCGCTCCCCTGGCCTTTCGGGTCTTCCAACCGTAAAAGGCCTCCTCCTGGTGGCTGCTGGTTGCCCTTCAGACGTGGCCTCTTGAAGGCAGGCAGTCCTCGACTTACGACGGCTCGTTTAGTGACCGTCCCGAGTTGCAACGGCCCTGGGGAAAAAAGTGACGTGACCCTTTTTCACACTTTTCGGCCGTAGCCGCATCCCCAGGGTCCCATGATCAAAATTCAGCCGCTCGGCAACTGACTCGTATTTATGACGGTCGCAGCTGCATCCACAGGGTCACATGATCAAAATTCAGCGGCTCGGCAACTGACTCGTATTTATGACGGTCGCAGCCGCATCCCCAGGGTCACATGATCAAAATTCAGTCACTCAGCAACTGATTTGTATTTATGACGGTCGCAGCCGCATCCCCAGGGTCACATGATCAAAATTCAGTCACTCAGCAACTGATTTGTATTTATGACGGTCGCAGCCGCATCCCCAGGGTCACATGATCAAAATTCAGTCACTCAGCAACTGATTTGTATTTATGACGGTCGCAGCGTGTCCCGTAATCCCCTTTTGCAACCTTCTGACCAGCAAAGTCAATGGGGGGGGGGGAAATCAGATTCACTTAACGACCGTGTGATTGACCACTGCAGGGCTTCACTTAACAACCGCGGCCAGAGAGGTCGTAAAATGGGGCACAACTCACTTCACAAATTTCTCACTGAGCAACATAAATTGGTTGCTCAGTGAGAAATTGGTGGTCGTAAGTTAAGGTGGTCGTAAGTTAAGGACTCAATGGTGGTCGTAAGTTAAGGACTACCTGTGCTTATAACTCTATATCAGTGGTGGCGAACCTACGGCACGGGTGCCAGAGGCGGCACTCAGAGCCCTCTCTGTGGGCACGCGCGCCGTCGCCCCAGTCCTAGGCCTTCAGCTGGGTTTTATAAAACTTTTTCACTTTAGGCCTCCGCCGCCATGTGCAAAAAAAAAAAAGTTTCAATCAATCAGTCAATTTCAACTTGTTGTGGAGAAAAAAAGATCTTGCAAAGTTGGAATTGATTGAGTGAACTTTTTAGTCCCACCCAGTCTGCCCTTACCAGCGCAGCCATGCCCACCCAATGGGCCACATCCACCCAGTGAGCCACGCCCACCCAGCACCCGACGATAGATAAATGGGTTTTGGGTTGCAGTTTGGGCACTCGGTCTCTAAAAGGTTCGCCATCACTGCTCTATATCATCTATTGATTATACGCCTCAAATGTTGGCCTGACCAATCACAATAAGTCGATTTTTCAGCCTGTTCGTTTGTCCCTAACCTGGCCTTTCAACTCTTCCGACGGTGCCCTGTAGCTCATTAAAATATGCACAAATTAAACAGATCTTGCCCAGAAACTAGCAGCATTAATTGCATTCTGTTGCACTGGCCATGAGGTCCTCAAGTGTACATTGATCAGAACACAAGATTGTCTGGATTGCATATGTGTTGTAGTCTGCTTGTTACCACAATCGCTGGGATGTGGACGTCTCTGCTGTACAAAATGCCAGTGTACTACTACTGTTGTTACAAGTATAAATATATTGTGTTGCAAATGTAGTTGACTTGTCAACTTTGGGGAACGTATGAGTCCTGGTCGCACCGTGGTTAGAATGCAGCATTGCAGACAAATTCTGCCCACTGCCAGCAGTTCAATCCTGACCGGCTCAAGGTTGACTCAGCCTTCTGTCCTTCCGAGGTCGGTAAAATGAGGATCCAGATTGTTGGGGGCAAATAGGCTGACTTTGTAAACCCCTTAGAGAGGGCTGTAAAGCTCTGTGAAGATATATATTAGTCTGAGTGCTATTGCAAAGGAAGGAAGGAAGGAAGGAAGGAAGGAAGGAAGGAAGGAAGGAAGGAAGGAAGGAAGTCGTGGTGCACAGGAGTTCAATTTTGATGAAGTTCAAGGTTGACCCGGCCTTCCATCCTTTTGAGGTTGGTAAAATGAGGACCCAGATTGTTAGGGGGGCAACTGCTTAGAGCAGTGGTTCTCAACCTGTGGGTCGAGACCCCATTTGGGGTCGAACAACCATTTCACGGGGGTCGCCAAATAACGCAGTCCGCCATTTTTTCCCCCTTTTCCTTAGCTGTGCTACTCCCTTTTATTCTATTGGCTTTTGAAAGCCAACATAATAGATTCTCTTGAATAGAGTCCAATTCTATTGGCTTTCAAAAGCCAATAGGAATTGTCCAAGCTGTCTCTGCCCTGCTGAGCCCGCCAAAAGTCCCATTCTGCAAACGGTGCTGCACCAGTTGAGTAGTCCTCGACTTACGACCGGTTGAGTAGTCCTCGACTTACGACCGGTTGGGGGTCGTGGCATTAAAAATGTTGAGAACCACTGGCTTAGAGAGAGTGCTGTAAAGCCCTGCAAAGCGGTATGTAAGTGCTTTGCAATGTCATCAAAACACGTCCCACAAGATTCCTTTGGAGCCATTGTTCTGTGAACGTGCTTCGGATGGCCTTCAAACAATTTTCATGGTCCTTGCTCTAAATAAATAAATAATCCTTGGAGATCAGGAGTACCCACGCTGGCTTAATCTTCTCTAGCAGTTTCAATTTCAGTGTATGTACGAGGCTATTTTTATATCTGAGAAAATAAATTGGGTCAGAGGCTGATTGTGCCTTTGTTTGATTTAGGACCGAAGACGTTGTACGATGGATGCCACAGACCCGCGCTGTTCTTACCAGCCTTCACAGTTGGACAGGAACATGTACTACATCTTGACCGAAAACCACTATTATGGCAGCAAGCTTTTTCAGGCAGGGAGCATGTGTTATCTGAAAGAGCAGACATACCTGCAGCACATTAGCAGGACGTCCACTCGCTTGTGGAGATTTGTGATGGAACAGGATGGCTCTGTGGCTACTTTGGATGTGGAAAGCCTGCAGCCGGTGAACGAGAAGATGGCCGACTTCCTTTTGGCCATTAGCAACGCTCAGGAACGCTTGAACTGTTTTCTAGACAGGCAAGCTCTAGAAGCTGCCGTGACGGCCGAAGAAGGCCAGCAGGTCTTGGTCGATCTGGGAGATCAGTTTTCCCCCGCTACCGTCCGCTATATTGGAAGACTTCACCACAGCCCTTTACCGTCAGGGCTCCATCCAATTTACTTTGGAGTGGAATTGCAGGTAACAATGGATGATAGTTTTGTGCCAGGAGGTGACAAAGTACAGGTACTCCTCCTCGACTTACGTTTCATTTAGTGACCGTTCAAAGTTACAATGGCAATGAAAAAATGTGACTTACAACCGTTTTTCACAGTTACGGCCTTTGCAGCATCCCCGTGATCGTGTGATCCAAACTCAGATGCTTGGCAGCAGGTCCATATTTATGACCATTGCAGTGTCCCAGGATCACACTTCCCCTTTTTTGCGACCACCCAACAAGCCACGTCAGTGTGGAAACCAGATTCACTTAACATCCAGGTTACTGACTTATCAATTGCAGCGATTCACTTCACAATTGTGGCGAGAAAACTCACTCAACGCAATGTCTCAGTAACAGAAATTTTGGTGGGAGCTCAAATTGTGGTAGTAAGTTGAGGACTCTCTGTAGTCAACTTAACCTGTTGTATGCGGACCTATCTCTTCATCACCAGGATAATAATAATAATGTTGGAAGGGATCTTAGAGGTCTTCTAGTCCAACCCCCTGCTCAGGCAGGAAACCTTACACCATTTCGGACAAATGGCTGTCCAGTCTCTTCTTAAAAGCTTCCAGTGTTGGAGCATTCACCACTTCTGGAGGAAGTTTGTTCTACTGGTTATTAATAATAATAATAATAGTAAAGTTGGAAGGTACCTTGGAGGTCATCTAGTCCAACCCCCTGCTCAGGCAGGTAACCCTATACCATTTCGGACAAATGGCTGTCCAATTTCTTCTTAAAAGCTTCCAGTGTTGGAGCATTCACCGCTTCTGGAGGCAGGTGGTTCCACTGGTTAATTGTCCTAACTGTCAGGAAGTTTCTCCTTAGTTCTAGGTTGCTTCTCTCCTTGATTACATGTTACATGGTGAGTTTTTAACTTAAGCACAAGTAGGAATTTTTTCTGTTTTGGAAGTACGAAAATATAAAATACAAGTAGCCCTTGACTTATGACCATCCGCCATTCAAAGTTCTATCACTAAAGGAGAATATTTGCAGCTCAGGGCTGAAATGAGGAGTTCTTGGTGCCCTCTGGGCTTGGCTGTTTTCTTGCAGACCTTTCATTATCTAAGTGATATCCTCAAAGGCTACATGGCACTGAAAAAAGAGTTATCAGCAAGTGTTCACACTTAACTCCATGGTCACGGGATCAAAATTCAGGCATTTGGCAACCGGCATGTATGCGAGACGGTTGCACCGTCACAAGGTCACATGGTCACCCTTTGTAACTTCCTGGAGGCTTCCGACAAGCAAGGTCAATTTGCTTAACAACTGCACGGTTCGCTTAACTTGGGCAAAAAAAAAAAAAGTTTGTAAAATGGGGCAAAACTCACTTAACAACGGCCTTGTTTAGCAACAGAAATGTTAGGCTCAATTATGGCCGTACGTCATGGATTAACTTGTAAGCTGTGGACTCCAGCAGCCAAAGAATTCCGACTGGCGGGATCCAGGAAGAGAGTTTTCTCTGCCATTGCCCCCCCAGCATGTGGAACACACACACACAC
This sequence comes from Crotalus helleri, assembly GCA_024509115.1. Lineage (NCBI taxonomy): Eukaryota > Metazoa > Chordata > Lepidosauria > Squamata > Viperidae > Crotalus > Crotalus helleri. The sequence continues at coordinate 4,287,108 of JAKSXO010000035.1, read as the reverse complement.
ACCCCGGGGGTGAGACGAGCCCCCACTCGCCTGGCTTTTTTGTAAAGGCATAAAAACATTGCTGGGCCTCCTTGCATGGGATGTCCAGAGAAGCCCACAGCCTCCTAGCTCTTAATCAATTTTAACATTCATTGCCTGTTTTAAATTTTACCTACTGTTTCTAATAATAATAATAAAGTTGGTAGGGACCTTGGAGGTCATTGAGTCCAACCCCCTGCTTAGGGAGGAAACCCTACACCACTTCAGACAACTGGCTGTCCAGTCTCTCCTTAAAAACCTGCAATGTTGGAGGATTCACCGCTTCTGGAGGCAGGTTGTTCCACTGGTTAATTGTTCTCATTGTCAGGAAGTTTCTCCTTAATTCTAGGTTGTTTCTCTCCTAGATTAGTTTCCATCCGTTGCTTCTTGTCCTGCCTTCAGGCGCTCTGGAGAATAGCTTGACTCCCTCTTCTTTGGGGCAGCCCCTGAGATATTGGAAGGCTGCTATCATGTACCCCTTGTCCCTCTCTTTGTTAAACTAGACATACCCAATTCCAGCAACTGTTCCTTATATGTTTTAGCGTCCAGACTCCTAATCATCTTTGTTGCTCTAGAGCATCTTTTTTACATTGTAGTGACCAGAACTGGATGCAGTATTCCAAGTGTGACCTTACCAAGGCATTGAAGAGTGGTATTAACACTTCACCTGATCTTGATTCTATCCCTTTGTTAATGCAGCCCTGCACTGTGTTGGCTTTTTTGGCAGCTGCAGCACACGGCTGGCTCCTATCTAAGTGATTGTCCACTAGGATTCCGAGATCCCTCTGACAGTTACTACTATTGAGCAAGGTCCCCCCTATACTATACCTGTACATTTGGTTTTTCTTGCCTAAATGTAGAACCTTACTTTTTTCACCACTGAATTTCATTTTGTTAGATAGCGCCCAGTGTTCAAGTCTGTCCAGATCCTCCTGTATCTTAAGCCTGTCTTCTGATGCTTTTAATGTTTTTATTCCATACTGTCCAGAGTTCCTCTGTGAGGGAGATGCGTAGTGCTTAAATACAACAATTAAATGAACCAATATTAGTGATGTTAGTGAGTTTTATTCTATTGAATGTTTATTGTAGGAATCTAGATCGGATTTGAGCCCCTACATTTTTGTTGCTAAGTGAAACGTCTAGTTAAGTAATTTTTACCCCGTTTTACGACTTTTCTTGCCACCGTTATTAAGCGAACCATTGCACTTGTTAAATCAGTAACCCGGTTGTTAAGTGAATCCGGCTTCCCCCATGGACTCTGCTTGTAAAAAGGTCACGAAAGGGGATCACGTGACCCCCGGAACCTGGCAACCGTCGTAAATACGAACCAGTTGCCAAGCGTCCCATTTTGGTCACATGACCGTGGGGAGGCTGCATCAGGTTGCGTGAAAAATGGCTAGAAGTTACATTTTTTCAGTGCCGTCGTAACTTTGAACGGTCACTAAATGAACTGTTGCAAGTCAAGGGCTACCTGTATCAGGATTCTGCTGACTCCTCTGAAGGGTTTCTGGGCTAACAGTCACAGTTGCTGCTGGGGAATTCTGGGAGCTGAAGTCCACCTGTTGGATGATGGCTGGGGCAATTGAATTCCACCTGTCTTAAGAGTTGCCATGGTTGAGACATACCGAATTAGTGCAATGCGTCCAGAAAAATACAACCTCCACCCCAAATCTAAGGGAGATTATCTCCCTGGGGAAAGAGTTTTGACTTGCTTTAACCTAAGCCAGGGGTAGGCCACCTTGGCTCTTTTATGAGTCGTGGACTTCAACTCCCAGAATTCCTGAGCCAGTGTGGCTCAGCTTGGAAACCTCTCTCTTTCCCCTCAGCGTGGCTGGCTCAGGAATTCTGGGAGCTGGAGTCCACATGTCATAAAAGAGCCTAGTTTGAAGACCTCTGCTCTAAAGGTACAAACCAGTAGTTCCACCAGATGTAGAATTGGTCTATAGCAGGGGTAGGCAACCTTGGCTCTTTTATGACTGGTGGACTTCAGCTCCCAGAATTCCTGAGCCAGCATGGGGGAACTATGGCTTCCTTCATGACTCATGGACTTCAACTCCCAGAATTCCTGAGCCAGCGTGGCTCAGCTTGGAAACCTCTCCCTTTCCCCTCAGCATAACTGGCTCAGGAATTCTGGGAGTTGAAGTCCACGAGTCATAAAAGAGCCAAGGTTAGCTACCCCTGTCCTAAGTCCTCCTGTTCTAAGAGGTGAGCCTCCTAGACCAGGGGTAGGCAGCATGGCTCAGCTTGGAAACCTCTCCCTTTCCCCTCAGCGTGGCTGGCTCAGGAATTCTGGGAGTTGAAGTCCACCAGTCATACAAGAGCCAAGGTGGCCTACCCCTGACCTAAGCAGATGTCCTGTGGATAGGCTGGGGAATTCTGGGAGTCGAAGTCCACAAATCTTAAAGCTTTGCCAAGGTTGGGCACCCCTGGCCTCAAGCTATGCTGTGGAGGCCCCTCAGTCATGACACCTGTCTGCTATTTCTCCAGGGTGGCGGCGAAGGCCGAGGCCTCTGTGCCGGCACCATCCACGGGGCAGAATACTTCAAGTGTAAACCCAAGTGCGGCCTTTTCCTGCCATTCAACAAACTGCAGTTTCTGCCGGCGTCAGAGGACAACCAGGTGGAGGCGAAGAGGCAGAAGGCCGATGGAATCGTGCCGGTGAAAATGGGCGACACCGTCGGCTTTTATTTAGATGACGCCTTCATGCGAGGGATCGTCCTGGAAGTGTTTCAGAAAGGAAATGAGTGGCTGGTGAAAGTATGTCCGGTAAGGAGGTCTAGGAGAGAAAATTAACGCCTGGGATTTATCTGTCGATTTTATTTGCTTGCGTCTGTCGCATTCTCAGTGCTCCAGGCGTCTCTGATTTCAAGCTCATTTTGGTGACGGAGTCCTTGATGCGGGGTTTGCTCTGCATTTAAATACAGTAGCCCACCTGCCGGTCTCGGGGATGGGGGGGGATATGGTGAGATGTGGTTTTCTCCTCGGTCTTTCCTAGGGTATTCCTGGAAGTCTGGCATTCAGACAAGTCAGCCCTCAACAGACCCATAGAGATAAACCGTGTTTTCACCACCGTTCAAAAGAGACCATGAAAAAGCTAAGCAATAAGGCCAGAACGCTTCTTTTCCAGCAGCCAACACCCAGATAATCGATAGCAGACAGACAACCTAGCACAGACATGTCAAACCCAAGGCCTGGAGGCCGGATGCGGCCCGCAAAGTGGTTTCATGCGGCCCGCGAAGCCATCCTGGAAACAGTGAGGGAACGGCCCCTGCTGCCTTGGCCCTGGCCCAGGCTGGCCAAGAGCCAATGTGCAATTTTGTGGTGGCCATCTATGCTGAAACACATTCAGTCTTAGCTCCACAAGGCCATCTGGAAACAGCGAGGAACCAGCCCCTGCCGCGTCGGTCCTGCCCCCTGGGTGCATGCTGGGGAGGTGTCACCCTTTGTGAGGAATGAAGAAATGCACCATCGCCTGGAAGTCGCCAGCAAATGGCCCTCGCCTACTTCACCTATCCGGCTTGATGGGCTCCGGGGAAGGGGTTTCGGCAGACAGCGGGGCGCTCTCCTCACAGTGCCAACAGGCTGAGCCGGGTGGACCATGCCTTGGCACTTGCCCTGGTCCCACCCCCTTCTGCCAGAGACCCTCAAATCTGTCCCACTCCTGCCCAGGCCCCCACAGGCCCCCTTGACCCAAACGATGTAGAGCTGGCCATGCCCACCTAATAGGCGGGCCTGGCTGAGGAATTCTGGGAGTTGAAGTCCACAAGTCATAAAAGGGCCGAGTTTGACGACCCCTGCTCTAAACCAAACGCATTGCGTTGGATGCACTGTAAGAGGTTGGGGTCCATACAATTCTTTCCGTCCACGCATTTTGTGACTTCCATGGATAACCAGATAGCGCTGGGCACAGTTACAAGGAATAGTGGCTTTTCTTATTTTGAGAGAGAAAAATATGAGAGACACCACGCCCTTAAATCCGTTCGTTTGTTTGCTGCTTTGACAGGAAAGGGAATAAAGGTTTGCAAAAGCTTGTAATGCTTGCTCGGAGGAAGGTAGAAGGAAATTGGAAACGAATCAGCTTGCGGGAGTCCGGTCTCTCTGCAGGGGACCTACAGGGACAGAGGTTACCGGTGCCAAACGTGGACGCTTACAATAAAACATAGATGACAGTTAGTCGCCATGGTAATGAGATCTTTGAGGCAAGGTGCCGGAGTGATCAGAAAAGATAAAATTTGGAATGAGCTCGTCAGAGAAAGAAGAGGCATAGAACCAATCTTAAGCCGCATACAAAGACAGCAGATAAAGAGGTTTGCTCAGCTGGAGAGAATGTCTTGGGATTCCACACCATAGAAGGCATATACAAAAAGAGGAGGAGGTCAAAGAACAGAGTTGCAGGATTTGGGTACGGCTTCTTCCTATATTTATGAGAAATGAAGTCCTCTTTACACTAAAGAGAGTGTGGATGAGACCCACCTCTCTATTTTATTCGTAGATAATTTAAAATAACTCTGTAAATTTAAAATAACATTAGTTGGAGAAAAAAAAATGGTCTCCTTTCGGAAAAATGCAAGTGCATCTGAGCTACTAACAGCCAAGGCAAATTGGCAGTAGATAAGAATCAACAGAATCCAAGGGGGGCTGGACTTAGATCTCTCGTGGGCATGAAGAGATTCTAAACTAATGGTCTCTCCCTCCCTCCGGCTCGGCCTGGTCGTCTCCTACAATAATAGGATTGATAGGGACCTTGGAGGTCTTCTAGTCCAACCCCCTGCTCAGGCAAGAGACCCTATGCCATTTCAGACAGGAGGCTGTCCAGTCTCTTCTTCAAAACCTCCAGTGATGGAGCACCCACTTCTGAAGGAAGTCGTTCCATTGATTAATTGTCCTCACTGTCAGGAAGTTTCTCCTTTATGCCAGATCACTTCTCTCCCTGATGCTGGGAAAGATTGAGGGCAATAGAAGAAGGGGACGACAGAGAATGAGATGGCTGGATGGAGTCACTGAAACAGTAGGTGTGAATTTAAATGGACTCCAGAAGAGGGTAGAGGACAGGAAGACCTGGAGGAACGTTGTCCATGGGGTCGCGATGGGTCGGACACGACTTCGCAATTAACAACAACAAGTCCAGAGAAAACAAGGACTGGGGGTGACATGTAATAGTAATAGTAGTAAAGTTGGAAGGGACCTTGGAGGTCATCTAGTCCAACCCCCTGCTCGGGCAGGAAACCCTACACCATTTCGGACAAATGGCTGTCCAGTCTCTTCTTAAAAACTTCCAGTGTTGGAGCATTTACTGCTTCTGGAGGCAAGCTGTTCCACTGATTAATTGTTCTCACTGTCAGGAAGTTTCTCCTTAGTTCTAGGTTGCTTCTCTCCTTGATGAGTTTCCACCTGTTGCTTCTTGTCCTGCCTTCAGGTGCTTTGGAAAATAGCTTAATTCCCTCTTCTTTATGGCAGCCCCTGAGATATTGGAATACTGCTATCATGTCCCCCCTTGTCCTTCTCTTCGTTAAACTAGACATACCCAATTCTCGCAACCGTTCCTTATATGTTTTAGCCTCCAGTCCCCTAATCATCTTTGTTGCTCTTCTCTGTACTCTTTCTAGAGTCTCAACATCTTTTTTACATCGTGGTGACCAAAACTGGATGCAGTATTCCAAGTGTGGCCTTACCAAGGCATTGAAGAGTGGTATTAATACTTCACGTGATCTTGATTCTATCCCTCTGTTAATGCAGCCTAGCACTGTGTTGGCCTTTTTGGCAGCTGCAGCACACTGCTGGCTCATATTTAAGTGATTGTCTACTAGGACTCCGAGGTCCCTCTCACACTTACTACTATTGAGCATGGTGCCACCTATGCTGTACTTGTGCATTTGGTTTTTCTTGCCTAAATGTAGAACCTTGCTTTTTTCACCATTGAATTTCATTTTGTTAGTTAGTGCCCAGTGTTCAAGTCTGTCCAGATCCTTCTGTATCTGAAGCCTGTCTTCTGGAGTGTTGGCTATTCCTGCCAGCTTGGTGTCATCTGCAAATTTGATGAGTTCCCCATCTATCCCTTCATCCAAATCGTTGATGAAGATGTTGAAGAGTACTGGGCCCAGAACAGAGCCCTGGGGCACCCCACTACACACTTCCCTCCATATAGATGCAGTTCCATTGAGGACCACTCGCTGAGTACGGCCGGTCAGCCAGCTACGGATCCATCTGGTGGTAGTTCTGTCTACCCCACATTTTTCTATCTTGTCAAGTAGTAGGTTGTGATCTACTTTATCAAATGCCTTACTGAAGTCCAAGTAAATTATGTCCACAGCATTCCTCTGATCCACTAATTTTGTCACTTGGTCAAAGAATGCAATAAGATTTGTCTGGCATGATCTATTTTTGACAAACCCATGTTGGCTTTTAGTAATGACTTTGTTTGCCTCTAGGTGTTCGTTGATTCGTTGTTTGATTATCTTTTCCAGGATCTTCCCAGGTATTGAGGTCAGGCTGATAGGTCTGTAATTTCCTGGATCCATTTTTTTTTCCTTTTTTGAGGATGGGAACTACATCAGCTCTTTTCCAGTCCTCTGGTAGTTCCCCTGTGTTCCAGGATTTTTGAAAAATATAGTTCAGTGGCTCCGATATCACATCTGCCAGTTCCTTGAGAACTCTGGGGTGTAATCCGTCTGGTCCTGGCGATTTGAACTCATCTAGGCTGGACAGGTGCTCACTAACGATTTTCTTGCCTATCTTAACTTGTGTTTCTGTTTTGTTTTTTGTGGCACTATTTTTGATAGGTTGGTCTGTTTTTTCCCTTTGTGTAAAGACAGATGCAAAAAATGAGTTAAATAGTTCTGCTTTCTCCCTGTTGCTTGTCACCTTCTTGCCACTTCCACCCTCTAATGGACCAATCATTTCCTTCACTTTTTTCTTGTTTTTTACATGTTGAAAGAAGCTTTTTTTGTTATTTTTGACTTTGGTCGCAAGCCTCAGTTCATTTTGAGCCTCGGCTTTCTTCACTTCATCTTTGCAGGCTCGGGCTATTTGCTGATATTCTGACTTAGTTATGTTCCCCTCTTTCCACTTTCTATACTTGTCCTTTTTATCTTTCAATTTGTCAGAGAGTTCTTTATGCAGCCATGCTGGTTTCTTTTGAGAGCTGTTATTTTTCCTCTTTGTTGGTATTGTGCTAGACTGTGCTTTTATTATCTCATTTTTCAAAATTTCCCAAGCTTCTTGAATTGTTTTCCCCTTGAGGATTCTCATCCATGGAATCCTTCCCAAGCCCTCTCTAAGTTTATTGAAATTAGCTCTCTTGAAGTCCAAGACTCTAGTTTGACTGTGTTCTATTGGTTGTGCTTCTATAATGTTGAATTCTAATATTGCATGATCACTTCCTCCCAGGGTTCCTATGGCTCCAACACCGTCTATCATTTCATCTCTGTTAGTGAGAATTAGATCCAAAATGGCTAATCCCCTAGTTCCATTCTCTACTTTTTGGGAGACAAAGTTGTCTGCTAGGTTTGCCAGGAACCTGTTTGATCTTCCACTTGGTGCGGAGTTTGTCTCCCAGTTGATGTCAGGGTAGTTAAAGTCCCCCATTACTATTGTGATGTGCTTCCTACATACCTTAGTTAGCTGACTAGCAAAAAGTTCATCTATTTCCTCTGTTTGGTTGGGTGGTCTGTAGTATACACCTATGGCAATGTCATTTCCCCCCCCTTTTATATTGACCCAAATGCATTCAAGACAGTTTTTATCATTGTTGTACTCTATTTCTGTGGAGATGTAGTTATTTCTTATATAGAGAGCAACTCCACCTCCTCTTTTATTTGGTCTGTTTCTTTTAAATAATTTAAATCCCTCTAGCTGTGTGTTCCATGTGTGAGTTTCATCCCACCATGTTTCCGTAATGGCAACAATATCGTATCTGCCCTCATTAACCTGAATTTCTAGTTCACCCTGTTTGCTGTTCATACTCTGTGCATTGGTGTATAAACATTTGAGTCCTTTGTGGGTGGCCCTGTGTTTCCTTTCTACATAACCTGTGTGGTGCCTGAGTTCCCCTATTGTCTTACCACCTATTTGGTTAGTGCACTTTATATGGCACTCGCTATTAGAGGCTTCATTTTGATTGGTAGCAACGTTGGTATTCTTGTCCACACACACATCTGTGCTACATGCACTGATAGCCCTATAGTTTTTAAATTGCCGGGGACAGGGTTGTTCCGTATCAATTAACTCCCTGTCCCCACTGTTTAGTTTAAATTTTGAAGAATTGACTGGACAGCCTCCTGTCTGAAATGGCATAGGGTCTCCTGCCTGAGCAGGGGGTTGGACTAGAAGACCTCCAAGGTCCCTATCAATCCTATTATTGTAGGAGACGACCAGGCCGAGCCGGAGGGAGGGAGAGACCATTAGTTTAGAATCTCTTCATGCCCACGAGAGATCTAAGTCCAGCCCCCCTTGGATTCTGTTGATTCTTATCTACTGCCAATTTGCCTTGGCTGTTAGTAGCTCAGATGCACTTGCATTTTTCCGAAAGGAAACCATTTTTTTTTCTCCAACTAATGTTATTTTAAATTTACAGAGTTATTTTAAATTATCTACGAATAAAATAGAGAGGTGGGTCTCATCCACACTCTCTTTAGTGTAAAGAGGACTTCATTTCTCATAAATATAGGAAGAAAAGAAGAAATAGGGGTGACATGATAGCAGTATTCCAATATTTGAGGGGCTGCCACAAAGAAGAAGAAGAGGTCAGATTATTCTCCAAAGCACCAGAGGGCAGGAGAAAAAACAATGGTTGGAAACTGACCATAGAGAGAAACAACCTGGAATTAAGGAGAAACTTCCTAACAGTGAGGACAACTAACCAGTGGAACAGCCTGCAACCAGAAATCCTGGGCGCTCCATCACTGGAGATTTTTAAGAAGAGACTAGATAGACACTTGTCTGAAATGGTATAGGTCCTCCTGCTTGAGCAGGGGGCTGGACTAGAAGACCTTCAAAGTCCCTTCTAGCTCTGTTCTCTTCTACTACTACTTTACTACATAGTATTCTGCACAGAACAATGCCTAATTGAAAACTGACATTTTGAAAACAGTCTTCTAGATTTGGGCAAGACTTAGTCTGAAACTCACATTTCATCTTGCCGTTGACCACATTGGGCTCTTAAGATTTAAAATCTAGTGGGGTAAGGAAGGTGACACATTGTCTGCATCTTCTCTAGCGTAAATTCATTGAAATAAATTATCTGTGGATATTCTCAATCATTCCAAGTCATGATTGTCCCAAAGGTGCTTTTTTTCCCCATAAGGCGACTGTGGCCTTCCTTGTTTATTTTTCTTTGAAAGCATTTTGCTTTTCATTCAAAAAGCGCCTTCAATTTTGAGAAGACAAAAAAAAAAAAAGAAGCCAAATCCAAAAAAGTCCAATTGATTTTTTGAAAAAAAAAGCCCCTACGGGACATCAAAAGCACCTTTGCGAGATCAAAATTAATTATCAAATTTATTTGCCTCCCATCTCATGGTTCAGAGGCCTCTGGGTGGGTGAACACTGCTTTTGTGTAATACCTACAGCTGTTATACGTGGGAAGAAGTATTAATACGTGAAGTATTAATAGCACTTTACAAGGCCTTGGTAAGGCCACACTTGGAATACTGCATCCAGGTTTGGTCACCACGATGCAAAAAAGATGTTGAGACTCTAAAAAGAGTGCAGAGAAGAGCAACAAAGATGATCAGGGGACTGGAGACTAAAATCTATGAAGAACGGTTGCTGGAATTGGGTATGTCTAGTTTAACGAAGAGAAGGACGAGGGGGGACATGATAGCAGTCTTCCAATATCTCAGGGGCTGCCCCAAAGAAGAGGGAGTCAACATATTCTCCAAAGCACCTGAAGGCAGGACAAGAAGCAACGGATGGAAACCAATCAAGGGGAGAAGCAACCTAGAACTAAGGAGAAACTTCCTGACAGTTAGAACAATTAACCAACAGAACAACCTGACTCCAGAAGCGGTGAATGCTCCAACATTGGAGGATTTTAAAAAGAGACTGGACAGCCATTTGTCTGAAATGGTATCGGGTTTCCTGCCTGAGCAGGGGGTTGGACTAGATCAGGGCTTTTCAACCAGTGGTATGGGTACCAACTGTGGTACATGGGCACCTGGCAGGTGGTACGCGACCATCCTAGAAAAGTGGTAGTGGGGGAGGGGAATGAGCGGAACCGGTGGCAGCACCGCACAAGCCTGAGCGAGAGATGGCTGGAGCTGCAGGGCTGTCAGGGCTCAACGGAAGTGCCAGGATCAGTGCTACTTTCCAGCTGATCGGCGTTTCTTTGCGGCTGTCAGGGCTCAGTGGAACCGCCGGGATCAGCACCAGGATCCAGCTGGAGCTCGGCACTGATCCTGGCGCTCCCGCTGAGCCCTGAAGAAGCGCCAATCAGCTGGAATGTTGCAGCCTCTCCAGGGTCTTGTGATTTACATTCAGATGCATGGCAACTGATTCGTATTTATGACGGTCACAGTGTCCCAGGGTCATGTGAAGTGACCAAAACCTGCTGTAACCACCCAGCAGACGGGGGGAATAAAAACCAAACCCCCCCCCCCATCCCTGCTGCCAATCCTCAACAGAAATGCTCACAACAATGGAAACCTCGGACAGGAGGAAGAGCGCCACCAGGTGGGCAGGCAGGTGTCTTGCTCGGCTGTGCTTGGGGGGCACTTTTTTCAGTACCACTCTAACTTTGAACAATCACTAAGCAAACTGTTGTAAGTCAAGGACTATCTGTACTTTATTGCTTCCCCCCCCCCTTTTTTTTTTTTTTTTGGTCATCAGGTTTTTGACACCTTGCTAGGCGACTGGTGGTACTCATGTTCTCATATCCCAAAAGTGGTACAATGGGTGAAAAGGTTGAAAAGCCCTGGACTAGATGACCTCCAAGGCCCCTTCCAACTTTATTATTATTATTGTTGTTGTTGTTGTTTTTATTATTATTATTAATAAAGGAGAAGGTTTGCTCCATCCACAACCATCCTTCCTGCTGAGGTCTCAAAATCCAGTTAAACTTTCTCTTCTCTTCTCTTCTCTTCTCTCTCTCTCTCTCTCTCTCTCTCTCTCTCTCTCTCTCTCTCTCTCTCTCTCTCTCTCTCTCTCTCTCTCTCTCTCTCTCTCTCTCTCTCTCTCACTCTTTTTTTTTTTTTAGGAGGAAGAGGGCTCAGCCGATGTTTTCCGAGAGATCCCTCTGGATTCAGTGGTGAAGGAGGAGCTGCTGTCCTTAGGTAAACTGATGTTCTGGATAGCCTGGAGTTTTATTTGTCCTGTTTTTAGAGTGTGGGAAGAATCCAGAGAAAGAAATACGTTGGGGGATATTAAAAAGGCAGGATATATTTCCCCAAAGGATCTTAAAAGCAGAAAAGCAAGCCCAGTTTTTCTTAACCACAAAACTCAGCGGAAACCAGCTTTTAGAAATGTAGACCTAATAATCCATTCAGGAAGGTTGGAGCCAGGAAGCTAGAAGCTGACGAGATTAGGAAGACAAAGACCCCTACAATCTAAGGACAGGAAACATAATAGGATTAACCCACCAATACCAAAAAGGCACACCCAGACTCAGGTCAAAGTGCATGACACAGGAAAAGCAACGCCTCAAACAGGAACAGGAAACAACCACAAAAGCCCCAGAAGATATAAAAACTCACCCCTCCCGGCAGCAGGTGGTCAGTTATTCCCAAAGCCATCTTTCTGTCTGGCTCTGCTCTTCAATAAACTACAACCTAATAATAATAATAAGTAGTAGTAGTAGTAGTAGTGCCTTGGGTGCAATCCCAAAACAACTGGAGCACCACTTGAACACCATTGGCATTGACAAATTTGCTATTAGTCAATTGCAAAAGGCGGCCTTACTAGGAACTGCTTCCATCCTGCGACGATACCTGTAATAACATCAAACATCCACATCTGCCATCAAACATCCACATCTGCCTATCCCAGGTCCTGGGTAAGGACTCGATAGGTAGACAAAATGCCAAATCCAGTCTGAACATCTGGCTGATGTGCAATGATCAATAATAATAATGATAATGATAAAGTTGGGAGGGACCTTGGAGGTCATCTAGTCGATCCCCCTGCTCAAGCAGGAAACCCTATACCATTTCGGACAAACGGCTGTCCAGTCTCTTCTTAAAAACTTCCAGTGTTGGAGCATTCACCGCTTCTGGAGGCAGGTTGTTCCACTGGTTAATTGTTCTGACTGTCAGGAAGTTTCTCCTTAGTTCTAGGTTGCTTCTCTCCTTGCTTAGTTTCCACCCGTTGCTTCTTGTCCTGCCTTCCGGCGCTTTGGAGAATAGCTTGACTCCCTCTTCTTTGGGGCAGCCCCTAAGATACTGGAAGACTGCTATCATGTCACCCCTCGTCCTTCTCTTCATTAAACTAGACATACACAATTCCAGCAACCGTTCCTCATTCGCTTTAGCCTCCAGTCCCCTAATCATCTTTGTTGCTCTTCTCTGCACTCTTTCTAGAGTCTCAACATCTTTCTTACATCGTGGTGACCAAAACTGGATGCAGTATTCCAAGTGTGGCCTTACCAAGGCATTGAAGAGTGGTATTAATACTTCACGTGATCTTGATTCTATCCCTCTGTTAATGCAGCCTAGCACTGTGTTGGCTTTTTTGGCAGCTGCAGCACACGGCTGGCTCCTATTTAAGTGATTGTCCACTAGGACTCCGAGGTCCCTCTCACAGTTACTACTATTGAGCAAGGTACCCCCCTATACTATACCTGTGCATTTGGTTTTTCTTGCCTAAATGTAGAACCTTTTTCACCACTGAATTTCATTTTGTTACATAACGCCCAGTGTTCAAGTCTGTTCAGATCCTCCTGTATCCTAAGCCTGTCTTCTGGAGTGTTGGCTATTCCTGCCAGCTTGGTGTCGTCTGCAAATTTGATAAGTTCCCCATCTATCCCCTCGTCCAGATCGTTGATGAAGATGTTGAAGAGCACCTGGCCCAGAACAGAGCCCTGGGGCACCCCACTACACAGAGCCCTGGGGCACCCCACTATACAAAGCCCTGGGGCACCCCACTACACACTAAATAGTCAAAGATCTCCAAACAGGAGGTCACACCTATTCCTGTCTGGGCTTTTAGCAAGGAGGAAAGCGAAGCGTCCTCAAATCGGAATTAAAAGGATTCCCCAGAAATAGACACACAGGGATTGTTTTTCTCTGTTTGATATAGACCAGGATTCTGGGCTCCAGGAATATCTCAAGCACAAGAGGAGCGAAAGTACAGAGCATCCGGCAGACGGGACCTGCTCTCTGGATGTCAACTCCGTGGTCCAGATCAACTTAGACAAGGGGCGTGCTGTGACGGGGACCATCCGTTGGATCGGCTGCCTGCCTAATGCCCAGCAAAGGATGGCTGGGATTGAGTTGGTAAGCACCCCGTCCCGTGTAATGTGTTCCTAGGCTTGCTCTCTCTTTGATGTGGGTTTTAAGCAAGATCGGCACCCAGAGCCCAAAGCTATGCCCGTGGATGCCCGTAGAATAGAAACTTCCTTCATCCCCAGCAGCTGGGCCCACCGGTGCCAGATGCCCCGAAGATGAAATGGATTCGTTGCTCTCGGTGGATTCTCTCTGCTGATCTTTCCGGAGCCAGCAGGCATTTGAAGTCTGCTGATCAAAGGACACGGAGGACAATGTTGGCACTAATCTTTGGGGGGGGTGTTGTCTTCTGGCTTTCTCTTGCCCCTGAGGGGATCATGAGGGAGCTTGCGTTATTTATGGTGCCTTGAGTCCATGTCTGTCTGTCTGTCTTGTCTGTCTGTCTGTCTGTCTGTCTGTCTCTCTCTCTCTCTCTCTCTCTCTCTTCCTACTTACCTACCAGCCTACTTACCTACATGTGTGTATCTCTGTGTGTGTGTGTCTGCCTGCCTCTATCTATCTGTCTGTCTGTCTATCTATCTATCTGTCTGTCTGTCTGTCTGTCTGTCTGTCTGTCTACGTGTCTGTCTGTCTGTCTCTCCCCCTCACCTACTTACATACGTACTTGTCTCTATGTCTGTCTGTCTCCCCCCCACCTACCTACCTACATACTTGTGTCTGTCTGTCTGTCTGTCTGTCTATCTATCTATCTATCTATCTATCTATCTATCTATCTATCTATCTATCCATCTCTCTCTCTCCCCACCTACCTTCCTATGTACTTGTCTATGTTTGTCTACCTACCTACCTACCTACCTATGTGTCTGTCTGCTTGCCTACCTACCTACATCTGTCTGTCCGTCTGCCTACCTACCTACCTACCTACGTGTATCTGTCTACCTACCTACCTACATGTCTGTCTGTTTATCTCTCTCTATATATATATATCTATCCATCTATCTCTCTAATCTCCCTCTCTATCTAATCTATCTCGTATGTCTCTGTCTATTTCTCTCCATATCTATCTATCTGTCTGTCTGTCTGTCTATCTATCTATCTATCTATCTATCTATCTATCTATCTATCTATCTATCTATCTATCTATCTTATATCTATTTATCTCTATCTAGTCTATCTCTCTAATATCTCTCTATCTCTCAATCTCTCTAATCTCTCTCGTCTGTCTGTCTGTCTATCTATTTATCTAATCTATCTAATCTCTCTCGTATGTCTGTCTGTCTGTCGCTCTCTCTCTCTCTCTCTCTCTCTCCATATCTATCTATCTATCTATCTATCTATCTATCTATCTATCTATCTATCTATCTATCTATCTATCTATCTATCTATCTATCGTGTGTGTGTAAATATTCTTATACAAAGAGGAACACACACACACCCCACGGAGCCCACTCCCAAGACCTCTTCACAGGTAGTTCTCAACTTATAATAGTTCATTTAGCGACCATTCAAATTTACAACGGCACTGAAATAAATGGCCATTTTTCACCCTGACGATCGTTGCAGCCTCCCCAGGGTCAGGTGATCAAAATTCGGCCATTTGGCAATTCAGTCATATTTCTGATGGCTGCAGAGTCCTGGGGTCATGTGATCGATCCCCTTTTGACAAGCAACGTCACGGGGGAAGCCAGATTCACTCAACGACCGCATTGTTAACAACTGCAGTGATTCACTTAACAACATGGCAAGAAAAGTCGTAAAAGGGGGGAAAAAAACCAAACACATGTGTCACTTAGCAACAGAAAGTTTAGTAATAGTAATAAAGTTGGAAGGGACCTTGGAGGTCATCTAGTCCAACCCCCTGCTCAGGCAGGAAACCCTTTACCATTTGAGACAAATGGCTGTCCAGTTTCTTCTTAAAAACCTCCAGTGTTGGAGCATTCACTGCTTCTGGAGGCAGGTGGTTCCACTGGTTAATTGTTCTCACTGTCAGGACGTTTCTCCTTAGTTCTAGGTTGCTTCTCTCCTTGGTCAGTTTCATGAAATGAAGCTTAGTTAGTTTTTGATGAGCTGGGATAGAAATAATTCTAGATAAATTTGATCAGTCCAGATCAAATTATTGGTATTAGGTTGGTATATTATAGACATAATAGCTTATTAGTTTAGTTTAGGCTTGGTTGTGTTCATAAGTCAAGGACTCCCTGTAGTAGGGAAGAGGGGCTTAAAGGCGGGGGGGAAAAAAAGAACATTAACTTCCAACTCTTTTCAGGGCAGTAGAATAAAAGCCACAAAATGGTAGCCCCAACTTTTTTACTTTGGCATATTTAATATATTCCAGCCATTTCTCTAACAACGAAAGTACCCAATCAGCAGATCCCAAAGTCAGCATTTTGTCCTTGATTCCAATCGTGACCTGATCATGATCTTCCTTCCTCTAGTCCAGTGGTTCTCAACCTGTGGGTCGGGACCCCATTTGGGGTCGAACGACCATTTCACGGGGGTCGCCAAACAACGCAGTCCGCCATTTTTTTCCCCTTTTCCTTAGCTGTGCTACTCCCTTTTCTTCTCTTGGCTTTTGAAAGCCAATAGAAGAGACTCTCTTGAATAGAGTCTCATTCTATTGGCTTTCCAAAGCCAAGAGGAATTGTCCAGGCTGTCTCTGCCCTGCTGCTGAGCCCGCCAAAAGCCCCATTCTGCAAACGGTGCTGCACCAGTTGAGTAGTCCTCGACTTACGACCGGTTGGGGGTGGCGGCATTAAAAAGGTTGAGAACCACTGCTCTAGTCAATGCCCAGGAGGTATTTCTGATCACCCTCGGTCCCGTTGGATTGGCTTGCTTGAGACCTGTTATCCCCCCTGACAGGATGAAGAGAATAACAGCCTTTCCAACGGAGAGTGGCAAGGTGTGCGCTACTTTACCTGTCCTCCCCATCGGGCCCTTTTCGTGCGGCTGGAGTCGTGCCAACCAGATTCGCGCTTTCAGGGGAACAAGTGCCTGTTTCAGGAGCCTTCTGAATTCAGTAAGTCCCTTCCCTGCCGCGGCTGGATGCACAGAATCCTCAATGGGCCTCAGTTTGAACCCTGGGTCGTGGCAAGAAAATGGGCGTATGTGATTATTGATTTATTTATAAGTAACTCAGTAGAGCAAACATACCTGCAATTCTTTCTTCCTCCTGTTTCCCTCCGAGCAAGAACCCTGTGAGGTGGATTAGGTTGAGAGAGAGTGAATGGCCCAAAGTCACCCATTTGGCATTCATCCCTAAGGAGGGACTAGAACTCCCAGTCTTCTTGTGATTGGCCCAAAGTCACCCAGTCAGCTTTCATGCCTAAGGCAGGACTAGAACTCACCGTCTCCAGGTTATTGACCCAAAGTCACTCAGTTGGCTTTCATGCCTAAGGCAGGACTAGAACTCACTGTCTTCAGGTTATTGACCCAAAATCACCCAGTCAGCTTTCATGCCTAAGGCGGAACTAGAATTCACTGTCTCCTGTTGATTGACCCAAAGTCACCCAGTCAGCTTTCATGTCTAAGGCAGCACTAGAACTCACCGTCTCCAGGTTATTGACCCAAAGTCACCCAGTCAGCTTTCATGCCTAAGGCAGGACTAGAACTCATCATCTCCAGGTTATTGACCCAAAGTCACCCAGTTGGCTTTCATGCCTAAGGCAGAACTAGAACTCACCGTCTCCAGGTTATTGACCCAAAGTCACCCAGTCAGCTTTCATGCCTAAGGCAGCACTAGAACTCACCGTCTCCAGGTTATTGACCCAAAGTCACCCAGTCAGCTTTCATGCCTAAGGCAGGACTAGAACTCACTGTCTCCAGGTTATTGACTCAAAGTCACCCAGTCGGCTTTCATGCCTAAGGCAGAACTAGAACTCACCGTCTCCAGGTTATTGACCCAAAGTCACCCAGTCAGCTTTCATGCCTAAGGCAGAACTAGAACTCACCGCCTCCAGGTTATTGACCCAAAGTCACCCAGTCAGCTTTCATGCCTAAGGCGGAACTAGAATTCACTGTCTCCTGGTGATTGACCCAAAGTCACCCAGTCAGCTTTCATGCCTAAGGCAGAACTAGAACTCACCATCTCCAGGTTATTGACCCAAAGTCACCCAGTCGGCTTTCATGCCTAAGGCAGAACTAGAACTCACCGTCTCCAGGTTATTGAGCCAAAGTCACCCAGTCAGCTTTCATGCCTAAGGCAGGACTAGAACTCACCGTCTCCTGGTGATTGGCCCAAAGTCACCCAGTCAGCTTTCATGCCTAAGGCGGAACTAGAACTCACTGTCTCCTGGTGGTTAGCTCAGAGTCATCCAACCAGCTTTCGTGGCTCACTCTCTCCTGGTTTCTAGATGCTTTAACCAGTAGACCAAAGTGTTCTTAGCAGATGGCTCTTTACTCTTTGCCTAAGTGTGACCAGGGATAGGGACCCCACCATCTTTCTAGGTCAGTGGTGGCGAACCTCGGAGCCCTCTCTGTGGGCACACGTGCCGTTGCCCCAGCCTTGTCTCCCCCCGCGACCCCCTCCTCTCCAGCTGCCCCCCTGAAGGAGAGTCGCCCTCGAGCGTGGCCCACACGGAGCAGCGCAGCCAAGGACGTGGCATCCAGGCAGCGTAGATAAGACTCTGCCCTCACGCCCCATTGTGCAATTAATGCTGCAGGGCGCGGGCAGAGGGTGTGGCCGCCATAGTGCTACTGGGCTACCTGGGCGATCGGCGGGCCCTGGAGGCGGTGAGTGGTCCCGTGGGCAGGTGGGGTGGGGAATGGGGGGGGGCAGAGGTGGGGTGGGCAGGGGGGGTGGAGCGGGGGCGGGGCCAGTTTTTGGGAACTTGGTCTCTAAAAGGTTCGCCATCACTGTTCTAGGTGATGTGGCTGATCCTCAAACAGGAGGAACAAGACGCTCATATGAGTCTGGGGGTTGGGGTGGGGAGGGAAGACGTCCTGTCAATGGAAAAGCCACCTGCCTCCAAAGTGTAGAACTTCACAAGTCTCAAACCAAAATACGACAATTCGAAAATAAGCCTCCGTTTGGTTATCAACGCCAGACACTCGCAGGCACAGGGCTTTTATTACACACATTAGACAAGTACCACATTACATTACTTTTTTAAAATGTAGTTTTATTCATTTATAACCTAAAATGTGAAAATACAAAAAGCAAATAGTAAGGAACAACAGTGGAAGAAGGGAAAGCAAAAAAAGTGTGAAGAAAGGGAGGGGACGAAACAAAAGGCATTGATTTCCGACTCTGTCTGTGGCAGTAAACTCAGACATTAAAATCGAATCTCAACTTTTTACATTTCTATAGCAGTATGCATTAGCCCAGTGGTTCTTAACCTTTTTGAACGAATCGCCCCCTTGAGCCAACGAGGAAGTTGTCATCGCCCCCCCCCCAACATAACCTCTCAATCACAACATAGGAAATAATTCTTCAATTTATACAAACACTTTTTTTGTTTTCTTGAAAATTGTCATCAGGACATATCGATGCAAATAATTTATTTCCAGTCTTTTTCCCATATCTCCCATATTCTGGCCAATGGCATGCCACTGTATGGGTGGCACTTAAATGTAATGACCACTGAAAACAAAATTCAATTGCAAGAAAGTGAAATGCCGGAAAAGAAAAACAGTAATATTTAATGATTGAATTACAAGTGAAATTTAAGACGCAAAAAGAAATATAAAAAGGGTAGAGGCTGCTGCGCAACGCGCATGAAGATAAGCGATGCGTATTCACATATGTACGGCGTTCTGTACTGAAGCTAGTTGGAGGAACATTTGAAAACACAATTCAATCCACGAATAGTGAGCGATCTGATATTTTTGTACAACTTTTTCATACAGCCATTCACTGTACGAAAAAATCTCAAAAGTGTCCCCAAAACGTCTTGCTCCATCGCCCCCTTTTCGTTCCTTCGCCCCCGTGTCGCCCCTTTTCATTCCATTGCCCCCCTGAAAAATGAAATCGCCCCCTGGGGAGCAATATCGCCCAGGTTAAGAACCACTGCACTAGCCAATTCTGTATCGGCCAATCAGTCTAATCGGTAAAACCCAAAATCGGGATACCGTTTTTTTGGCCACCTCGAGCACAAAGTCCAGAAGCGGTTTCCAAGTAGAAAGAAAATAACTTACGTTCTTTTATTTCATCAGCACAGTCAATTTGGCCATTGCATTACTTTTCCACATACTCGCCTTTCAAACTTGTCATAACGTCTTACATGGTTTGAAATTCCTTAGTCATCGTCGCTCGGCACCAAATCTGGGCTATGGGGAGGTGTGATGAAAAACATCCCAACGGAATTGCTTCGAAAGTCCTTGGGTGCGTCTAGCGATGTGCGGCTGAGCATTGTCGCGAACCGACGCCACACCGGAAGTCAGCAGGCCCCGACGCTTGTTATGGATGGCTCGCCTGAGCTTTCGTAACACAGGGGTCCCCAATCTTGGCAACTTTCAAAGCCTGTGGACTTCAACTCCCAGAATTCCCCATCCATAACAAGCGTTGAGGCCTGCTGACTTCCGGTGTGGCGTCGGTTCGTGACAATGCTCGCCCACACACTGCTAGACGCACCCAAGGACTTTTGAAGCAGTTCCGTTGGGATGTTTGTTTTTTTTTAATTAAAAGTTTTAGAAATTTTTTACAATATATAACCCAAAACCCTCCCACCCCTCCCCCACTTCCCAGAGCTGATTACAGGGTTACAAATAAACAATCATAATTTAACTAACATTACCCAACTCTACTAACAATCAAATCCATAACATACTTTAACTCCTTTTTCAAAACAAATATTAACAAATTAAAAATAAAAATAACAATACGGTTAAACCATAACACTAAAAATAGTATAAATTCGATCATATTAAACTATTAACAATAACCTAGAATCTACTCGTAAGCAAGATAATACTTTTCAGCCTCATATTTCTTTTGAATCTAATCAATCCATCTTCTCCAAACCGAAATGTATTTTTCTTGTGAATGGTCCTTCAAATAAGCGGAAATTTTTGCCATTTCTGCTAAGTTAGACACCTTAAGTATCCGTTCTTCCATAGTAGGCAAAGAGTTTTTCTTCCAATTTTGCCCCACCAGTAATCTTGCAGTTGTTACAAGATTCAACATCAAATTCATTTCTTTAACATCAAAATCAACCGTAATACCCACCGTTGGGATGTTTTTGATCACCCACCTCCCCGTAGCCCAGATTTGGTGCCGAGTCACGACGACTAAGGAATTTCAAACGGTGTAAGACGTTACGACAGGGGCCTCAGTTTGAAAGACTTGTTATGGATGGCTCGCCTGAGCTTTCGTAACGCAGGGGTCCCCAAGCTTGGCAACTTGAAGACCTGTGGACTTCAACTGTCAGAATTCCCCGCTGGCTGGGGGATTCTGGGAGTTGAAGTCCACGGGTCTTAAAGTTGCCAGGGTTGGGGACCCCTATGGTAACGTTTCACAGCAGACGTCTGAATTGATGCTCGAACCACGCTCCGTGAACGTCACTAGCCGTACTCCTTTGGCATCTTCACATTTGGCGGGATTTCCTAGGGCACCCGTCCGACGGGGTATCGGTTCACGATAACGTCCGCCCACACAGCACTAGACCCCTTCTTCTTCTTCTTCTTCTTCTTCTTCTTCTTCTTCTTCTTCTTCTTCTTCTTCTTCTTCTTCTTCTTCTTCTTCTTCTTCTTCTTCTTCTTCCTCTTCTTCCTCTTCTTCTTCTTCTTCTTCCTCTTCTTCCTCTTCTTTTTCCTTCTTATTCTTTCTTCTTCTTCCTCCTCCTCCTCCTCCTCCTCCTTCTTCTTCTTCCTCTTCCTCTTCTTCCTCTTCTTCTTCTTCTTCTTCTTCTTCCTTCTTCTTCTTCTTCCTCTTCTTTTTCCTTCTTCTTTCTTCTTCCTCCTCCTCCTCCTCCTCCTCCTCCTTCTTCTTCTTCTTCTTTCTTCTTCCTTTTCCTGCTCCTCCTCCGCCTTTTTCTTCTTCTTCTTTTTCCTTCTTCTTCCTCTTCTTCTTCTTCTTTATTTATTTATTTATTTTCAAATATTTATATGCCGCCCAATCCCAAAGGACTCAGGGCGACGTACAAAGTTAAAACAAAATAATAAAATAATACAGTCTTCTTCCTTCCTCCTCCTCCTCCTCCTCCTCCTTCTTCTTCTTCCTTCTTCTTCTTCCTCTTCTTCTTCTTCCTTCTTCCTCCTCCTTCTTCTCCTTCTCCTTCTCCTCCTTCTCCTTCTCCTTCTCCTTCTCCTTCTCCTTCTCCTTCTTCTTCTTCTTCTTCTTCTTCTTCCTATGATTATGATGATTTGAGCAGAGATTCCTGCTCTGTTCCAGGTGAGGCCGACAGTCCGTCTGTTCTGAGCAACTCCCCACCGCTGAGAGATGACGTGGCCGTGAATGTCCTCAAAGGGCGGATGAGAGGGATCCAAGGCCACTGCAACTCCTGCTACATGGACGCGGCCCTGTTCAGGTTGGCAGCCCTCCCCAGCTTCCTTTCCCCCTCGGGGGACTCTGCTTGCGGATAGCGTTGCTCTCCCTTCTCTCCGCCTCGTCTCCCCGTACATCTCTCGGTCCTCCGACCCGGTGGAGTGACCGGCCTCTCCTATCTCGCCACAGCCTCTTCTCCTGCACCTCGGTGTTGGACTCCATGCTGTATAAGCCCCCTCTCCCCGCCGATGGGCGCATCCAGGAGATCCTGCGGGACAAGATCGTGAACCCTCTGAGGCAGTAAGTGGCTCTCCGGCTCTTCTCGTCAGCTGCTTCGGAAAGCCTCTGAGAGACAGACCAGGGACTGGAGGGTCAAGCACAGGAAGGGGGAGTGGCTAGTCTGGAGAAAAGAAGGACGAGGGGGGACATGAGAGCAGGGTTCCAGTATCTCAGGGGCTGCCATAAAGAAGAGGGAGTCAAGCTCTTCTCCAAAGCGCCCGAAGGCAGGACAAGAAGCAACGGATGGAAACTCATCAAAGAGAAAAGCAAGCTAGAACCAAGGGGGAATTTCCTGACAGTGAGGACAATTAACCAGTGGAACTCCTTGCCTCCAGAAGTTGTGAATGCTCCAACACTGGAGGTTTTTAAGAAGAGACTGGACAGCCATTGGTCTGAAATGGGATAGGGTCTCCTGCCTGAGCAGGGGGCTGGACTAGATGACCTCCAAGGCCCCTTCCAAGTCTGTGATTCTGCAAGGGTCTCCTGCTTGAGCAGAGGGCTAGACTAGATGACCTCCGAGGTCCCTTCCAGCTCTGTGATTCTGCAAGGGTCTCCTGCTTGAGCAAGGGGTTGGACTAGATGACCTCCAAGGTCCCTTCCAGCTCTGTGATTCTGCAAGG
>JAKSXO010000035.1:4021902-4259402 GCA_024509115.1 Crotalus helleri | reverse complement strand
CCTCCATCTTTCCCTTCTCCTCCTCCTCCTCCTCCTCCTCCTCCTCCTCCTCCTCCTCCTCCTCCTCCTCTTTCCTACTACTCCGTAAACCCTACTTCCTTCTAGTACTGATGATGTTACCTAGTTGGGTCATGAAACGTCTGCAAGAAAACTAACAAGGCCAGAGAGAACAAAGGAACTCTTGCTCCTCCATCTTTCCCTTCTCCTCCTCCTCCTCCTCCTCCTCCTCCTCCTCCTCCTCCTCCTCCTCCTCTTTCCTACTACTCTGTAAACCCTACTTCCTTCTAGTACTGATGATGTTACCTAGTTGGGTCATGAAACGTCTGCAAGGAAACTAACAAGGCCAGAGAGAACAAAGGAACTCTTGCTCCTCCTCCTCCATCTTTCCCTTCTCCTCCTCCTCCTCTTTCCCACTACTCTGTAAACCCTACTTCCTTCTAGTACTGATGATGTTACCTAGTTGGGTCATGAAACGTCTGCAAGAAAACTAACAAGGCCAGAGAGAACAAAGGAACTCCTCCTCCTCCATCTTTCCCTTCTCCTCCTCCTCCTCCTCCTCCTCCTCCTCCTCCTCCTCCTCCTCTTTCCTACTACTCCGTAAACCCTACTTCCTTCTAGTACTGATGATGTTACCTAGTTGGGTCATGAAACGTCTGCAAGAAAACTAACAAGGCCAGAGAGAACAAAGGAACTCTTGCTCCTCCATCTTTCCCTTCTCCTCCTCCTCCTCCTCCTCCTCCTCCTCCTCCTCCTCCTCCTCCTCCTCTTTCCTACTACTCTGTAAACCCTACTTCCTTCTAGTACTGATGATGTTACCTAGTTGGGTCATGAAACGTCTGCAAGGAAACTAACAAGGCCAGAGAGAACAAAGGAACTCCTCCTCCTCCTCCTCCATCTTTCCCTTCTCCTCCTCCTCCTCTTTCCCACTACTCTGTAAACCAGGGGTTCTCAACCTTGGCAACTTTAAGACTTATGGACTTCAACTCCCAGAATTCTGGGAGTTGAAGTCCACAAGTCTTAAAGTTGCCAAGGTTGAGAACCCCTGCTGTAAACCCCACTCCCTTCTAGTACTGATGATGTTACCTAGTTGGGTCATGAAACGTCTGCAAGAAAACCACCCAGCTCAGAGAGCACAAAGGAACTCCTCCTCCTCCATCTTTCCCTTCTCCTCCTCCTCTTCCTCTTCTCCTCCTCCTCCTCCTCCTCCTCCTCCTCCTCCTCCTCCTCCTCCTCCTCGCAAACCCCACTCCCTTCTAGTACTGATGATGTTACCTAGTTGGGCCATGAAACATCTGCAAAAAAACCGTCCCAGGTTAGAGAGCATCAGGGATCCCACTGTCGTTGGCTGCCTCCTCCTCCTCCTCCTCCTCCTCCTCCTCCCCCCCTTCCCCTCTACTCCATAAACCCCACTCCCTTCTAGTATTGATGATGTTACCTAGTTGGGCCATGAAACATCTGCAAGAAAACACCCAAGCTCAGCACCCAGGACTCACGAGCAGAAAATTGTGAGAAGAAGGTCCTGAGAACTATTGATTTCTTTCTTTCTTTCTTTGTTTAATGTGCTGCCCCTCTGACTGTTACAGCGACCCTGAGCAGCTTACAGAATAATAATTTTTTTAAAAATCGAAAACGTAATATAAAACCATTAAAATTAGGAGGATGAAATGCGAAAGGGACAGGTGACCCAGGAGCGGGGGAATCCTCTCTCTCCCCCGTCAGCTACACCCCGAGCCTTAGATCATCTGGGAACCCCAGGCCGACAGGCAGAGGCAGGATTTTAGGCTGTGCTGGACGGCCAGGTGGGCTGGGGCCGACCTCCTCTCTCCAGGGGGAAACTCTTGCCAAGCGCGGGGGCCACAGCAGAAAAGGCTCTTCTTCTCCTGGATCCCGTCTGACAAAAGACTTCCAGCTGCCCGTCATCCGAGGGAACGAGCAGCAGAGGCTGGACGCCCCGGAGTAACACAACCCCTTAAGTAGGGATGCCAGTCGACCCCTTTGAGTCGCTTGCGCATTCGTCTTCTGGTTTTCCTGGGCGATAACGGGAAACTCTACATGGGGCTACCCTTGAAAAGTATTCGGAGACTACAGTTGGTCCAGAATGCAGCCGCGCGAGTGATAGTGGGTGCTCCTCGATACACCCACGTTACACCTATCCTCCGCGAGCTGCACTAGTTGCCTATTGGTCTCCGGGTCCAATTCAAGGTGTTGGTCATTACCTTTAAAGCCCTATATGGCTCAGGGCCAGGCTATTTGCGAGACCGCCTACTACCTCATAGTTCCCTTCGTCCGGTTAGATCCCACAGGCTGGGCCTCCTTCGGGCCCCGTCGGCCAAGCAGTGCCATTTGGCGGGGCCGCGGAGGAGGGCCTTCTCTGTGATGGCGCCCACGTCTTGGAACCAGCTCCCCCCGGAGATTAGGACCGCTCCCACCCTGTTGGTCTTCCATAAGCTACTTAAGACCTGGCTTTTCCGGCAGGCCTGGGGTTTATAAAACCTTACCCCTGGATGATTGTTTTTGTATTGTTGTTTTGTTATGTTTTATGTGTTTTTTATTGTTAGCCGCCCAGAGTCCTCCGGGAGTGGGGCGGCTTATAAATTTTAAAAATAAATAAATAAATAAACTCCAAGGAGCAGAGAAAGAAGCCGAAACCTAGAAGTTCACGTCCCCGCCTGCCATTTTTGGAAAGAGGTGGCGTAGAGAGAAAGCCCCCCGCCCTTCCCGGGCTCGGCAGGGAGAAAGCATCTTCTCCAAGCTGCACCCCTAACCGCGGCTGAGGCTTCTGGGTCGGAAAAGAGTCGTGTGCGGATGCCGCCGCTCGTCTCTTCGTAGCTGAAACTTCCAACCTTTCCTTCGGCTCCTTTTGAAGGGGGGGGGAGCTCATCAGACCACTTCTGATTCCAGGTCCGGAAAGCTGAAGGAGCAGGAGTGTTACTGTTACCAGATATTCATGGACAAGCAGGAGAATTTGGTGGTGCCCAACGTCCAGCAGCTGGTAGAGCATTCCTTCCTCACCTCAGACCTCAAGCTAGTGGAGGTGAGTCTTCCTCCTCCTCCTCTTCCTCCTCTATCAATGCTGCCCCCTCCCCACTTCAGCATCATGGTCTCTGCCACGTTAGTGGAGAGCTTGTGGCTCGCTTTCTCTCGCTATTGGGTTCCCCCCCCCCACCCAAAAGAGCTGGTCTTATATATCTACCCAGGGCTACAGGTTGGGGGTGAACTTGACAGAAGCAGAACTTGGTGCCGGTGACCTCCGACCTCCGTGGGGGCTGCTGGTCTCCAGACGGGGGCCGTTCACCTTTGCCTTTCTCCCATCTAGATCCCATCTTGCTTTATTCTCCAAATGCCTCGTTTCGGGAAGGAGTACAAAATGTTCAACAAAATCATCCCTTCCTTGGAGCTGGACATCACTGACCTGCTGCTGGACAGTAAGTCGTCGTACAAGGGAAGCCTAAAAATTTATTTATTTATTTATTTATGAGACTTATATACCGCTTTTAAGTGCAAGCACTCTCTAAGCCAGCGGTTCTCAACCTGTGGGTCGGGACCCCATTTGGGGTCGAACGACCATTTCACGGGGGTCACCAAACAACGCAGTCTGCCATTTTTTTCCCCTTTTCCTTAGCTGTCCTACTCCCTTTTATCCTATTGGCTTTTGAAAGCCAATAGAATAGACTCTCTTGAATAGAGTCTAATTCTATTGGCTTTCAAAAGCCAATAGGAATTGTCCAGGCTGTCTCTGCCCTGCTGAGCCCGCCAAAAGTCCCATTCTGCAAACGGTGCTGCACCAGTTGCATAGTCCTCGACTTACGACCGGTTGGGGGTCGCGGCATTAAAAAGGTTGAGAACCACTGCTCTAAGCAGTGTACACCAGTAAGCAATGTATATAAATATGTATATATTTACATTGCCCCCAACAATCTGGGTCCTCATTTTACCTACCCCGGAAGGATGGAAGGCTGAGTCAACCTTGAGCCGGTGAGATTTGAACCGCTGACCTGCTGAACACAGTCAGCTAAAGTGGCCTGCAGTACTGCACTCTAACCGCTGCGCCACCTCACTTCCATGAACCACCTCACAGTTTTCTGGAAGAGATGCCCCCATGTAGCGTGAAGCGGAGGAAAATATAAGATCACCTTTATTGTCATGTGGGAAGTCACTGCCCCCCCTCCCCCAGAGAAGGAAATATTAAAAGGGCAGAAAAATATATTTCCTCAAAGGATCTTCAAGAGGCAGAAAAGCGTGCCCAGTTTTTCTTAATAGCTCCAAGTCTCCAGCTGTGTAGAAATGCAGATATGATAATCCATTCAGGAAAGTTGGAGGCCTCCAGCTAGAAGCTTAGGAAGACAAAGACACCTCAAGTCTACATACCCCACCCAAACTCTAAGACAGGACATAATAGGATTAACCCACAGATGCCAAAGAGACATACTCAGGTCAAAGTACAGGAAATACAAAGCCTCAAACAGGAACAGGAAACAACTCCACACAAAAGCCCAAGAAGGTATAAAAACCCACTCCCTACTACAGTGATGGCGAACCATTTAGAGACCGAGTGCCCCAAAACCGCCTCCCCACTCCTGTCCCCGCTCCTCCGTGCCCACTGGGCCGCTCCACCTCCACGGCCCACCACAGATCACCCAGGTAGCCCAGCAGCGCCATGGCGGCCACGCCCTCCACCTGTGTCCCGCAGCATTATCTGCGCGTGACGGGGCGCAAGGGCGGAGTCTTGTCCCCGTTGCCCGTCTACCATGTCCTTGGCTGCGCTGCTTCATGTGGGCCATGCCTGGAGGTGACTCTCCTCCGGGGGGCTGCTGATGAGGAGGGGGCCGTGGGAGGAGGCGGGCTGGGGCGACGGCGCGTGTGCCCACAGAGAGGGCTCTGAGTGCCGCCTCTGGCAGGCATGCCACAGGTTCGCCACCACTGCCCTACTACCTGTGCTCCCTCTCTTTTCTTCCAGAGCCATCTTCTTCTCTAGCTCTCCTCTCCGATAATCTGCAACCTTCTTTCTAAAGCAAGTCTCCATTTTGATTGTTCCCAGCTTGGACTGGACCCTGATGAAGACTTTTCCTCCAATAGCCGTTTTCCAATATACACAACGGCACACATTGAAATGACATCTCGCTCTCAAAAGAAGGAATGCCCCCCACCACACAATGTCACCCTCCCAAGATAACATAAATAATATAACAAAAGCGGCAGACTCCAAAAACGCCAGGTGATACCAAAAATGACACTAAAACTATAGATATGAATACGGGTAGTCCTTGACTTTAACGGCCCCAATGGAGCCCAGCATTTCTCTTGCTAAGTGAGCTTTGCCCCATTTTACGACCTTTCTCGCCTCGGCTGTTAAGTGAATCCCTGCGGTTGTGAAGTTAGCACCCCGGCTGTGAAATGGATCTAGCATCCCCCTCGATTTTGCTTGTCAGAAGGTCGCCAAAGGGGATCCACAGGATCCCAGGACACCGCGACCGTCATAAAGATGAGTCAGTTGCCAAGCGGCTGACTTTTGATCACGCGACCCTGGGGCTGCGGCGACCGTCATAAACAGGAGTCAGTTGCCAAGCATCTCAATTTTAAACCGTGCCAACACAGGGATGCTGCAAGGATTGTAAGTATGAAAAACGATCCTATGTCCCTTTTTTTTCAGTGCTGCTATAACTTCAAATGGTCACTAAAGGAGCTGTTGATAAGTCAAGGACTACCTGTATTCATCACCGTCCATTTTGAATACGTAGCAGGAAAAGAAGTCCTGAGAGTTAACCAGGTTTATACGGGAAGGTAAAGTAGGAGAAGGGAGTTGGAAGGGACTCCCAACCACTGGGAGAGGTGCCCAACGTTGGACTTCCAGAAGTCTTAAAGTTGTCAAGGCTGGACATGCCTGCCCTAACCCAGAGATCCCCAACCTTTTGGGCAACAGGGACTAGCTCCAGGGAGAAAAGTTTTCCCACGGACCGGAGACTGCGTGGTTTTTGTGTACTTCCTGCATCCCACGGATGGGGCTTTGCTTGTTTGTGCGGACCGGTTGCTGGCATGCCACGGACCAGTACAGGCCCACGGACCGGGGGGGTTGGGGACCCCTGCGCTAAGCCCCTCGGACAGGTGTGTAGTCACAAAGGGCAAGGCTCAAACTGCAAGCTGGGTGATGGCCGAGCTTCTGATATTCAGAATTGGGATGCATTGATCCTGAAACATGCGCCATGTGAGGTCACGGGAGCTCCCTAGGCAGCAATCATCATTAGAACGGCTGCCACGATGAGGACTGGAGACTTGCCCGAGACTTCCAGTTTGGGTTGCATTGGTCCTGAAACATGCGCCGTGTGAGGTCACGGGAGCTCCCTAGGCACCAATCATCATTAGAACGGCTGCCACGATGAGGACTGGAGACTTGCCCGAGACTTCCGGTTTGGGTTGCAGTGGCTGTAGGCACACGATGAGGCTATCTCTTTTCGTTACCTGCTTTTCCTCTACCGGTAGACCCTTAATCGGGTCGAAAAGTCACCCTGGAGGGGTGACTACCGATGAGGAGGACTCTTGTTGATTGCGGGGGGAGGAGGCAGCTCCTTCCGCGGTCCGAGGCAGCTCCTCAGGGCCGACGGAGAGGAAGATCGGCCAGTAACATGGCCGATTATTTAGCTGCTGCTCCAGCTGAAAGTCAAAAGAACATCTAAGCCAGTGGTTCTCAACCTTTTTAATGCCGCGACCCCCAACCAGTTGTAAGTCGAGGACTACTCAACCGGTCGTAAGTCGAGGACTACTCAACTGGTGCAGCACCGTTTGCAGAATGGGACTTTTGGCGGGCTCAGCAGGGCAGAGACAGCCTGGACAATTCCTATTGGCTTTTGAAAGCCAATAGAATTAGACTCTATTCAAGAGAGTCTATTCTATTGGCTTTCAAAAGCCAAGAGAATAAAAGGGAGGAGCACAGCTAAGGAAAAGGGGGGGAAAATGGTGGACTGCGTTGTTTGGCGACCCCCGTGAAATGGTCGTTCGACCCCAAATGGGGTCCCGACCCACAGGTTGAGAACCACTGATCTAAGCGTTAAGAAACCATCGTGGATGATCCCGGTGAGATTTTTCCCTCTCTCCTTCTGCCTAACTACTCTCCTGTCAAAAGCCTTTTGGAATTACTTCCCTGCTTTGAAAGAGCTGAGTTTGTTTATCTGGGGAAAAAAGCTTTCCATAACAAAGGAAAAAAACTTCTTATTGACTATGTTTACTCTTGGCTACTTGGGAGCCCTGGAAAAATCCTTGCCATAAAACTTTATTATTATATCTTCTAAGCTGGAGAATAGTGTCTTCCTGTGTCTTGGACTTACTTTTTTAAAGGGATAAATCTTTATTGTTTGAAAAAAACAACAAGTCTATGAGAAGCCAGAAAAGAGACTCCATGGCTCTGACTTTGCTAATCTCATTCTTGATGTCTGGAAGAGACTTTCATAGTTTACGGAGGACATCTTGTGGAGAAATTTAACTGTTAACTGTTTTTTGTTTGTGTTACTATTGAAATGGAGAAATCATACTCACAACTCAACTGTAAACTCATACTGGAAAAAAATGTATGAAGCTTCTGAGGAAATATGTTCCCAAATAAGAGAGAGAACTGCAGAAATAATAAACAGAAATTCTACTGTGAATTTACAAACTGACCTTCAGACTCTACTTGATCATTCTACAGACCAAAAAGCAACAGAATTAATTTACACACAACCTATGGAGATTTTGGATGACCAAAAAATGATTGTAACTAAACTATCTACAGTTGCAAAACTAACAGAAATGGACTTGAAATTACAACTGTTGGAGAATTATGACAACCTTGATAATCAACTATTAATTATAAAATTGGACATGATTGAGTGTTTTATCCAGCAGACAGGCATCAAAAACAGAGGATGGGAGGTTTTTTACTGACCCAAATGAAATTACAAGCAATAATGGGAGATCTATTTGCTGAAATAGAGGCTTTGTTATGGAAGCCTTCTTGGCGTAGGAAGAAAGCCAGAATAAGACTAAAAAGAGAAATTTAAAATTATATGTAATGGATTAAAAAGGTTTTGAGAAATATGGACTGATTTAAAGATTAAGATTTAGAGTTGAAAATTTGTGATTATTAGAATATATATGTTAAACAGAGTAAGAATGTAGTTTCTTGAATAATATGTTTATTTGTATGAAAATTATTTCGTAATGGAATGAGAATAAGAATATGAAAAAGGCTTTTAGAAATTCAGATAGCTTTAACAACTGAGTGTGTTAAGTTAGTAAGACGATGTTTTGTATAATAATAGGTGTGGGTTTTTCTTAGATATGATAATTATTTGAATGAAATTTAAATGCTATTTGAAGTAATAAGAGAGATCTGTGATAAAATCAATGGTTTATGAGATTATGAATTAGAATATATCTGGATTAGTATTTTAAAAGGGATACCCGAAGTGATAATAAATTTATCGAAGGTTAAATTGAACTATGGTAATTGTAAATTAATAAAGCTCAAAACAGGATTAGGATTTATAGATATGTAATGTAGAAATGGATTATGTTAAATAGGTTATATCATTTGAGGGAAATAGAGAGGGAACATTTAATGTCTTTACTTGAGCTATTATATGATTTTATTTTTGGATGATTGACCACCTAACCACCACGATGTGTCTTGAGCATTCTGTTGTAAAAGTTAAAAAACCAATAAAATTTGTTATATAAAAAAAAAGGACTGGAGACTTGCCCAATCAGTGCTAGGCTGCATTAACAGAGGGATAGAATCAAGATCAAGTGAAGTGTTAATACCACTTTACAAGGCCTTGGTAAGGCCACACTTGGAATACTGCATCCAGTTTTGGTCACCGCGATGTAAAAAAAGATGCTGAGACTCTAGAAAGAGTACAGAGAAGAGCAACAAGGATGATTAGGGGACTGGAGGCTAAAGCATTTAAGGAACGGCAGCTAGAATTGGGTATGTCTAGTTTAACAAAGAGAAGGACAAGGGGGGACAGGATAGCAGTGTTCCAGTATCTCAGGGGCTGCCCCAAAGAAGAGGGAGTCAAGCTATTTTCCAAAACACCTGAAGGCAGGACAAGAAGCAACGGGTGGAAACTGATCAAGGAGAGAAGCAACCTAGAACTAAGGAGAAACTTCTTGACAGTGAGAACAATTAACCAGTGGAACTACCTGCCTCCAGAAGCGGTGAATGCTCCAACACTGGAAGTTTTTAAAAAGAGACTGGACAGCCATTTGTCCGAAATGGTGTAGGGTTTCCTGCCTGAGCAGGGGGTTGGATTAGATGACCTCCAAGGTCCCTTCCAACTTTACTACTATTACTATTACTATCTCTGTGATCCAAAAGGAAATTTTCTGAGGTCCCCCTCCTTTTTTCATTGACCCACCCAGATTTCTGCCGGTGGCCTCTGGGAGGAGCACCTTAGGAGTGAGATGCTGTCCATCTGGCTGGGGCCACAAAGAGGCCTCCGAGTTCTTGAGGTCTGGCCTCTTGTGAACGGCGGGGAGCACGGGAGAAAGTGTCAGCTGCTGATTTTTCCATTCGCACTTCAGGTCCCCGGGAGTGTTTCGTGTGCGGAGACATCGCCACCCAGGAATGCTCGGCCTGCTTCAAAGACAAGATGTTCGCCGGCACGGGGCTGAAGCAGTTTTGCGACTCGTGCTGCTCTCAGGTGTGTGCTGTGCTTTTGTTTTTGTTGTTGTTTTGCTTTTGAGGAGTGCTCTGGAGGATCTGGGCCGGGCCGTTCTGACGTTCAGGGCGGGTTTGTTTGCACCAAATCCCCAGACGACAGCCCCTCTTCCCAACAAATCCTCGCCCAGCTGGTCCTCCGCTGCGTGGTGGAGTCGATTGGTCAAAAGTGGCAGAACTTTAAGACCTGTGGACTTCAACTCCCAGAATTCCCTTCTGGGTGTTGAAGTCCACCAGTCTTAAAAGTTGCCAAGGCTGGACACCCTGGTTTCAACATTCCTTGCCAAATTCAGCAGAATAATCATAATCACAATCATAATCATAATTGGTTGATACCTAGGATGTCAACCATCAGCGCCAGTCAATTTGAATGTTCAGTTGACTGAGGTTCATGTCTAATGAATAATAATAATAATAATAATAATAATAATAATAATAATAATAAAGTTGGAAGGGACCTTGGAGGTCATCTAGTCCAGCCCCCTGCTCAGGCAGGAAACCCTAGAATAGTGGTGGCGAACCTATAACACGGGTGCCAGAGGTGGCACTCAGAGCCCTCTCGGTGGGCATGTGCGCCATCATCCCAGTCCTAAACCTTCAGCTGGGTTTTATAAAACCTTTTCGCTTTAGGCCTCCGCCGCCGTGTGCAAAAAAAGGTTCAATCAGTCAATTTCAACTTCTTGTGGGAAAAAAAAAGATCTCGCAAAGTTAGAATTGATTGATTGAACTTTTTAGTCCCACCCAGTCTGCCGTTACTACCGCAGCCACACCCACCCAATGGGCCACGCCCACTCGGCACCCGACGATGCACAAGTGGGTTTTGGGTTGCAGTTTGGGCACTCGGTCTCTAAAAGGTTCGTCATCACTTCCCTACACCATTTTGGACAAATGGCTGTCCAGTCTCTTCTTAAAAACTCCCAGTGTTGGAGCATTCGCCGCTTCAGGAGGCAGGTTGTTCCACTGGCTAATTGTTCTCACTGTCAGGAAGTTTCTCCTTAGTTCTAGGTTGCTTCTCTCCTTGATCAGTTTCCATCCGTTGCTTCTTGTCCTGCCTTCAGGGGCTTTGGAAAATAGGTGGACCTCCTCTTCTTTGGGGGAACCCCATGAGATTGTGTGTGTGTGTGTGTGTGTGTGTGTGTAAAAATCCTGTGTTCCCAATATGAAGGTCTCCTGCCTCAGAAACTTCACAAGTTCCCCCTCGTTCACTTTCAGGCTCACTCCCATTACCAGCGAAGAGGCCATCAGACGACAAGGCTCCACTTCCCCAAGGAATTCGCTCGGGATGGGGTGCGGGTACCCCGGGAAAAACTGGAGCTGTTTGCCGTTCTCTGCATCGAAACCAGCCACTACGTGTCCTTTGTGAAATACGGGCCGGAGAAAGAGAACTGGATGTTCTTCGACAGCATGGCAGACCGACATGGTGTGCCATTCGTTCGTTCATTCATTTATTCATTCATTCATTCTTATCAAATATGTTTGCTGCCTTGAGTTACTTACAAATAAAGGCAGGGAATGAATTCTTCCTCCACCGATTTCCCCCGTAGCAACAATTCTGCGAGGTGGGTCAGGCTGAAAGAATCAGCTTTCGTGCCTAAGGTGAGACTAGAACTCCCGGTCTCCCGGTGATTGACTCAAAGTCGCCCAGCCAGCTTTCATGTCTAAGGTGGGGCTAGAACTCACTGCCTCCTAGTAATGGGTTCCAAGTCACCCAGTTGGCTTTCATGCTTAAGGTGGAACTAGAACTCGTTGTCTCCTTGTGATTGGCCCAAAGTCAGCCAGTTGGCTTTTGTGCCTAAGGCAGAACTAGAACTCACCGTCTCCAGGTTATTGACCCAAAGTCACCCAGTCAGCTTTCATGCCTAAGGCAGAACTAGAACTCACCGTCTCCAGGTTATTGACCCAAAGTCATCCAGTCAGCTTTCATGTCTAAGGTGGGGCTAGAACTCACTGCCTCCTAGTAATGGGTTCCAAGTCACCCAGTTGGCTTTCATGCTTAAGGTGGAACTAGAACTCCCAGTCTCCTGGCGATTGGCCCAAAGTCAGCCAGTTGGCTTTCAAGCTTAAGGCAGAACTAGAACTCATCGTCTCCTAGCGATTGGCTCAAAGTCAGCCAGCTGGCTTTGATGTCTAAAAGACTAGAACTCACGGTCTCCCAGTGATTGACTCAAAGTCGCCCAGCCAGCTTTCATGCCTAAGGCGGGGCTATAGAACCCATTGTCTCCCAGTGATTGGGCTACAGCCACCCAGCTGGCTTTGATGTCTAAAGGACTAGAACTCACGGTCCAGCGATTGGCTCAAAGTTGCCCAGCCAACTTTCATGCCTAAGGCGGGGCTAGAACTTCCAGTCTCCTGGTGATTGGCCTAAGGTTATCTATCTGGCTTTCATGCCTAAGGTGGGACTAGAACTCACCGTCTCCCGGTGATTGACCCAAAGTCACCCAGCCGGCTTATACGCGAAAGGTAAAACTAGAATTCCCCGACAGCTGCTTTTTAGCCTGGTGTGTTCCCCACTAGACCAACCTGCTCCTGCTTCCTTGGGGGGGGGGCTGGGGGCACCTCTTCAGCTCCATACACTGGGGTGCCTGAGGGCTTTGGGGGTGATCTCTGGCAAGCGGTCTCCCTCTTTCCCCAGGCAAGGCGCACGGATGGGCCAAAAAGGGAGCCTAGAAACGAAACGCTGAGCCCTCCAATCCATCTTTCTCTCTCTCTCCTCTCCACTCAGGTGACGAGAACGGCTACAACATCCCCACGGTCACGCTCTGCCCGGAAGTGGCCAAGTACCTGGAGATGCCCGTGTCCTCCCTGGCCATGGAACAGCCCCGGGACATGGAAGGCGTGGCCAAGCGCCTCTTCTGCGACGCCTACATGTACATGTACCAGAGCAAAAAGATGGCGCTCTACAAGTGACGCCCCACGCCGGAGGCGCCCGGCCTCGTGTCCCCAGGAAAAAAAGAACCTCACTTCCTTGTCTGCAGCTCTTCTCTCCAGCTCTGCTGTCCGCAGCGCCCCCCCCCTCTCCGGGGCCTAAAGGGGCGGCAGCCGTGCCAGCTGGAAGCACCCGCGTTCGAGTCTTCCCCATCCCTGCCTCGATCCTCCGGGTAGGAACATCGTAGGTAGACGAACGTGATCCACATACCTCACTTCTCAATCCCCGGAAGCTTTGGCTTGTAAGTCTTTGGGCTTCTTGTGCCCTGGCCCACCCACGGACCAAAGAAACTGAAGGCCAGGTTGGGAAAAAGCCTGCTTGCAGCCTAAAGCAGGAAGCCCCCAGCCCCATTTCCGGGGTTCCACAGACGCAACATTCCACAGACTGATGGGGAATTTAGCGCTGCAGACAAGGGAGGCTCACAAACTCTGCTGCGACTTTGGGAATCCGAAGGGACCAATATTTGTGACTCTTTTGCACATTGCCCCCTTTTTTTTTTTTAAAAAAAAAAAAGGGTCCCCGGGTATCTGTCAACAGCGCCCACCCCTTTAAAAAAAAGGATGAGAGGCTCCAGAAGTTCCTTGTTAGGGTCTCAGGTTTGACCTTCAGCAGTTCTAAGAACATAATTGCCCAAATCTTTGGGGGAAACCACACATTTTTTTTGCTTTAGGTTTTTCTCCACACACACACACACACACACACACACACACACACACACCCATTTTTGACGAGGCAGCAGTGTGTACAATCAGCTCCCAACCAAAAATATAAAAGCAGCAGCTTTTTTAGGGGGGGGGGAGTGGGATCCAGCTGCTGTGCCTCTGGTTTAATTAATTGAATCGAAATGAGTTATTCATTTAACCCTTTAAATCAGCAGGACATTCCAAAAGGTATCCGGCGAGATCTTAGCAAGTGTCGTATCTTCTGATGCAAACCAAATACATCCCCCGATTTTCCTATGAAAATTCTAAGATACGTAAAGGACCTTTCCTAACTCCTATATATTCCCCCCCCTTTTTTATTACCTCATCTAATTCTAATTTCCATCTCTTAAGTGCCAGGGTTATCAAGCGTTCTTCCTCATGTATCAGCTACGAAAATCCTTTGAATGAAGCACTTTCACGGCTGTCTTAACTCCGTTAGGTGGGATTTACACCATCATTCCTCTGGCTGATCCTCGTTTCCTACCCACCCCCAAATTAAACAGCTTTCTTATTTTCTGCCCTAGTTAAATGCTACGAAAGAGGAAAAAGTGCCTTATCTACGTAGCCGTGTGTATAAATTTTAGCTCTTTAATCGGATGCATTTTTCTTTCCTCTCTGAAAACATTCTGTACTGTCTTTACGTTGTTGCTGAAATTTCTTGCACTTCGGCTTCAGACCGCTCCCAATTACTGCACTTTTCAAACAAGGCTGCCTCTGGGGGGGGGGGGAATAATACTTGATGATAATACTTGGTCTTGATGTGGAAGATCTGTTTTGATAAACGGATCTTGGCGTACCAGCAAGTTAATTACTGCAATAAAGAGGTAGCAGCTATTCGGTTTTATCTTGTTGTGGGCCAGGCTCGGTGGGTTGGTTTGGAATAATTTTAAAAATTAATTGTTAACGTGCAGTATTTGTAAGTGTGGTTGGTTTAATTCAACATGTGAGGTGTTTTTGTTTTTTTTGAAAGGGCAAGAAGCAGTGAAGGGTCCAGGGGGGCATCCAGCCGTTGGCAACTTTCAGATTTGTAGACTTCCACTCGCAGAATGGCTGGCTGGGGAATTCTGGGGGTTGAAGTCCACAAGTCTTTAAAAGTCGCCAAAGTTGGGTGCTCCTGGATTAGTCAATGCTTCTTGTCCTTTCAGAACAGAATACCAAAACCCACGTGCTGTGCTATCGTCACCTTGAAGTCTGTAGCCCTTCTTTGTCTTCATCTCAAGGGGAAAAAAAGTGTTTTTTGTGTGATGTCTCTCGAAAATGTGTCTTCCAATAGAGCCTTATTTTTAACTTGACTTGTGTGTTTGCCTTTTTTTTGTCCTAAAAAATCAAGATCTGAACAGTATTCAATCAGAATAGAGCTGGAAGGGACCTTGGAGGTCCTCTAGTCCGACCCCCTGCTCAAGCAGGAGAACCTATACCATTTCGGACAAATGGCTGTCTAGTCTCTTCTTAAAAACCTCCAGTGTTGGAGCATTCGCCGCTTCTGGAGGCAGGTTGTTCCTCTGCTTAATTGTTCAAACTGTCAGGAAGTTTCTCCTTAGTTCTAGGTTGCTTCTCTCCTTGATGAGTTTCCATCCGTTGCTCCTTGTCCTGCCTTCAGGCGCTTTGGAGAATAGCTTGACTCCCTCTTCTTTGGGGCAGCCCCTGAGATACTAGAAGACTGCTACCATGTCCCCCCTTGTCCTTCTCTTCATTAGACTAGATATGCCCAATTCCAGCAACCGTTCCTTGTATGTTTTTGTCTCCAGGACTTTCATCATTCTAGTTGTATCTTCTTTGCACTTTTTTCCAAAGTCTCAACATCTTTTTTTTTGTAACGAGGTGACCAAAACTGGATGTCATATTCTAGGTGTGGCTTTACTAAGGCTTCATAAAGCGGTACTAATGCTTCAGGTGATTTTGATTCTATGCCTCTGTTGATACAAACCAGGATTGTATTTGACTTTTTTGGCTGCTGAACTGAATAGGGAACAAGAGTTCCTAATTCAATGCCTTTGGCCCTGCTGGCTGTTGTATCTCCTTGGGCGCTATCTAACAAAATGAAATTCAAGGCTCTACATTTAGGCAAGAAAAACCAAATGCACAGGTATAGTATAGGGGGTTAATAGTAGTTACTGTGAGAGGGATCTCGGAGTCCTAGTGGACCATCCCTTGAATAGGAGCCAGCCGTGTGCTGCAGCTGCCAAAAAGGCCAACACAGTGCTGGGCTACATTAACAGAGGCATAGAATCAAGATCACGTGAAGTGTTAATACCACTTTACAAGGCCTTGGTGAGGCCCCACTTGGAATCCTGCATCCAGTTTTGGTCACCACAATGTAAAAAAGAGGTTGAGACTCTAGAAAGAGTACAGAGAAGAGCAACAATGATGATCAGGGGACTGGAGGCTAAAGCATATAAGGAATGGCTGCTGGAATTGGGTATGTCTAGTTTAACGAAGAGAAGGACAAGGGGGGGACATGATAGCAGTCTTTCAATATCTCAGGGGGTGCCCCAAAGAAGAGGGAGTCAAGCTATTCTCCAAAGCTCCTGAAGGCAGGACAAGAAGCAACGGGTGGAAAATAACCAAGGAGAGAAGCAACCTGGAACTAAGGAGAAACTTCCTGACAGAACAATTAACCAGTGGAACAATCTGCCTCCATAAGCGGTGAATGCTCCAAGACTGGAAGTTTTTAAGAAGAGACTGGACAGCCATTTGTCTGAAATGGTATAGGGTTACCTGCCTGAGCAGGGGGTTGGACTTGATGACCTCCAAGGTCCCTTCCAACTTCTTCTTCTTCTTATTGTTATTATGTCACTTTTTTCAGTAACTTCAAACTGTCATTAAAACTGGTCTGCCTGTATAGGTTACATTGCAAATTTAACTACATTTTTGTGCCCCCCCTTTTACAGTCCAAGAAACGGGGGGGGTGTTCCTCTTGTGAGACCTTTGCCTCCCCCCCCCAATTCCTGTGCAGGCTCGGCTGCCTCTGATCCCCATTCACCTGCCTCAACCTCTCTCTTCCCCCCCCCCATCTGCAAGGCTATTTCCACCTTCCCAACGCAGGTAGTCCTCAACTTACGACCATTGTACCCGAATTTCTGTGGCTAAGTGAGATCCTTTTTAAGTGAGTCCCCCCCCCCGTTTTACGACCTTCGTTGCCGCAGTGGTTCAGGGAATCCCTGCCGCGGTTCATTTGGCACCACAGTCGTTAAGCGAGTCTGCCTCCCCCCCCCGACTTTGCTTGTCGGAAGGTCGCGAAAGGAGATCACGTGACACATACACACCCCCGGACCCTGCGACCGTCCTAAGTTCATGCCAGTTTCCACGCCTCTTCCTTTTGATCACGTGATCATGGGAATGCCCCAGCGGTCGTTAAGTGTGAAAAACTGGCCGTAAGTCCCTTTTTTTCCAATGCCGCTGTAACTTGAAAAGGTCGCTAAACGAACGAGGGCTTGCAAGGCCAGCGTTTCGGCCCGTCCATCACACCAGGAGGCTGAAAGGCACTTCTTCCTAGGGCGAAAGCGCACACAGAAAGCCACACCGACAATTTTTTTTTTTTTTTGTATAAATACTGGCTAAATAGATTTATTTGTTCATAGAAAGAAGACAGAATCCCTCCCCAGAGTGGCACCGAAACCAAAAGAAACAACGGGGTGATCTTGCAACAGTGCTGGTGTGCCAACTCTAGTTGTGCTTCTTAGGGGTGCCTCTCCTGGAAGAAAAATGGGGGTGCGGGTGGGAGGGAAGACAGGCTGAACGGTGACAGGCTCCCCCTCCCCCGGAATTGTTGTGTTGATCTGCTCGGTGGGTGACCGTTTGGCTTGCAATCTGCTGCCTTTGTTACACTTCCTCCGGGCTTCCCTGGTGGTGCTCACTCATTTTTCTACTTGCGGAAATCGAGAGTAAGAGGAAACACACACACACATCGATTCAGCTTGCAATCTGCTTCCTTGCTTGAGGCTTTCCTGGTGGTGCTCGCTCATTTTGATACTCGTGGAAATCAAGAGTGACACACACACACACACACACACACACACACACACACCGATTCAGCTTGCAATCTGCTTCCTTGTTACAGTTTCTCCTTTGCTTGAGGCTTTCCTGGTGTTGCTCACTCATTTTTCTACTCGTGGAAATCAAGAGCGACACACACACACACACACACACACACACACACCGATTCAGCTTGCAATCTGCTTCCTTGTTACAGTTTCTCCTTTGCTTGAGTCTTTCCTGGTGGTGCTCGCTCCTTACTTTTCTACTTGTGGAAATCAAAAGCAAGAGGACACACACACATACACATCGATTCAGCTTGCAATCTGCTTCCTTGTTAGTTTCTCTTTTGCTTGAGGCTTTCCTGGTGGTGCTTGCTCCTTACTTTTCTACTCGTGGAAATCAAGAGCAAGAGAACACACACACACACACACACACACACACGAGACAGTCTCAGGATTGAAAGGTTTGGGAAGGTCAACATTTAGGCCTTGCTGTTCTGCAAAAGCCACCAGAAGAGGAAATGTATTTGTAGCTCGCTTGCAAGCGGGCTAATTTTCTTCTTAAAAGTCCACTTTTAAAAGCAGGTGAGTGGGCCTTCGTAAGGAGCTAGCTTAAATGGTCCCTAGGGTACCGGTCTGATACTACCAGGTGAGCAACCAGCTGCTTCCTCCCCATCCAGGCTTAGTCAGGACAAAGAGAGAAGCCAGACCGGGATGCAAGGATAGCAAAAAAAAACAAAACAAAAAAAACAAGCCAAAAAGCAGAGCCCGACAGCTTTGCAAGAACCGAGCTTTTCAGAATCTAAGCACCCCCTTTTTTTCCTAAGCAACAAGTCTTACTTTCCTGCAAAATAACCCAAAGTCTTGCTGCATTTCCTTGACAGTTCTTCTGCAAACAGCCCTGTGATTTCCTGAATGGTGCCGGGCTTCTCTAACTGGGTTTTGAACCCTGTTCTGGGTTTCCCAGCACCTCAGTCTTGAGTATTTCACAAGAAAATGCACCCACTTGGAGATAAAAACTTCCTTTCCAAAGTGGCGTTTTTCCCATCTCTTGACGCTTCCACGGGTTTTTAGTATTCTTACCTGTGGAATAATAATAATAATATATATATGTTTTCTGGGGTTTTCGCGGGTGTTTGTATGTAGGTCTTTGGTTATTCGGGTTTTCTCCCACGTAAAATTGGAAGTGTCTTGGCGACGTTTCGACAAAGTCCCATTTGTCATCTTCAGGCTGGTGTTTTCGGCTTCGTGCTTCGTGCCCCTAGAAGCACGAAGCACGAAGCTGAAAACACCAGCCTGAAGATGACAAATGGGACTTTGTCGAAACGTCGCCAAGACACTTCCAATTTTACACGGGAGAAAACCTGACTAACCAAAAACCTTAGCTACAACTCTCAGCTGGCTTATAGTATGTTGGATGGACTCTCTGATCCTCCTTGGGTGCTTTGCACTTTTTGAGGAACTGGTGGCAGTTTTTAACTCCTGCCTTGGGAGCCTGCTACTGTCCTGAATTTTTGTTTTGCATAGTCCTCTCTAAGATACGTAAATGGGCCCATTTTAAACAATTACCTTCTCTGAGGCCCATTTCCTTGTTCAGTGCATTTCTCCGAGCAGATAAATGGAGGGCTAGTCCCTTCACGAGGCGACTTTAACCGAATACGACCCAAATTGGGTCAAATGGGCTTCTTGAAGTTATCTGGCCTTCCTGGGACACTTATCGACTTTTCTTAGAGCAGTTGTATCCAACCTTGGCAACTTGAAAACCCGTGGACTTCAACTCCCAGAATTCCCTAGCCAGCCGTTCTGGCTAGGGAATTCTGGGTGTTGAAATCCACAGGTCTTAAAAATCGTCAAGGTTGGACCTTCCTGCCTTAGTGCATCCGCAGAAAAGTTATCTTTTGCATACAGAAAATTCTTAAAAAGAGACTAAATTAGGGACAGAGCGACAGAATATTTG
Organism: Crotalus helleri; assembly: GCA_024509115.1. NCBI lineage: Eukaryota > Metazoa > Chordata > Lepidosauria > Squamata > Viperidae > Crotalus > Crotalus helleri. The sequence continues at coordinate 4,240,147 of JAKSXO010000035.1, read as the reverse complement.
AAGAAGCTCAGGGTTGAACTGTGGGGAGGAGGAGGAGGAGAGGGAGAAGGAGAAGGAGGAGGAGGAGGAGAAGAAGGAGAAGAAGAAGAAGAAGAAGAAGAGAAGAAGAAGAAGAAGAAGAAGAAGAAGAAGAAGAAGAAGAAGAAGAAGAAGAAGAAGAAGAAGAAGAAGAAGAAGAAGAAGAAGAAGAAGAAGAAGAAGAAGAAGAAGAAGAAGAAGAAGAAGAAGAAGCAGCGATTCGGCCAAAAGACAAGGGCCTTTTTGTGGAATTTTGGGGACAGGATGATGGACTAAGGGGTGCCCCCACATCCTTTGCTCTCTGCGGCGGCTTCCTCTTTTCCAAGACGACCCTGACTTGGTCTTCCCAAGAACGGCTGCCCGGCTGCCGGCCTGCCCGCCTTAGATCATGCCCAAGGTGACTGTCAAGGAAGAAGTAGGGAAAGGAGGCCACAAGGAGTAGCAAAAATGAAAATATTCCTTTCTGCAAGTGACGCTTCTCCCAATTGGTGTTTCCCCCCCACACACACACAGCCTTCGGGGATAGTTATTGGTGGGGGAAGGAGAGTTTTATTTTCCTCCCAACCCCACAATAAATAAATAAATATACCAAAGGCTGCCTGCTGGGCACCAGGATGATCTGCTAAGACGGGCGCGTGGGACTTTTGCCTCTGGCACCGCGTTGGCATCGAGGGTGGGAAGGAAGGCTGCCAAAACAGGACACCACGCCCTTGCGGGGAGTTTTATCTTGGCCTCTCTCGCTGGGCTCCAAGCCTGGGCCCTCCAGAGCTCATCCTGCAGGGTCCCTTTTTAGGATCCGGCGGATCCATCCTCCGGGTCCCCGGGGACTCCTTCAGATCCCTCCTGCCCCCCCCCCAGTTCCTACTGTGCAAAAGCCACATTCTCTGGGAAAGGTAAGATTAGAGGCACTTGCTAACTGCCTTAGTTGCACCGAAGCCAAAAAAAAAGGAAGAAGAATTCATAATAATAATAATAATAAACCCATCGTAAAGGCTCGTCTTCCCGATCCGCCAGGAAAGGAAAGAAACAAAAACAAAGGTGGATTAAAAGAGAGCCCGCCGATGAAACGGGTCGAAGGAGAGAAGGACCGGCAGAACGGCAGGCCATCCGACGCAGGAAGGATCTGCTTCACGATCTGCTTCACGTCGAGTGGAATCGTTTGGCAAGGGGTCCTGTTTTCGACGCCCGGAGGGGGACGCCGGCTGAGGGGGTCTCGTCCCTGCGGCCGCAGGCCCAGCAGCCCAGGAAGCTGGCAGGATTCGGCGGGCCTAACGGGGGTCTCCTTGGGAGGATGGAGAAGAGACCCGCCAATCTCTCCAGGACGACAGTTAAGACCAGGAAAGTCGGGTGCCTTTCAGTTACGCTTGTTGGCCAACTGCCGGTCTCGCTTCTTCTTCTCCATCAACCTGTGTTGAAAGGAGAGAAGGTAGCTTGAGGCGGCTGGTCCCCCTGGAAGAGAGGAAGGGGCTGCCAAAGAGAACCATGAAGGGGAGCTGGACAGCTTGGAGGTCCATGGACTGGTCAGTGAAAGAGACCATCTATGGCTGAGGACGGAACTTGGGGAATCCGGGGTGCTCTCTGAGCTGGAGGGGTTTTCTGGAAGACGTTTCATGACCCAACTAGGGAACATCATCAGTTGTGTCTCCTTCCTTCCTTCCTTCCTTCCTCCCTCCCTCCCTCCCTCCCTCCCTCCCTCCCTCCTTCTCCTCCTTGGTGCTCTCTGAGCTTGGTGGTTTTCTTGAAGACGTTTCATGACCCAACTAGGTAACATTATCATTGACCTTCCTTCCTTCCTTCCTTCCTTCCTTCCTTCCTTCCTTCCTTCCTTCCTTCCTTCCTTCCTTCCTTCCTCCCTTTCTTTCTTCCCTCCCTCTCTCCCTCCATTCCCCTCCTCCTTTGTGCTCTCTGAGTTTGGTGGTTTTCTTGAAGACGTTTCATGACCCAATTAGGTAACATTATCATTGACCTTCCTTCCTTCCTTCCTTCCTTCCTTCCTTCCTTCCTTCCTTCCTTCCTTCCTTCCTTCCTTCCTCCCTCCTTCTCCTTTTTTCTTTCTTTCCTTCTTTCTTTCTTTCCTTCCTCCCTCCCTCCTTCTCCTCCTTCCTTCCTTCCTTCCTTCCTTCCTTCTTTCTTTCTTTCCTTCCTTCCTTCCTTTCTCCCTCCCTCCCTCCTTCTTCTCCTCCTTCCTTCCTTCTTTCTTTCTTTCTTTCCTTCCCTTTCTTTCTCCCTCCCTCCCTCCCTCCCAAGGACCCCACAATCCTCTTCCACTCCCCCCCACCCGCAAAGCCCATTCCCTTCTAGCACTGATGTTACCTAGCTGGGTCATGAGACATTTGCAAGGAAAGCACCAAAGCCCCCCACAGTGGATGAATCCCCAGCAGGATTCCTCTCCTCTCCTAACTGGGGAGACCTTCTCCCTACTCTCCAAAGCAGAGGCAAAGAGAAACCACCGCAACTACAACTGACCCACTTGGGTAAATTTACGTCAAGGACAGCACTCACTTCCTATTGCGTGCTTCGGTCAGCTCCATGAGTTGCTCCTGAGCCAGCCTCAGCTCATCCAGCCGTTGCTGGTAACGCGAGTCGCAATTGTTGCTGTGCTCCAGGTTGGACACCTGGTTGGAGAGCTCGTTGGCCCGGTCGCGGAGTTGCTGGATGGAGGAATACAAGTTCTCATCGTCTTCTTCCTGCCAAAAGAGAGAAAGGAAGGACCTCAAGGTTGCTAGGTGTCTCCTCGCTTGCGTCTCGCCCACCAAGGCCTTGAAGAGAACCCCTTCAGAGGTCCTACAAGCCTCCTGTAGATTTGCCACAAAGAAGAGTGGGGGGGGGGGGTGTCAAGCTCTTCTACAAAGCACCAGAAGGCAGGACAAGAAGCAACGGATGGGAACTCATCAAGGAGAGAAGCAACCTGGAACTCAGGAGAACAATTAATCGTTGGAAGCACCTGCCTCCAGAAGTTCTGAATGCTCCAAAACTGGATTTTTTAAAAAGAAGAGACTGGGCAGCTACTTGCTTGAAATGGTGTAGGTAGAGTTTCCTGCCTGAGCTGGGGGTTGGACTAGATGACCTCTAGCCTACCGTACCCTATTCCATATTTCTATTCTATTCTATTCTATTCTATTCTATTCTATTCTATTCTATTCTATTCTATTCTATTCTATTCCTATTCTATTCTATTCCTATTCTACTTTCTATTCTATTCTGTTCTATTATTTATTTTATTCCTTATTCTATTCTATTCTATTCTATTCTGTTCTATTCTACTTTCTGTTCTATTCTGTCCTATTCTATTGTCTATTCCTTTCCATTCCATTCTATATTTTCTATTCTATTCTATTCTATTCTATTCTATTCTATTCTATTCTATTCTATTCCATATTTTCTATTCTGTTCCGTTCCGTTCCATTCTATTTCTATTCTATTCTGTTCTATTCTATTATTATTTTATTCCTTATTCTATTCTGTTCTGTTCTATTGTCTTTCTGTTCTATTCTCTGCTATTCTATTGTCTATTCCATTCCATTCCATATTTTCTATTCTATTCTATTCTGTTCCATTCCGTTCTGTTCCATTCCATTCCGCTACTGCTACTGCTGTATTATTATTATTGATCATCGCACAGTCAGCCAGATGTTCAGACTGGATTTGGCATTTTGTCTACCTATCGAGTCCTTACCCAGGACCTGGGATAGGCAGATGTGGATGTTTGATGGTATTACAGGTATCGTCGCAGGATGGAAGCAGTTCCTAGTAAGGCCGCCTTTTGCAATTGACTAATAGCGAATTTGTCAATGCCAATGGTGTTCAAGTGGTGCTCCAGTTGTTTTGGGATGGCACCTAAGGAGCCTATCACTATTGGTACTACCCTTGCTTGCTTTTGCCACAGTCTTTCTATTTCTATTTGTAGGTCTTTGTATTTTGTTATCTTCTCCAGTTCTTTCTCTTCTATTCTGCTGTCTCCAGGCACTGCCACGTCCACTATCCAGACTTTTTTGTCTTTCTTATCGACAATTGTTAAGTCTGGGGTGTTATGTTGCAGGTGCTTGTCTGTTTGAATTCTGAAGTCCCAGAGCAGTTTAATTTTATCATTTTCTATGACTTTCTCTATTTTATGATCCCACCAGTTTTTGCTTACAGGCAAATGATATTTTTTGCAGATCTTCCAATGCACCATTGTTGCTACTTTGTCATGCCGCTGCTTGTAATCAGTCTGTGCAATCTTCTTGCAACAGCTTACCAAGTGGTCCACTGTTTCTTCAGCTTCTTTGCATAGGCGGCACTTACTGTCTGTTGCTGTCTTCTCAATTTTGACTTTGTATGCATTTGTCCTTAAGGCTTGGTCTTGTGCAGCCAGAATTAGTCCCTCGGTCTCTTTCTTCAATTTTCCTGCTCTTAGCCATTGCCAGGTTTTATTATTATCTGCTTTCCCAGCTATTTTTTTCATGTATTGGCCATGTAGTGCTTTGTCTTCCCATGCCTCTATTCTGTTCTTCATTTGGTCTTTCTTGTAGGCCAGTTTGGTCTCTCCAGTAGTTAGTAAGCCTTCCTGATATACTAATTTCAGTGCATCTTCATCATTGTTCTTCAGATATTCTTCCAAAGCCATTTTTTCTTCTTCAACCATCTGATGTACTTGTAGCATTCCACGCCCACCTATTTGCCTTGGTAGATAAAGTCTATCAATGTCACTGCGTGGATGAAGGGCATGATTCATTGTCATTATTTTTCTGGTCTGCCTATCCATTGCTTTTAGTTCTGCTTGAGTCCAGTCCACTATTCCAACTGTGTACCTAATGACTGGGATTGCCCAGGTGTTGATTGCCCTTATGGTATTTCCTCCATTGAGTTTGGACTTTAAGATCTTCTTCACTCTCTTGATGTATTCACCTCTAATCTTTTTCTTGACTTCAGTGTGCTTGATGTTGTCAGCTTGAAGGATACCCAAGTATTTGTAGTACTCTTCCTCATCCAGACTCTTAATGTTATTTTCGTGGGGCATCTTGATTCCTTCAGTTTTCATTATTTTTCCTTGTTTGATAGTAAGTGTGGCACATTTGTCCAAGCCAAACTCCATTACAATATCTTGGCTATATATACGGACAGTGTTGAGCAGCGATTCTATTTCAGATGATGTTTTTCCATACAGCTTCAGATCATCCATGTAAAGGAGGTGGGATAGTCTAGCAGATGTTTTTGATGTTTGATAGCCATGTCCTGAGTTATTCAGTATTGTTGACAGAGGAAACAGTGCAATAACAAATAGTAATGGTGATAATGAATCTCCTTGAAATATTCCTCTCTTGATATTAACCTCTCCCAGCTTCTCACCATTGATTTGCAACTGTGTCTTCCATTGTGCCATCGATCTTTGCACAAATTTTCTGATGTTTCTACTGACTCCTGTTATTTCTAGGCACTTTATTATCCAATCATGTGGCAGAGAGTCAAATGCCTTTTTGTAGTCAATCCATGCCATATTCAGGTTGGTCTTCCTTCTCTTGCAGTTTTCCAAGATCATTTTGTCTATTAGGAGTTGATCTTTTGTTCCTCTGCTATTGGGGCGGTTTCCTTTCTGCTCAGGTGGAAAGAGATTGTTTTCAACTAGATGCTGTTGTACTGCATCAGCTACCACACCAGTTAGTAATTTGAAAGTTGTTGGTAAGCAGGTAATTGGCCTGTAGTTACCTGGTGTTGCCCCTTTTGCTGGATTTTTCATTATTAGGTAGGTTTTCCCAGTTGTTAGCCACTTTTCAATTTCTCCTCCCTGTAGTATATTGTTGAACTGCTTGGCAATGAGTGGGTGTATAACAGTTAGATGTTTCAACCAGAACCCATGCAGTTCATCTTCACCTGGTGCTGACCAATTTTTGATTTTCTTTGCTCTTTTTTCTACCATTTTTGTTGTTATTACTAGTTCTTTCATTTCAACTTCTGTTTTATTTGCATCCACCTCTTTTAACCAAGCCGCATCCTTGTTGTATTTCTTTGGGTTATCCCATATCTGCTTCCAGAACTGCACTGTTTCTTCCTTGTCAGGTACTGACTGATTCCTTGCAGTTTCTCCATTGATGGATTGGTAGAAACGTTTCTGATTGGATTGAAATTGGAGGTTCTGCCTATAGTTTGCAATTCGAGCTTCATATCTACTGATTTTCCTGGTTATAGCTGTTATTTGTTGCTTTATTATTTCCAATGCTTCCTTGATTTTCCTTGTTTCTAAGTGGTATTTCTTGATTAGGTATTCTTTGGTCTTCTTGTTCTTCAGCTTCTTTTCTTTCATCTGTTCTAGCTTGCTTGCATGTGATCTTAACTTGCTGATTTTATTTTCTAGTCTAATCTTCCATTTTTGTGGTGCACTGTTTGTTTGTTTTTCTTCTTTGTTGATTTTGCATCCCAGGTATTCAGTTATAACTGCAGCTGTGCTGTACATTAGTTGGTTTGTTTCTTGCAGTGAATTGGTGCTTATACTTGCTATTGCAGTATTTGCATCTTATTATTATATTATTATTATTATTATTATTATTATTATTATTATTATGGATCATCGCACAGTCAGCCAGATGTTCAGACTGGATTTGGCATTTTGTCTACCTATCGAGTCCTTACCCAGGACCTGGGATAGGAGGATGTGGATGTTTGATGGTATTACAGGTATTACAGGTATATTATTATTATTATTATTATTAATAATAATATTTCACGTGGTCTCCTTTTTCAGGACTTGCCAGTCCAACCCTGCCTGGCCCCCAGCTCAGATGCTGGAACCCCCTGATGCCCTTTCCGGAAGGACCTGCAAACTTACCTTGGCATTAATGATCTCAATGTGGAGCAGCAGAGAAGCCAGTTCGAGATCCTCACTGTAGCTGTTCTTCAGCGGCACCGACCGGTATCCTGCGAACGAAGGTGGAGGGAAGAGTCCTAAATGCATCTCGTTCAAAAACTGGGCAGCAAACGATTTACAGGTGGTCCTTGAGTTACAATCACAACTGGTCTACCTGTAGTTCAAGCCGCGCCAAAAACGTCTGTTGCTAAGCAAGGCAGTTGTTAAAGTGAGCTTTGCCCCATTATACGACTTCTCTTGCTACAATTGTTAAGCGAATCGCTGCAGTTGTCAATGAACGAGAGTCCAGCTAGACATAGCAACACTAAACTTAGTGTGAGAATCAAGGTTATTGTAACCAGAGCTGATAAGGAATTGCGGGGCTGGAGAACTGGAGAGGAAGCCCTTGCTTCAAGCTAATTGGGGAATGTGATTCATGACTGTTAATTGGAAGAGGGAATTGTGCTTTGATACTATGTGCTCAGGGGAGGGGAATTCAGTTTTTGGCTTCGATTATGCACTGCCGATGTTATGCTACTCAAAATAAAGATTCTTTAAGGTAAACAATGCCTCGAAGTTCTTTTAAAGAGTTTCATCTGTTGGAACCATGACAGTAAATTGAGCACTTACAGGTACAGGTAATTCTCAACTTACGACAATTGAGACCCAAATTTCCATTGCTAAGTAAGGCAGTTGTTCAGCGAGTCTTTATCCCATTTTATGACTCTTTTTGTCAAAGTTATTAAGTGAATGTCTAGTTTAATGAAGAGAAGGACCAGGGGGATATGATCGCAGCGTTCCAGTATCTCAGGGGCTGCCCCAAAGAGGAGGGAGTCAAGCTATTCTCCAAAGTGCTGGAAGGCAGGACAAGAAGCAATGGATGGAAACTAACCAAGGAGAGAAGCAACCTGGAACTAAGGAGAAACTTCCTGACGGTGAGGACAATTAACCAGTGGAACAACCTGCCTCCAGAAGCAGTGAATGCTCCAACACTGGAAGTTTTTAAGAAGAGACTGGACCGCCATTTGTCCGAAATGGCATAGGGTTTCCTACCTGAGCAAGGGGTTGGACTAGAAGACCTTCAAGGTCCCTTCCAACTGTTATTCTGTTTTCCTTCCTTCCTTCCTTCCTTCCCCCCTCCCTCCCTCCCTCCCTCCCTCCCTTCTCCAACACTGGAAGTTTTTAAGAAGAGACTGGACAGCCATTTATTTGAAATGGTAATAGGGTTTCCTGCCTGAGCAGGGGGTTGGACTAGAAGACCTCCAAGGTCCCTTCCAACTTTATTATTATTATTATTATTATTAAATTGCTGCAGTTGTTAAGTGACTCGTGCAGTCACTAAGTAAATCTGGCTTCCCCCACTGACTCTGCTTGTCGGAAGCCGGCTGGGACGGTTGCAGGTGGGACCCACTGTTGACTTACCAAAGGGAGCAAGCAAATTTTGCAGGGGTCACAATTGGGGGGAATTGAGAGGAGGGGATGGGGGGGAGCCGAGCCGATACCTGTTTTGAGACTTTTGACGGGGAAGGTCGCCTGGGCCAAGAAGTTGGGGTCGCTGAACATGTCTTCCTCGTACACCACAAAGCGCAGAAACGCAAAGTCTGGGTTGTTGATGTCGAAGACAAACTGCTTGACCAGCCAGACGGGGTTGAGGCCGTTGTCGGCTGAGCGGGAAGGAAGCACAGCACATGTCCACGTTAAGTTGCTCGGTGGGTGGGAGATCCCGCTTGGTCAGGGGGGGGGGATGACCGATTTACACATTGTGTAAAAGTGGGGCAGGACGAGACCCGGTTGTCACACACACATGAGGGCCCGTTCGACAACTTCAACTCTTGCCCTTTCTGACGTGGCACATTTTTTTTTTTAAAAAAAAATACTTAACTCATTTTACAGCCCACCTTTGTTGTTTTTACAAATAACTCGGCGAGTATATCCAATGCACTTTCCTCCTCCTGTTTTCCCCACGACAACAACCCTGTGAGGTAGGTTGGGCTGAGAGGGAATGATTAGCCCAAAGTCAACTAGCCGGCTTTCTTGTCTAAGGCGGGGCTAGAACTCCCAGTCTCCTGGTGATTGGCCTAAGGCAGGATTAGGCAACCTCGGCTCTTTTATGACTCATGGATTTCAACTCCCAGAATTCCTGAATCAGCTGTGCTGTCTCAGGAATTCTGGGAGTTGAAGTCCATGAGTCATAAAAGAGCCGAGGCTGCCTACCCCTGGCCTAAGGTCATCTATCTGGCTTTTTTCTTTTTTTAAAAAAAAAGATATTTTATTGGTTTTTTCATTTTTAAGAATAAGTGCTCAGGACACATCGTGGTGTTTGGGTAATCAGACATTCAAAGGTAAAAACATAAACAACTCAACTTAATACATTTACTGTCCCCTCTCGATTTCCCTCAAATAACATAATACGTTTAAAATATTCCATTTCTAAATTAAATTTCTATTACTACTAAACCTGTTTTAAAGCTTTATCAGTTTACAATTACCATAATCAAATTTAACTTAAATCAACGTTATCAATTCAGGTATCCCTTCCAGATGTATTCTAGTTCTTAATCTCTCTCATCCTTCCTTATATCATTTATTTCTTCTTCCACTACACAATAACTATCTTAGTTAAAAAATAATGTTAAACCTTAATTCATTTCAACTTCAAATTGCATCCAACTGATTATCATACCTTATCACATCTATGTTATTGTACAAAAAGATCACCTAACTAATTTAAAACACTCCATTAATTATTAAAACCATCCCAATCTAAAAAAAAATCAACATTTTTTCAATTCCAATACATAATTTTCATCAAAATAAATCTATTATTCCAAAAAGTACATTCTTAATCTAAAATATCTGTTCTAAAAATCACTCTTGTATACAAACACACACACATACACACACACACAATATATATATATTCTTTCTTCTAACTCTAAATCATAGTCCTGAAAACAATCCGTAAATCCAACATTGCCTTTTAATCCATTACACAATTTTAAATTTCTCTTTTCAGTCTAATTTTGGCTTTTTTTCTGTGCCAGGCAGATTTCCATAAAGACGCTTCCCTTTCGGCCAGTAGATCTATTTTTGTTGCTTGCAGTAGCCTTTGAAAGGATAGAAATCCCATCCTCTGCATTAGACATCTGTTTCTCTCCTCCTTGAAGCATCGTTGCTTTGTAGTTTGAAGTCTCAGTCTTTGCTTCTTCTGTTCCTCTAAGTTGCAGATGGAAGGTTTGTAAGATAGAATAAGTTTCTCTTTTATCTCTGTTGATTCCTCTTCTAGTATGTTTTGATTTGTACCATAGTCAGATGTAGCCTGGACGTTCATTTGAGCGTTTGAAGTGAAATTTCTGGATCTTAGCTCTGTAATAAACTTTTTCATTGTAGCACATATTTCTGCAGTAGTCTCATAGATCTTTTCCAATATAAATGTACAGTTTAATTGTGACTGAGGTTTCTCCATTTTAATAGTGATTAAAAAGAGTCTCTTTTTTCTTTTTTTGTGGAGGCTATATTTGATATAATTTAGGCAATATCCACCCCCACAGTTCCCACAGCTGCACAACTTATCTTTTCTCTTCAAAAATATTTTGAAGGTCAGGTCCCAAGTAACCAGAAATTGCAGTATTAAATTTTCGCCACTAGATGTCCTCAGTAAATTATCAAAGGTCTTTTCCAAACACCATTTTCTTTTTTCTATCTTTTAAAGTATAATGTGAAAAAAGAAATAATTTTCCAGCACAGGATGATAGTACAGTTCTTAGAAAGAGAGGAAAAGAAAATTTTTTTTTCTGTACCCCAAAAACTATAAGAGTAAAATATAGTCTTTAAAATTTTGTCCTATTTTTATAGAACGCCTTTCTTCCCAAAGAATGTAGAAGCTGCCTTTTCAAGCCAGGGAAATAATTCCAACAAGGTTCTTACAGGTACCAAAAACAAAATAAAATAGAGAGAATAGCAAAAAAAAAAAAAAAAAAATCTCACCTGGATTCACCACGGGTTCTTACAGCTTAGATGTTCTTTGACTTGCAGTTTGAAGCAGCAGAGTGATCGGCCATTTTACTGGCCGATCTTTTTCTCCGTCGGCCCTCAGAGATAGCTCAGACAGCTGAAGGAGCCACCGCTCCTCAGCAGCCGAGCAGAGCCTCCTCGACAGAAGTCGCACCATCCAGGGCGACTTTTGACCCGCATAAGGGTCTACCGGCGGAGGGAAGGCTAGCCGACGAGATGAGTCTCCCCGTGCGACTAGAGACGCCGCGAACCGGAACTCATTTATCTGGCTTTTATGCCTAAGGCAGAACTAGAACTCACCATCTCCTGGTGATTGGGCCAAAGTCACCTATCAGGTTTTCATGCAATAATGCAGGACTAGAACTCACCGTCTCCTGGTGGTTGGTCTAAAGTCATTTAGTTGTGTTTCATGCCTAAGGCAGGACTAGAACTCCCAGTCTCCTGGTGATTGGCCTAAGGTCACCTATCTGGCTTTTATGCCTAAGGCAGAACTAGAACTCACCATTTCCCAGTGATTGGCCCAAAGTCACCTAGCTGGCTTTCATGCCTAAGGCAGGACTAGAACTCACCATCTCCCAGTGATTGGGCTAAAGTTATCCGGATGGCTTTCTTGTCTAGGGCAGGACTAGAACTCACCATCTCCCGGTGATTGGGCCAAAGTCACCTAGCCGGCTTTCATGCCTAAGGCAGGACTAGAACTTTTTGACCACTAGACTAAACTGGCTGTCATCATCATCATCATCATCACCCAGTTGGCAGGTTTGGTCCCACCCAACCCGGAGGATTCTCCGAGCTGCAGAAATGGCTCCAGCTGGGACCTCTTCCACCCTCTTGCCTCCAACCCAACGGCATGATGGGAAGACTACTGGGAGGAAGGAGGGAGACACCTGCTCTCCTATTTTGGAGACTCCTTGCCTGGGACTCTGTCTAAAGCAGCCTGGGGGACCCGCAGAGATTCTGAATTTGCTCAGTTGATCGAGGGGTATCTAGGTGGTCCCTGATGCACCTGGTCAGGTGTGGCTCCATGAAAGAGAAGTCTCAGGACCAAAGCAAACCTCCCTCTCCAACATCGGTGAACACACATCTCCCTCTGGATGAAGCTTTGGCTGCCATTCAGACAAACCCGGAAGACACGAGGCCGTCCCTCAATTTCCTACCTACGACATCCGTCTTGTTTTTGCCGTTGTCAAACTCCGAGCCACACACCTCCACTTCCACAAAGGGGCAAACGATGCTGCGGCCGTTTTTGGGCAGGTGCCGGGCCCCTAAGATCTGGAGGGAGGAGGAAGAACGGGGTGAGTTAGGCAGGCAAGGCGGGACCCGCAAAAACAAGCGGTAGCCAAGCCAGAGGGCAGGGCAGCGTCCCGTGAGGTCCCAGCTGACTGACCTGCAACTGGACAGTGATGGGCTCCACGTGCTTCAGGCTGCTCTTGTTGAAAGGCTCAAAGAGATCGTCCCGCATCATGTCCGGCTGCAAGACGTAGCCGCTGCGCCCACCCAGCATGAAGAGCGCCTGGTTCAGCTGCATCGGTTTGTCTGGAAGAAAAATTGGGATTAAGAGGACAGAACAGCTGAAGGGGACCCTGTGAGGTCAGAGCAGGGGACAAAGGGCCTTTGGAGAACGTAATGGTATGTGTGAAAGGCCTGGGGAGGTGGAGGGAAGAGAGGCTGCCTAGGGCAGGGATCCTCAACTTATGGGTCTGCTGTGATTCCTCGCCAGCCAGTGGACCCGGCAGCTGAGTCAGAGGAATCAGAAGAGGAGGAGGAGGAGGGGCCTGGAGTGACATTAGACTCAGAGGAAGGCTCTGAGGAGCTCCAAGACTTTGATGAGGAGCCTGGCCCCTCTACTCGCGCTCAGGCTGAGACACGGCTGTGCTGGGAGTCTGAGTTGGACAGTGATGAAGAACAGCTGGGACAAATCCCGGATGCACGAATGCGCAGGCAAGAGAAGCGAGTAGGACAGAGGAATGCAATGGGGCGGCTCCAAAGGCAAAGGAGACGGCATTAGGAAGCCACGCCTTGGCTGCATAATAAATGGGAAGGTCTGGGAGGTGCTGGTGGCCGAAGAGAGCCGTTTGTGTTGAGGAATTGAGTTTCTGTGAACTGTGTTTTGTTTGCCTTGGACATTGACTTAGGTCTGTGAATAATAAAAAGGGGTTAGTTTTTTCCTGCGGTTCCAGCCTGCTTGTTGGAAGAAGGGTTTCTCCTTGGGAGCTGAACAAGGAGTCACGTAGGCTGGGACAGAACAGGGCCGTGACCCACTACAGGGCCATAGCCTCTTGGCCAGCGGGCCGTGGCAATGGCTGGCCGGTGCACGCACCTGGACGCGAGTACTCCCACTCACATTAGCAGTCCCGTTTGCACATGCGCTCATGCACGTATGAGGCTGCTAGTGCCGGACAGCTGTGCGTGGCCTATTTGTGCATGCACGAATGGGGCCACTAGTGCCGTGCCTGTGCACGCAGCTCCGTTTATGTGTGCGCATGTACGCACCAATTTGGAAATTGCTCTCCTTCCCTCCGGGCCGTGAGCCCGGAAATGTTGGAGACCTCTGGCCTAGGGAACAGTCAGCTAAGAGACGGCATAGCCTGCAGCTGCATTACGGGCAGAGGAAGAAAGTCAGAAAGGTCCCCCCCTAATTTATCAGTCTATTAAAGGAGGTGTTGAAGTCCACAAGTCTTAAAGAGGCCGGCTTTGGAGATCCCCTGATCTACAGCGTTAAAATGTTAAAATATTACGATTAATTTACCAGGCGTCTGGAAGTTGAGGGCCACTAACTGGCTGCCACAGATCCACATCGGCAACGGGTCGTAGTTGGAGGAGTCGAGGCGCTGCCCCTTGGGGTAGACGCGGCTCAGTTGTCGCCGGTTGTACTGGAGGAATTTTTTCCCCTTGCTGCGATTGGCGTATTTCTCCGCCTTCGTCTCCGGGAAGGAAGACATGTCCCGATAACAGGCTTTCTCCGTGCCGATCTCTGGAAAGGAAAACGGGTCAAGGATCCGCTGCGGCTCAGCGCCACACCTGCAGAGTGGGGAGGGGGAATACGGGAAGTCCTCCACTTACGAGCACAAGATTTCGGTTGCTAAGCGAGACAGCTGCTAAGTGAGTTTTGCCCCATTTTATGACCTTTCTTCAAGTAATTTGTTACGGGAACCGCTGCAATTGTCAAGCTAGTAACACAACCGTGAAGTGGTCCAGTCTCTTTTTAAAAACTGTGTCACTGACTTGACAACTGTGGTGCTTCCCTTAACGACTGCGACAAGAAAGGTCATAAAATGGGGAAAGGCCAGCCTGTAGTGAAAAAGAAGTCGGGATGACAGGACATGGCAACTTACTTTCCTCGTCAAAAGGCACCGGGCGGCAATAAACGACCAATTCTGACAGCTCCAGGGCGATCTTCTTCCTCCGTTCCATGATCTTCCCCTCCTGCATCTGCACATGATACAGATAGACCCCGATCAGGAGACGTCTGGAGACCATCTGTTCCACCCTTCCGTACACAGGGGCACATAACAGAGCAAAGGGTTGGGATCGATTTGCCATTGGCCTATAGCTGTCCTTTTGGAATTTGCTATGCCAGTGGACCTCATTGCGTTATTAATGTAAGTGATGTCGTGTTATTATGCTTGCTATGTTCCAAATTATTAGCCGAATAAACCTCTTAAAGTAAGAATTATTGTTTTGTGTTGCTGTCTCTTGTCTTTTTCATTGGGTTTTCCCACAACAGCTATTAGTAGTTAGTCAGAGTGAATTCTTCTCCCAGAGGAGAAACCAAGAAGGACTTGTCGTGTACCATCTGCCAGGTGCCAATGTACCACAGATGGTACCCGTACCACTGGTTGAAAAGTCCTGTCCTATCGTATCCTATCGTATCCTATTCTATTCTACTCTACTCTGTTCTATTCCATTCATTATTGTATTGTATTGTATTGTATTGCGTTGTTTTGTATTGTATTGTACTGTTTGTACTGTACTGTACTCTACTTTGCTCCATTCCGTTCCGTTCCACTCTAGTCCACTCCACTCCACTCCACAGCCCTTGGATGCATCCCAAGTGCCCTCCTGTCACCTCTGACCCCAGGACCAACTTTCCCAAAGTTGCAAGGCTTCACAAGTGCAACTGGCGCCTGGTGGAGCCCACCCAAAACCTGAGCAACCCGGATCTCCAGCCAGAACCTCCTGTTGGGAGGAGACTCACCCTGGCGTCTGCGTTCTGCGTGACCTCCCGGATCTTGGCCACCCAGTCGTTCAGCTCCTCCAGAGAATCGGTGGCAACGTCCAGCGACTGGGATGGGTGGGTCATCTGCTGAGAATGGATGGTGAAGACAAAGGGTTTGGGGCTCCTGGCGTCTTTGGAGATAACTACAAGGACATCAGAGGGGTGGCTTTACTGAAAAAGGCCCCCCCAACGCAGGACGGGGGTCGGGAGCATGCGGGGCGTGGAGGGAGGGTTGCGGCTCTCCCCAAAAAGGGGCATGACGACTTGAAAAGGCCGACGATGGACTGGTTTGCCACACAAAAATCACCGGTAGTCTTCAACAACAGCAAAGGTCCTCTGTCATCTGTCAGACTTACAACCAGTGGTGGGATTCAGCTGGTTCTCACCGGTTCAGGAGAACCGGTAGCTACATTTACCTGATTTTGGAGAACCGTCTGGCTTCCGGAAGTCTAGTCTAGGCCTTGGAGGCCTGGAAGAGGCCTCTCAGGCCTAGAGCAGCCCACGGGAAGTGTATAGATGCCACTTCCGTAAGTCTAGTCTGGACCTTGGAGGCTTGGAAGAGACCTCCCAGGCCTAGAACGGCCCACCGGAAGTGCGTGGATGCCACTTCCGGAAGTCCATTCTAGGCCTTGGAGACCTGGAGGAGGCCTCCCAGGCCTAGAACGGCCCACCGGAAGTGCGTGGATGCCACTTCCGGAAGTCCATTCTAGGCATCGGAGACCTGGAGGAGGCCTCCCAGGCCTAGAACGGCCCACCGGAAGTGCGTGGATGCCACTTCCGGAAGTCCATTGTAGGCCTTGGAGACCTGGAGGAGGCCTCCCAGGCCTAGAACGGCCCACAGGAAGTGCATAGATGCCACTTCCGTAAGTCCAGTCTAGACCTTGGAGACCTGGAGGAGGCCTCCCAGGCCTAGAACGGCCCACCGGAAGTGCGTGGATGCCACTTCCGGAAGTCCATTCTAGGCATCGGAGACCTGGAGGAGGCCTCCCAGGCCTAGAACGGCCCACCGGAAGTGCGTGGATGCCACTTCCGGAAGTCCATTGTAGGCCTTGGAGACCTGGAGGAGGCCTCCCAGGCCTAGAACGGCCCACAGGAAGTGCATAGATGCCACTTCCGTAAGTCCAGTCTAGACCTTGGAGACCTGGAGGAGGCTTCCCAGGCCTAGAACGGCCCACCGGAAGTGCGTGGATGCCACTTCCGGAAGTCCATTCTAGGCCTTGGAGACCTGGAGGAGGCCTCCCAGGCCTAGAACGGCCCACCGGAAGTGCGTGGATGCCACTTCTGGAAGTCCATTGTAGGCCTTGGAGACCTGGAGGAGGCCTCCCAGTCCTAGAATGGCCCACAGGAAGTGCATAGATGCCACTTCCGTAAGTCCAGTCTAGACCTTGGAGACCTGGAGGAGGCCTCCCAGGCCTAGAACGGCCCACTGGAAGTGCATGGATACCACTTCCGGAAGTCCGTTGTAAGCATCGGAGGCCCAGGCCCGCATCGAATAAGACAACTGGTTGTTCAGGTATTTGAATCCCATCACTGCTTGCAACCATTCGTTTAGTGACCTGTTCAAAGTTACAACGGCACTGAAAAAAAGGACTTATCCATTTTTCGCACTTATGACCGTTGCAGCATCCCCTGTGGTCATGTGATCAAAATTCAGACGCTTGGCAACTGGCACGTACTTATGACAGTTGCAGTGTCTTAAGAGTCCACGGGATCCCCTTTTGCGGCCTTCTGACGATGGAGAAGCCAGATTACAATTGAAGCCATGTTTTCCGTTGCTAAGCAAGACAGTTCAGGGAGTTTTGACCCATTTCATGACCTATCTTGTCGCAGTCATTAAGCAAATCGTTACAGTTGTTAGTAACACAGTTTTTAAAAAGAGACTGGACAGCCACGGGTCTGAAATGGTATAACATTTCCTACTTGAGCAGGAGGTTGGACTAGAAGACCTCCAAGTGTCCCTTCCAACTCTGTTATTCTGTTGTGTGAGGTTGTTAAGGGACTCTGGCTTCCCCATTGACTTTGCATGACCTTGGGACGCTGCAACCGTCGTAAATACGAGTCAGTTGCCAAGCATCCGAATTTTGATCCCATGACCCCGGGGATGCTGCAACGGTCGTAAGTGTGAAAAATGGTCACAAGTCCCCCTTTTTTTGATACTGTGGTAACTCCAAGAGGTCACTAAACAAATGGTTGTGAGTGCAAACTATTTAAAAATAAAATAATATAATACGTAAAATAAAATGAAAAGATAAAATAAATAAAAGGATAAAACAAATAAAATAAAGCATAAAAAGTAAATAAAATAAAAAATAACAAAATAATAAAATAAAGATAATAAAATAAATAATAAAATAAATAATAATACATAAAAGAAAATAACAAAATAACATAAAATAAAATAAAATAAAAAAGATTAAAATAAAATAATAATAAAAAAATAAACAGTATAAAATGAAATAAAAAACTAAAATAAAATAAATAAAATTAAAAAGATTAAAATAAAATACTAAAATAAATAAAATAATAAAATAAAATACAAAATAATACATGAAATAAAAATAACACAGTAATAAAATAAACAAAATAATAAAATAAAATAATAAAATAAAAAATAATACATAAAATAAAATAACAAAATAACATAAAATAAAATAAAATAAAAAAGATTAAAATAAAATAAACAGTATAAAATGAAATAAAATACTAAAATAAAATAAATAAAATTAAAAAGATTAAAATAAAATACTAAAATAAATAAAATAATAAAATAAAAAACAATACATGAAATAAAAAATAACAAAATTATAAAATAAACAAGAATAAAATAAATAAGATAATAAAATAAAATAAAAATAATACATAAAATAAAATAACAAAATAACATAAAATAAATAAAATAAAATAGATTAAAATAAAATAAACAGTATAAAATGAAATAAAATATTAAAATAAAATAAATAAAATTAAAAAGATTAAAATAAAATACTAAAATAAATAAAATAATAAAATAAAAAATAATACATGAAATAAAAAATAACAAAATAATAAAATAAACAAGAATAAAATAAATAAGATAATAAAATAAAATAAAAAATAATACATAAAATAAAATAACAAAATAACATAAAATAAATAAAATAATAAATAAAATAAAATAAAAAAGATTAAACTAAAATATAAATAGTACAAAATGAAATAAAAAACTAAACTAAAATAAATAAAATAAAAAAGATTAAAACAAAATATTAAAATAAATAATAAAATAAAATAAATAGTATCAAATAAAATGCTAAAATAAAATGAATAACATCTAAATAAAATAAAATAAAACTAAATAAAATCAAATATAAAATAAAATTAAAAAATACTAAATAAAATCAAATATAAAATAAAATAAATAAAATAAAACTAAGTAAAGTAAAATAAATAAAATACTAAAATACAATAAAACACTAAAACAAAACGCTAAAGTAAAATAAAATACTAAATAAAATAAAATAAAATACTAAAATAAATAAAATAAAATACTAAATAAAATATAAAATAAAATAAAATAATAGAGCAGGGCCCATAAAAATGGCGCCAGACCCCCAGGCCCCACAAAAAAGGCCCGGGTGCCCGAATGCCCTCCGTCGAGGCGCTCCCTTACTCACCGCCAGCCACGGAAGCTCGGCGCAAGACACTCACCCACGTGGCAAGAGGGGACGTCAATGAATCCTTTCAGGAAGTTCCCCAAAGGGCTGTTCTCCACGGACTGGGGGGGGGGGAAGGCGGGGAGGGGGTAGAAAAGAGAAACGGGGAGGGCAGAAAGGTTAAAAGGCAAAAAAACGCTTCTATATATTCTTTAATAATGTCACTTCTGTTCATGGATTGCTCTGATGGTTTTTAAACCAGTGTGTTTTAAACCTGGGCAACCTTAAGCTGCGTGGACTTCAATTCCCAGAATTCTCCAGCCAGCACAGCTGGCTGGAGAATTCTGGGAGTTGAAGTCCACACTGTGGAATCAAATTTGGGATGCAAAAACCAACAATCAAGCAAGGTTCGTTGCAGTCATTAATTTATTCAGCTTTCACTGGAGGAATTCTCTCCAGAAAATTCTGAGACTCGTAGAAATAAACAGAGGCGCTCAAATTTATTCCTTTCCGGAAAAGAGGAGAAAATAATCGTTATCTATACATAAGTTAATAGATGATGGAAGCAACATCAACCATGCTTATCTTCAAGAAAGAGTTATTGGCTTAATCCAATAGACCAGTGGTTCTCCACCTGTGGGTTGGGACCCCATTTGGTGTCGAACAACCATTTCACGGGGGTCGCCAAACAACGCAGTCCGCCATTTCCCCCCCCCTTTTCCTTAGCTGTGCTACTCCCTTTTATTCTCTTGGCTTTTGAAAGCCAATAAAATAGACTCTCTTGAATAGAGTCTAATTCTATTGGCTTTCAAAAGCCAATAGGAATTGTCCAGGCTCTCTCTGCCCTGCTGAGCCCGCCAAAAGTCCCATTCTGCAAACGGTGCTGCACCAGTGGAGTAGTCCTCGACTTACGACCGGTTGGGGGTCGCGGCATTAAAAAGGTTGAGAACCACTGCAATAGACCTTGAACTTACAACATTTCATTTAGTGACCGTTCAAAGTTAAAATAGCACTGAAAAAAGGGACGTTTTTCAGACTTACGACCGTCCCACCATCCCCAGGGTCACAGAATCAAAATTCAGGTGCTTGGCAACTGACTCGTACTTATGACGGTGGCAGCGTCCCGGGGTCACGTGATCCCCTTTGGCAACCGTCCGTCAAACAAGGGGAAGCCAGATTCGCTTTACAACTGCAGCGATTCACTTAACAACTATAGCAAGAAAGGTCGCAAAATGGGGCAAAAGTTACTTAACTCTCTCGTTTAGTGACGGAAATGTGGGGCTTAATTATAATGCCTGTCTCTGAATTCCCTTCTCAAACAAAAATGGACGTGTATCCCCCGTCTTCGGTTCTCCTAGATGGGGTGGGTGGAGTTCCACCCTCCTAGCGGGAAAGGGGGATGGGAAGCTGGCCAGGATCAAGCCAACATGGCTTGTCTTCCCTACATTCCCCACAACTTCGAAAAAGTTGGGGAAAAACTCACCGCTTCGTCCTGCTCCGGCACGGAGGCACTCAGGATCTCTTCCACGTAGTTAGCCGGGAACCAGAGCTGCTTCTTCCCGCCGTAATCGCCTCGCCACCTGACAGGGAGAAGACACGGCGTTGGGGATTGCGACAACGCAATACACAACGGCACAAAGCAAAACAGGAAAAGCAGCGAGGCGTCCCTTCCCGTCGTAGCCTCAGGGGTGCACCTGTAAAGGTATTCCTCCACCTTTGGGATTTTGACCGCGGAGCAAGGTGATGCTTAAGGCAGTCGTGCCTGATTTTACGACCAGTTTTCTCCGTGGCCATGAAATGAATCATGGCGGTTGTGAAGTGAATTGTGAGGCTATTAAGCAAATCCAACTTCACCCATTTTAGAAGGTCACAACTGGCGACTGCGTGAACCCAGGACGCTGCGATGGTCGTTGCCAAGCGCCCGGATTTTCATCACGGGAGGGTGAGGATGCAGCGACAATTCTAACTACGAATGCTGGTTATTAGTCTTTTTTTTTTTCCAGTACTATTGCAACATAGAATAGTCGCTACCTGAACGCTTATAAGCCAAGCACTACCTGTAATGTAGAGGTCCCCAACCGATGGGCCACAGCCCACTACTGCTACACGCAATGCACATGCTTGTGCGCATGCTCAACCCCCCATTGTGCCACTGTTGCCGTAAGTGTGTGGGCAGCAGCTGCGTCACTAGTAATGCATGGACGGTGGAAGCGCCACAAGTGGCAGGTGGACCGTGGTGTGATCCTCCCGTGGGGGTGGCAGCATGATCCTTGCGCTGGGGGCGGCATTGCTGCAGGCCACAGTACAATCCTCGCCCTGGTGGTAGCATCGCCGTGAGCCTGGAGGCGTGGTACCACAAGCCTCACACAGATGTCACTGTCGCTGACAACCTCATGTACATGCTCGCAGCCCCATTTGCGTGGTGTGCATGCTTGCAGCCTGTTTGTACGTGCGCATGCATATGTGGCTAGCATTGCCGCGAGCCTGGAGGTGGTGGCACCACAAGCCTCACATAGGCGCCAATGTCGCTGAGAGCCTCACGTGCATGCTCGCAGCCTGTTTGTACGTGCGTATGCACATGTGGCTAGCATCGCTGCAAGCCTGGAGGCGGTGGCACCACAAGCCTCACACAGATGTCACTGTCACTGAGAGCCTCATGTGCATGCTCGCAGCCCCATTTGCATGGTGTGCTTGCTCGCAGCCTGTTTGTATGTGCACACGCACATGTGATTAGCATCACCGTGAACCTGGAGACGGTGGCACCACAAGCCTCACACAGGCGCCATTGTCACCGAGAGCCTCACGTGCATGCTCGCAGCCCTATCCGCGTGGTGCGCATGCTCGCAACGTTTGTACATGCACACGCACATGTGATTAGCATCGCCGTGAGCCTGGAGGCGGTGGCATCACAAGCCTCACACAGGCGCCAATGTCGCTGAGAGCCTCACGTGCATGCTCGCAGCCCTGTCTGCGTGGTGTGCATGCTCCCAGCCTGTTTGTACGTGCGCAAACACATGTGGCCACATTCACATTTGCGCGTGCGCGCGTAAGGCACCTTCCCCTCCCTCTCCCACCGGGCCGCCAAAACAAAAAGATGAGAGATCCTGCTGTAATGGGCCCTCCATTAAGGCAGAAGTGGGGGAACCACGGCCCCTTTAAGACTCGTGGACATCAACTCCTAGCATGGCTGACTCAGGAATTCTGGGAGTTGAAGTCCACAAGTCCTAAAGGGGCCGTACCATCTCTAAATTAAGGGAGGCCACCCTTGTCATCTCTTCCGAAACCCTGGAGGTCTTTAAGAAGAGACTGGACAGCCCTTGGTCTGAAATGGGACAGATAGGGTTTCCTGCCTGAGCAGGGGGTTGGACTAGATGACCTCCGAAGTATCCCTCCAACTCTGTTCTTCTGTTACATTTGGGGGCCGTTTCTCCCTTAGCTGAGATTCCTGGCTAGTTCGGACCAGTCTAGCCATGGAAACTTGAAGTTTCTTTCTCCCAATTCATCTGGGACTCACCATCCGCCGTCCTGCTTGTCCACGTTGTGGATGATGGCTTGTTTGCAGAAGGACAGTTCGTCTTCTCGCTGGGCTTTGTAGTCGTACAAGGCCTTTACGGTACACTGCAAAGGGAAAAAAAGTCGGTCCGGTAGTCCTCCATTGACGACCACCGTTGACCCCAGAATAATTTATGTTGCTAAGTTAAACATTTGTTTAGGGAATTTGGCCCCGTTTTACGACTTTTCTTACCGCGGTCCTGAACCGAATCCCTGTGGTTGTTAAGTTAGCCACACGGTTGTTAAAGGGATCTGGCTTCCCCATGGATCCTGCTGGTCGGGAGGTCGCCAGTGGGGATCACGTGACCGCTCGAGACATTGCAACCGTCATAAACGTGAGTCACTTGTCAAAGATCCGAGTGCGAATCGCACGCTGCAACGGTCGCACGTTTGAAAAATGGTCCTCAGTCGCTGAAAAAAGGGACTCAGGACCAATTTTCACACTTACGACCGTCGTAGCCTCCCCGCGGACGTGCGATCAAAATTCAAAGGCTGTCTTGGTTTTTTTTCTCCCCTTGAAAAGCTTTCGCTTCTCATCCAAGAAGCTTCTTCAGTTCTTCATGAACGGAAAAAGCTTTTTGAGGTGAGAAGTGAAACGTTTTCAAGGAAAAAAGCAAAGAAAGTCCAGTGCACCTTGGGGAGAAAGTGGCTGTATCTAGTCTTAAGATTGCAATAGGCAAAGTGTACAAATAACCCCCCCGTCTCACCCACTTACTCTCGCCACGGGCATCTTGTTGGCCTCCACGTAAAAGTGAGGACTCCTCACCTCGTACAACGCCCCATAATCCAGTTCCTGTCAGGAAAGAAAGAGATTCGTGACTAGAACACGTGGCCCCATTTTTTTAAAAGAAGGGTTTTCCCATCCTAGAGTCTTTTAAGATTTGTGGACTTCAATTCCCAGAATTCCTCAGCCAGCCATGCTGGCTGAGGAATTCTGGGAATTGAAGTCCACTCCTCTTAAAGTCTATATCAGGGGTCTTCAAACTTGGCCCTTTTATGACTTGTGGACTTCAACTCCCAGAATTCCTCAACCGGGCATGCGGGCTGAGGAATTCTGGGAGTTGAAGTCCACTCCTCTTAAAGTCTATATCAGGGGTCTTCAAACTTGGCCCTTTTATGACTTGTGGACTTCAACTCCCAGAATTCCTCAGCCAGCGTGCCTGGCTGAGGAATTCTGGGAGTTGAAATCCACACGTCATAAAAGGGCCAAGTTTGAAGATCCCTGAGTTAGTGACTAAAAGCTTAAAGCAGGAGTCTTCAAACTTGGCAACTTTAAGACTTGTGGACTTCAACTCCCAGAATTCCTTAGCCAGCGTGGCTGGCTGAGGAATTCTGGCAGTTGAAGTCCACGAGTCATAAAAGGGCCAAGTTTGAAGAGCCCTGGACTAGTGCATCAAGTAAAAAATTAGGCCAGACTGAAAATAAATTCTCACTCCTTCTGCAAACTACTCTCTGCTGTGTGTTCTTGTTGTTACTACTCTACTGCTCTTTCTGTTAACGCCTCCATTAGGCCGAGCCAGTTAGGAAATAATTTCTAAATGAGAAAGAGGCAGCTCTATATGATGGGAGTTGGTCTAGGTAGCTCCTTCCAACGTTAGGGTTTTAGGGTTTCATCCTGTCCGTGCAGACCTAATCAGAAAGAACAACAGTCCAGGCAGGTAGTCCAATCTCTTGCTAAGCCACTGCTCAGCCTTCCTCTTTGTTCCAGCAGAAATAAATCTAATGCTGGATTTGGGGGGAAATCAGGGGGGATTGGGTCTTCCTTTCCTTCCTTCCTTCTTTCCTTTCTTTTTATCTCTCCTTCCTTCTCCCTTCCTTCCTTTTCTTCTGTCTTTCCTTTCTTTTCTCTCCTTCCTTCTCCCTTCCTTTTCTCCCTTTTTTCTTTTTTCTCCTTCCTTCCTTCTCCCTTCCTTTTCTTCCTTCTTTTCTTTCTTTTCTCTCCTTCCTTCTCCCTTCCTTCCTTTTCTCTCCTCTCCTTCCTTCCTTTTCTCTTTCTTTCTTTCCTTTTCCCTTCCTTCCTTCCTTTTTTCTCTCCTTCCTTCTCCTTTCCTTCCTTTTCTTTCTTTTCTCTCCTTCCTTCTCCCTTGTCAGAATCCAATTATATTTCATCTTTAATTATCAAATATAGAAACTCCCAATTCTGCCTTCTTTGGATTCTGCCATAAGAGGGAGAGAAGGGGGAGAACAAAGGGGCTTTATGGCCCTCACTTCCTTCAATAGACTTCAAAGAGCGGAATGCTGAATGTGTGTTTATTGTAACCTCAAAGCGTTAGCATACCAAAGAAGGGTCTTTGCCTTTCATGTAGTTATCTGAAGTCTCCATCCAGACGGAAGAAAGAAGAAAGGGGGTGGAATTGTGATACTTGAAACTATCACTGGAAGGGGGGTTGATTGGGTGGGACTACTGGGGAACCCCTTAAAACCTTGAATGGGAGAGCTTGAACCCCAAGTCCTGTCTAGCATGCCTGCAACCATTTTCTCTTAATAAAGGATTCCTGTTGGAAGAATTATTCCAAGAGTTCTGTCTTCTTAAGATGCAAAGTGGGGTGGGTCCTTACATTAGACAGGACTTGCAAAATTAATCCACCTGGAAGGGAGACCCTTGCCGGGGGATTTTGCAAAAATTTACCATGTCAGACAATGGAGCAAGAGAGGGGGAAAACTCCCTGGAAAGAGAGCCGCTGACCCAGTTGGAACCTGGCCAGATGTTGGGATCCGAGAGGCCAGATTCCTCAGGAGAAGAAGTGGTGGAGACACAGGACCACAAGCCTCGCTGGTCAATGGGCGTTGGAAAGAAAAGTGAGTGGGGAAAGGAATCAAGAAAGGTGACCCTGAGACGGGGGACCAAGCAACCAGAATGGAAGCAGGAGATGGAGAAATCCCTGCACGCAAGTGAAGAGGGAGGAAGCTGGGCACCGTACTCAGACTGGATCCTAGAGAAAGCTATTGACCTGATGAAGAGAACTCTCAGCTCCCTAGGAGAGGAGAATACTGAGCCCTACGACCGCCCCAGTTCCTGGAGCCTCAAAGGGAGAGACACCGAGGGGGACGTGGAACCTGCAACCCCAGGGACATCTACTGATCCAGGAGCCCCCACCCCCTACCGGACCACAGACGGCAATCTGGACGGAAGACACTACCACCCACAACGGAGGTACCGATCCATTCCAAGACGTCCACCGTTGGAGGTGAAATTCAAAGGGGAGCCAACACGCTTGGGGTTTTTCCTAACCCAAGTCCTCAGCTACATGGAGGAATATGGGCAGAACATTCCCAGCGACAAAGCCCGCATCCGGATCGTGCAATCTGCCCTGGATGGACCGGCTGCGGATTGGGTAGTGAACTTGCATGACTCCAATGCCCCAGAACTCAGTAACTTCAACCGTTTCATGTCCTCTCTGAGAAGACGATTTGAAGACCCCCTGGCTGATCGCAAAGCCCGTGAAAGGATAAAGACGATGAGGCAAGGCAAACGCCCGGTGGCTGAGTATACACAAGAATTCCGGGCCATTGCCAGCAAACTGAATTGGCCAGAAGACATCCTCCTTGGCCATTTCAAAGACGGACTAAACTATGATCTATATGATGCTTGCCTGCCCCGAGGGGACCCACATCGACTTGAGGAATGGTACGTCTTGGCAGAGGAAGCAGAGATCGACATATTGAAGAGGCACCGCCGAGGAAAACAATGGAGCCGCCCCCCGCCTGAGCTGACACACCAACCGGTGAACTCATCGGATACAGCCAAGAAGCAAATGGGGTGTTTCAAGTGCGGAAGAGAAGGGCATCGAGCTGTAGAATGCCGCTCAAAGGCCCCCCAGCACAACCCAGACAGATCCCCAATCAACAAACCCAGAGGGTATTCAGCTAAGCCAAAAGAAACAGCCATCAAAATGATGGAAATTGCAGAAACCCCCACCTCTGCTCACCAAGGGGAAAGAACTCCAGCCTACACCACAGGGCCGGTGGATGCCTCAGATGACAGCTCGGAGGGCGAACCCCTGGTAAGTGGATGCATCATCCCCATCTTCAAAACAGTGACTATATTAATCCCCCCCATGCCCGAAGCTGTGAAGGTGAAAGCCTTAATAGACTCTGGCTGCACCCGCTGCCTCATTAGCCCAACACTAGTGGGGAATCTGGGCATCCCATCCAGGAGACTGGAACAACCAATCTCATTTGGCCAGTTAGATGGATCCATAGCAGGGGGGGTGCCAGCTACCCTAGCCACTCTACCAATACACCTCTCCCTCGGCGAACGTGAAGAGGACATAACGTTTGTGGTGACCCCAGGTATGGAATGCCCAATGATTCTAGGGATGGAATGGTTGAAAAAATGGAACCCCTGGGTAAATTGGAGGACGACAGAAATCAAATTCCCGAAGGGGGACCCTATGGACTTAAAACCCCAAGGGAGGCTACCAGAATCAAGAATAGAAAAAGCATCCATAGGAGAGGAAAAAAGATTAACAGAAATACCAGAGGAATATAGGGACCTTGCTGAAGTCTTCAGTGAGGAGAGGGCGAATGAGCTTCCCCCCCACCGACCCACAGACTGTACCATTGAATTCAAGCCTGGGGCAAAACTCCCGAAGCCCAGATTATACTCCATGAGCCCAAAGGAGAAGGAGGAAATGGAAAGATTTATAAAAAAAAACCTGGAGAGAGGTTTCATTGAGCCAGCCAAGCCTAAAGTGGCTGCCCCGGTCCTTTTTAGAGAGAAGAAGGATGGCTCTTTACGTTTATGCGTGGATTATAGGGCCCTGAATACAATCAGTGAAAGCAACCTATACCCTCTGCCCCTCATGAAAGACATGCTGTCACACCTATCGAAAGGGAAAATTTTTCCTAAACTAGACCTAAGGGAAGCTTACTATCGCGTGAGAATCAAGGAAGGGAACGAATGGAAGACTGCATTTAACTGCCCCATGGGGTGCTATCAATTCAAAGTCTTGCCATTTGGATTACAAGGGGGCCCTGCAGTCTTTATGCAATTAATCAATGACGTTCTAAGGGAGCACCTGTTTAAGGGGGTCCTTGTTTACTTGGACGACATTCTTATCTTTACCGAAACAAAAGAAGAACACGTCAAACTTGTCAGAGCGGTTTTAAAGAAGCTGCGAGCCGCTCATCTATATGCCAAACTCTCAAAATGCGAATTCCACCAGGAAAGGATAGACTACTTAGGCTATCGCATATCCCCACAGGGCATTGAAATGGACCCGGAGAAGGTCAAAGCAGTACTAGATTGGGCACCACCCCGCACAAGAAAGCAACTACAAAGTTTCCTGGGCTTTGCAAATTTTTACCGCCAATTCATCCCCTCATTTGCCCAGATAGCCTTGCCCCTCACTAACTTACTAAAAACGAAGGGAACATCCTCAGTAAAACCTAGCCAGCCACTAACATGGACAATGGAGTGCCAAGCAGCGTTTGAGAGACTAAAGAGACTTTTTTCTGCCGAACCAGTACTAAGGCACCCAGACATGGACAAGCCCTTCGTAATACAGGCAGATGCAAGTGATGTGGCAGTGGGGGCTGTGCTATTACAAGAAAATGATGATGCAGTATTGCAACCCTGTGCATATACATCCAAGAAACTCACGGAAACAGAACAGCGCTGGCCCGTATGGGAGAAGGAGGCTTATGGGATACGTTGGGCATTACTCACGTGGCGACAGTTCCTGGAAGGCAACAAAATCCCCTTCCAGGTGTGGACTGATCACAAAAATTTGGAAGCCCTGAAAACGTCCAGGAAACTCAATCCCAAACAAGCCCGCTGGTCCCAGCATTTTCACCAATTCCAATTTAAGCTCAAACATTTACCAGGAAGAAAGAACTTCCTGGCAGATGCACTATCTCGCATGCCCCTTTTCCTTTTCTTTCTTTTCTCTCCTTCCTTCTCCCTTTTCTGCCTTCTTTTTTTCTCCTTCCTTCTCCCTTCCTTGTCTTCCTTCTTTCCTTTCTTTTCTCTCCTTCCTTCCTTTTCTCTCCTCTCCTTCCTTTTCCTTCCTTCCTTTTCTCTCCTTTCTTTTTTCCTTCCTTTTCCCTTCCTTCCTTCTTTCCTTTTTTCTGTCCAATCCTTCTCCATTCCTTCCTTCCTCCTCCTTTTTTCTCCTTCCTTCCTTTTCCCTTCTTTCCTTCCTTTTTTCTCCTTCCTTCTCTCTTCCTTCCTTCTTTCCCTCTCCTTTCCTTCCTTCCTTCCTTCCTTCTCCCTTCCTTTTCCTTTCCTTCCTTTCTTTTCTCTCCTTCCTTCTCCCTCCCTCCCTCCCTCCCTCCCTTTGCTGGGCTGGCAGAAGCCATGCTGGCTAGGGAAAGCTGGGCGTTGGAAGTCCAGGTGTCCTAAAGTGGCCCAGGGTGGGCCGGGCAGAGGGACCCCTCACCGCCGTGCCCATCCTCTCCAGGGTCTCCTCGTTGATGGGGTACCGCAGCTTCATCTTGCGGTAGAGGGGGTGCTTCTCGTAGTAGCTGACCAGGTCGAGGAGGCTCTCGAATTCGGCCGAGCTGCCCAGCGTGAAAAGCCGCCCTTCTTGCTGGACCCGGCAGTGCTTGATCTTCCCCTCGGCCCTGCGGGGGAGGAAGGCCGAGAGAGGGTCCGCAGACCACGTTAGGTCAAGGAGAGGAGCAGGGGAAGGGTCAGCCCTTTGGGACACAAGGAGGCTCTGCGTGAATTGTGGAAACGCGGCTTAGCAGTCGGAGGGGTGTCGAAACGGAAATTTGATCGTGTTTCTCTGTCCCTCCTTCTTATAGCAAAGAGAATCAAGGTGAGGAATCTTTAGGCTCTTCCTCACCCGCTCCCGTCTATCTTATATCTGGCCTTTATTATTTTTATACACAGTCTAAGGCGGCAAACATAGCCAGCACACCTCCCTCCTCCGATTTTCCCCACAACCACCACCCTGTGAGGGGGGGTGGGCGGAGAGAGAGGGACTAGCCCAAAGACACCCAGCTGGCTTTCATGCCTAAGGCGGGACTAGAACTCACAGTCGCCTGGTGATTGGCTCAAAGTCACCTAGCTGGCTTTCATGCCTAAGGCGGGGCTAGAATTCACAGTCACCTGGCGGTTGGCCCACCCAGCTGGCTTTCATGCCTAAGGCAGGACTAGAACTCACAGTCGCCTGGCAATTGGCCCAAAGTCACCCAGCTGGCTTTCATGCCTAAGGCGGGACTAGAACTCACAGTCACCTGGCGGTTGGCCCACCCAGCTGGCTTTCATGCCTAAGGCGGGACTAGAACTCACAGTCGCCTGGTGATTGGCCCAAAGTCACCCAGCTGGCTTTCATGCCTAAGGCGGGGCTAGAATTCACAGTCACCTGGCGGTTGGCCCACCCAGCTGGCTTTCATGCCTAAGGCAGGACTAGAACTCACAGTCGCCTGGCAATTGGCCCAAAGTCACCCAGCTGGCTTTCATGCCTAAGGCGGGACTAGAACTCACAGTCGCCTGGTGATTGGCTCAAAGTCACCTAGCTGGCTTTCATGCCTAAGGCGGGGCTAGAATTCACAGTCACCTGGCGGTTGGCCCACCCAGCTGGCTTTCATGCCTAAGGCAGGACTAGAACTCACAGTCGCCTGGCAATTGGCCCAAAGTCACCCAGCTGGCTTTCATGCCTAAGGCGGGACTAGAACTCACAGTCACCTGGCGGTTGGCCCACCCAGCTGGCTTTCATGCCTAAGGCAGGACTAGAACTCACAGTCGCCTGGCAATTGGCCCAAAGACACCCAGCTGGCTTTCATGCCAAAGGCGGGACTAGAACTCACAGTCACCTGGCGGTTGGCCCACCCAGCTGGCTTTCATGCCTAAGGCAGGACTAGAACTCACAGTCGCCTGGCAATTGGCCCAAAGACACCCAGCTGGCTTTCATGCCAAAGGCGGGACTAGAACTCACAGTCACCTGGCGGTTGGCCCACCCAGCTGGCTTTCATGCCTAAGGCAGGACTAGAACTCACAGTCGCCTGGCAATTGGGCCAAAGACACCCAGCTTGCTTTCATGCCAAAGGCGGGACTAGAACTCACAGTCGCCTGGGGGTTGGCCCAAAGTCACCTATCTGGCTTTCACGCCTAATGTAGGACTAGTACTCACATTTGCCTGGTGACTGATCATGGGGAATGCCGTAAGTGTGAAAAATGGTCGTAAATCCTTTTTTTCAGTGCCGTTGTAACTTTGGACGGCCACTAAACAAATTGTTTACAAGCCTGCTATGAAGCCCTGGGTCTTTGGGGCAGCTGGCCAGACTCACCGAAAGGAGATGGCGTAGGAGTTGGCCTCGCTTCGCTTGCGCACCAGGAAGGCGCCGTCCCTGGGCACCCGCATCAGCATGTGCTCAGCCTGCAGGCGGGTGAGGTTGGCATGGTACCACCTGGGAGGAGAGAAGAGGCACCAATTCAGACACACAAACACACACACACACACACACACACACAAGACAGAAGGGTGAAGGTGTCACAGATCTGCCGGGAAAGGCTCTCCATCGACGATCCAGGCTCTGCCCCATTTTATTAAAAAATAGCAATAGAACTTAGACCAGGGGTCTCCAAACTTGGCTCTTTATGGACTTCAACTCCCAGAATTCCTCAGTCGGCCATTTTGATGAAACTGTGGGCTTGGATCCAGACCGGGGGTCTTGAAAGTTGACCTTTTGATGACTTGTGGACTTCAACTCCCAGAATTCCTCAGCCAGGCACACGTGCCTGGCTGAGGAATTCTGGGAGTTGAACTCCACAAGTCATCAAAGGGTCAAGTTTCAAGACCCTTAACTTAGACTTATATACAGCTTCACAGCTCTCTCTAAGCCAGTGGTTCTCAACCTTTTTAATGCCGCGACCCCCAACCGGTCATAAGTCAAGGACTACTCAACCGGTCGTAAGTCGAGGACTACTCAACAGGTGCAGCACCGTTTGCAGAAGGGGACTTTTGGCGGGCTCAGCAGGGCAGAGACAGCCTGGACAATTCCTATTGGCTTTTGAAAGCCAATAGAATTAGACTCTATTCAAGAGAGTCTATTCTATTGGCTTTCAAAAGCCAATAGAATAAAAGGGAGTAGCACAGCTAAGGAAAAAGGGGGGGGAATGGCGGACTGCGTTGTTTGGCGACCCCCGTGAAATGGTCGTTCGACCCCAAATGGGGTCCCGACCCACAGGTTGAGAACCACTGCTCTAAGCCATAGGTCTCCAATCTTTCTTGATTGGTGGATCAGATAGAAATGGAGGGGGAAGCGTTTCACGGGGTGGGGTGTGTGCGCACAAACAGGGTTGAGAGCACGGGCGTCGCAAACGGGGCCCTGCTAGCGTCCACCTGACACTCGCTAACACCTCCCTGTTTTCGCCGCGCGGTGCTGTTTGCGTAGCGGCGGCGGTGCTAGCGTGAGTGGGAGGGTGAGTCTACGCACACACGTATGTCCGTGCACTGGCAAGCCTCGTCCGTGTCCCCGTGGCCAGCAGGCCGTGACCCGATAGTGTGGGCCATGGCCCACAGGTTGGGTACCCCGGCTCTAAGCGGCTTACAGAGTCAGCCTATTGCCCCCCAACAATCTGGATCCTCATTTTACCGATCTCGGAAGGACAAAAGGCTGAGTCGACCTTGAACCTCGTCAAGATTGAACGGGATGAAGGGGAGGGGAAGGAGAGGGGAGGGGAGGGAAAGGCAAAGGACGGGAAGGGAAGCCCTGGTTCCTCACTCCTTGCTCTCGTGAGCGTTGGGCTGAGGCACCGGATCGGTCAGTCGCATCTCGAACTCGTTGCAGCGCAGGGGAACCTCATGGTAATGGCAGATGAGGCTGTAGAGGCTGTCGAAAACCAGGTTGTCGGTCAGGTAGAACTTGGTAGCGCCGGCTTCTTGCCGGGAGTGGATGCGGCAATGTTGGACCCGGCCGGAACGCCTGTAAAAAAAAAAAAAAAAAAAAAAAAAACGGCGGAGGAGATGAAAAGGAGGGATTCCAATGGTCCAAATTTCCACATTTTCCTACCTTGTGGCTACAACGGCTCGTTTGGCGACTGAAATGACAACGGCACTGAAAAACGTGACTTAGGTCCATTTTTCTCACTTGCCCCCTCCAGCTGTGTGAAGCCCTGCCCCATTTTGCATCCCTCAGCCCCCCCACCCCTAGAATTAACCACTGCCCTCGGTTAGCAAATCGCTTCTTCTTCTTCTTCTTCTTCTTCTTCTTCTTCTTCTTCTTCTTCTTCTTCTTCTTCTTCTTCTCCTTCTCCTTCTTCTTCTTCTTCTTCTTCTTCTTCTTGTAGTAGTAGTAGTAGTAGTAATAATAATAATAATAATAATAATAATAAATCCCAAAACAACTGGAGCATCACTTGAACACAATTGGCATTGACAAATTCGCCATTAGTCAATTGCAAAAGGCGGCCTTACTAGGAACAGCTTCCATCCTGCGACGATATCTGTAACACCATCAAACATCCACATCTGCCTATCCCAGGTCCTGGGTAAGGACTCGATAGGTAGACAAAATGCCAAATCCAGTCTGAACATCTGGCTGACTGTGTGATGATCCATAATAATAATAATAAAAAGTTGGAAGGTACCTTGGAGGTCATCTAGTCCAACCCCTGCTCAGGCAGGAAACTCTATACCATTTTGGACAGATGGCTGTCCAGTTTCTCCTTAAAAACTTCCAGTGTTGGAGCATTCACCGCTTCTGGAGGCAGGTAGTTCCACCGGTTAATTGTTCTAACTGTCAGGAAGTTTCTCCTTAGTTCTAGGTTGCTTCTCTCCTTGATCAGTTTCCACCCGTTGCTTCTTGTCCTGCCTTCAGGCGCTTTGGAGAATAGCTCGACTCCCTCTTCTTTGGGGCAGCCCCTGAGATACTGGAAGACTGCTATCATGTCACCCCCTTGTCTTTCTCTTTGTTAAACTAGACATACCCAATTCCAGCAACCGTTCCTTATATGTTTTAGCCTCCAGTTCCCTGATCATCTTTGTTCCTCTTCCCTGCACTCTTTTTAGAGTCTCGACATCTTTTTTACATCGTGGTGATCAAAACTGGATGTAGTATTCCAAGTGTGGCTTTACCAAGGCCTTGTAAAGTGGTATTAACACTTCCCGTGATCTTGATTCCATCCCTCTGTTAATGCAGCCTAGCACTATGTTGGCTTTTTTGGCAGCTGCAGCACACGGCTGGCTCCTATTTAAGGGATTGTCCACTAGGACTTCGAGATCCATCTCAGAGTTACTACTATTGAGCAAGGTACCCCCTACACTATACCTGTGCATTTGGTTTTTCTTGCCTAAATGTAGAACCTTGCTTTTTTCACCACTGAATTTTGTTAGATAGCGCCCAGTGTTCAAGTCTGTTCCTCCTGTATCTTAAATGTTATTCAATTCGACTCAACCGCTTAGCACCCCCAGTCTTGATGGCCCACGATTTTGGGGTGTCTTACCAGAAAGAGAGGGTGTAATCTCCCACAAAGGTCTCGCTCTCCCGGACCAGGAAAGTGCCGTCTTTGCCCCCGGTCTCGGTGCAGTATTCGTGCAGCAGCCGCTCGGCAATCTGGCGCCCATCGCGGCCCCCGCCCAATTTGCCGTGGAACCACTTCTCGCTAAAGTGCAGCTCGTTGTTGTTAATCTCCTACGGAACCGCTCGAGACAGGATGGAGCAGGAGAGGAGAAGGAACAGGGGCAGGTGGGATTAAAAGGGGGAGGGAGGAAGCAGGAGAGAGAGAGAGAAAACAGTGCTCGTCAATGAGACGCAGCATCTTCCTGATAGCTGTTCAAACTACGGCTGGTCCTTGGCTTACGAGAGTTTGTTTAGTGACGGTTTGAAGTTACAACGACACTGAAAAAAGGGATGGATGGCTGTTTTTCAGACTTAGGACTGTGGTCACCTGATTTACATTTGGATGCTTGAAAAGCGATTCACATTTACGATGGCTGCAGAGCAGAGCATCAAGGGCTCCACAGTCCTTCCTCTTCCTCCTCCTTCCCCCCTTTCTCCTTATCCTCCACTCCAAACACCCTCTCCCTTCTAGCACTGATGATGTTCCCTAGTTGGGTTATGAAACATCTGTAAGAAAACAACCAAGCTCAGAGAGAACCAAGGACCCCACAGTCCTCTCCTCCTCCTCCTCCTCCTCCTCCCCGCAAACCTAACTCCCTTCTAGCACTGATGATGTTACCTAGTTGGGTCATGAAACGTCTGCAAGAAAACCACCAAGCTCAGTGAGCACCAGGGACCCCAGAGTCCTTTCCTCCTCCTCCTCCTCCTCCTCCTCCTCCTCCTCCTCCTCCTCCTCTTCCCAAACCCCTCTCCCTTCTTGCACTGATGATGTTACCTAGTTGGGTCATGAAACGTCTGTAGCAGACAACCCAGCTCAGAGAGCGCCAGGGACCTCACAGTCCTCCTCCTCCCCCCTTTCTCCTCCACTCCAAACTCCCACTCCCCTTCTAGCACAGATGATGTTACCTAGTTGGGTCATGAAACGTCTGCAAGAAAGCCACCCAGGGACCCCAATGGGCATATCTAATAACCTGGCAATGCTATGTAACCACCGAGTTACATAGATTAGGAGCTTGCAAATCCTAAACAACCACCCTGATGTATTTGGGCATTCTGAATGGCTGGCAGGATGAGCAGGAAAAAACGTTAAACCTCATTTCCAGCCTCGGGTGTGCGAGTGGGAGGGAGGGAGGTTAGCCCCAATCCCTTCATTCCTCACGACAACGGATGTTTATCCCTCCCCAATGAAACCAGCCCAGACTCAAGCTTCCCCAGTCATCTCCAAGAGCTTCCTTCCCAATCCACTAGTCCTCTTGGGGGCCACAAATTGTTCAAAAGAGCCTCCCTCGAGCAAAATACCTCCTTCTGCTCGGCCTCCTCCTCTTCCTCGTGGGACTGATAGTGGGAGGTCTCCTCGGAGTAGTAGATCTTGTTGCTGGTCAGAACAAAGTAGTGGGGGCTCCAGGTCTGTAACAGAGGAGGGAGGAGAGCTGTTATCAAAGTGAAAGAGAGAAAAAGAAGGGATAGACCATTTTGGGATAGGAGGCCAAGTAGAGATAATAATAATAATAATAATAATAATAATAATAATAATAATAATAATAATAATAATAATAATAATAATAATAATAAAGTTGGAAGGGACCTTGGAGGTCATCTAGTCCAACCCCCTGCTCAGGCAGGAAACCCTACACCATTTCGGACAAATGACTGTCCAGTCTCTTCTTAAAAACTTCCAGTGTTGGAGCATTCACAGCTTCTGGAGGCAAGGAGTTCCACTGTTAATTGTTCTCACTGTCAGGAAGTTTCTCCTTAATCCTAGGTTGCTTCTCTCCTTGATCAGTTTCCATCCGTTGCTTCTTGTCCTGCCTTCAGGCGCTTTGGAGAAAAGCTTGACTGCCTCTTCTTTGGGGCAGCCCCTGAGATACTGGAAGGCTGCTATCCTGTCCCCCCTCGTCCTTCTCTTTGTTAAACTAGACATACCCAATTCCAGCAACCGTTCTTTGTATGTTTTATCCTCCAGTCCCCTGATCATCTTTGTTGCTCTTCTCTGTACTCTTTCTAGAGTCTCAACATCTTTTTTACATCGTGGTGACCCAAACTGGATGCAGTATTCCAAGTGTGGCCCTTACCAAGGCATTGTAGAGTGGCATTAATACATTGGGGGGGGGCAAATCCCCCCCCCAATGCAGAATCCAAGCATTTCACCCCAAAACAACGTTGCGTGCCGCCGATAGTTGCAAAGCTAGTTCTCAACCTGAAATAATTCATTTAGTGACCCCACTGGAGAATTCTGGGAATGGAAGCCTACCCCTCTTCAAATGGTCAGGGTTGAGACACACTCATTTAGAGAATGCCTGGCTGGGGAAGGTTGATTGTGGGAGACCATCTGGAGATCTTCTGAAGACACCTGGCTGCCTCCCTCACCACAAGGTGGCCCACCCCGTCCCACACTGATTTAGAGAATGCCTGGCTGGGGAAGGTTGGTGTGGGAGACCATCTGGAGATCTTCTGAAGACACCTGGCTGCCTCCCTCACCACAAGGTGGCCCACCCCGTCCCAGGAGCTCACGTGGTCAATGGGGTCTTCAAGGTACAAGATGCCGTTCTTGATGGAGTTGCTGATGTCGTTCTCAGAGTAGCTGGCCGTGGAGACTTCTTCGTACAGGTTGCCTTCCACCAGCTTCTTGTGCTGAGGGCAGAGGAGAAAATGAAAGAGGAGTGGAAGGGGTGCAGTGACGGGAGCAGACAACCATGTCCCAGGGTTCCTGATGGACGGCTCTGGTTATTGACAGGTGTCAATATGTCAGATTCAGAAAAGGCTCATCTCCATCACGATGGGCCAGTTCTTCTGAAGAAAGGGAATGGAGGAGAGGG
The DNA here is from genome assembly GCA_024509115.1 of Crotalus helleri. NCBI lineage: Eukaryota > Metazoa > Chordata > Lepidosauria > Squamata > Viperidae > Crotalus > Crotalus helleri. Next base: position 4,203,565 of record JAKSXO010000035.1, on the reverse strand, counting down.
AAAGATGAAGGAACCCAAAGGATGGTATTTTTTGGGGGCCAAAAAACCCAGCTCAGGAGAGCTTGCCTGGCAACATGTTCTCTTTGGGATGCAAATAGAGCCCGGAGAGGTCCTGGGTGCTCTCTGAGCTGGGTGGTTATCTTGGGAGATGTTTCATGACCCAACTAGGGAACATCATCAGTGCTAGAAGAGAGTGGAGATTGGGAGGAGGAGGAGGTTTGTGGGGTCCTTGGTGGTCTCTCAGCTTGATGGTTCTCTTGGAGACGTTTCATAACCCGACTAGGAAACATCATCAGTACTAGAAGGGAGAAGGGTTTGCAGAATCGAGGAGGAGGAGGAGAAAGAGAGGAGGAGGAGGAAGAGTCCTTGGTGGTCACTGAGCTTGGTGGTTTTCTTGGAGACATTTCATGACCCAACTAGGGAACATCATTAGTACTAAAAGGGAGTGGGGTTTGCAGGGAGGAGGAGGAGGAGGAGGAGGAGGAGGAGGAGGAGGAGGAGAAAGAGGAGGCCACCTATGGAATCCTTGGTGGTCTCTGAGCTGGGTGGTTTTCTTGGGGACATTTCATGACCCAACTAGGGAACATCATCAGTACTAGAAGGGAGTGGGGTTTGCAGGCAGGAGGAGGAGGAGGAAGAGGAGGAGGAGAAAGAGGAGGCCACCTATGGAATCCTTGGTGGTCTCTGAGCTGGGTGGTTTTCTTGGGGACATTTCATGACCCAACTAGGGAACATCATCAGTAACGTCTGATGATGTGACCTGGTTGGGTAATGAAACATCTGCAAGAAAATATCTATGGAGCTTCTCAGTCATCCAGGTCAGGGCTGTCGCAAAGGTGCTTTTTCAGGAGGCAACTGGACTTTCTTATTTTTACTGGACTTTCTGGTTTTTCTCTGAAGACGTTTCGCTTCTCATCCAGGAAGCTTCTTCAGCTCTGACCGGATGGTGGGGAAGGGAAGGATTTACACTCATGCAGACAGCCGGTCATTTGCCTCCTTTTAGAGAATCGTCGTTGAGGCCACTTGGAGGTTCACCTGTGTCCTCAGGGTCTCTCCAGTCTACCACCCAGTCCTTTCAACCATTCCAAGACTCCACACCTATTTGCACCACTCAGGTGACCCTGAGGACACAGATAAACCTCCAGGTGGCCTCAACGACTCTCTGAAACAGACATGTCAAACACAAGGCCCGGGGGCCGGATGCGGCCCGCAAAGTGGTTTCATGTGGCTCGCGAAGCCACCCTGGAAATAGTGAGGGAACGCCCCCCGCTGCCTTGGCCCTGGCCCAGGCCGGCCGGGAGCCAATGTACAATTTTGTGGTAGCCATCTATGCTGAGACACATTCAGTCTTAGCTCCACAAGACCGTGCGGAAACAGCAAGGGACCGGCCCCTGCCGTGTCACCCCCGCCCCCTGGGTGCATGCTGGGGAGGGGTCACCCTTTGTGAGGAATGAAGAAATGGACCATGCCTTGGCGCTTGCCCCGGTCCCACCCCCTTCTGCCAGAGACCCTCAGATCTGTCCCACTCCTGCCCAGGCCCCCACAGGCACCATTAACATGAACGATGTAGAGCAGGCCATGCCCACCCAGTAGGCCACACCCACTCCATCTACACCCACCCAGTAGGCCGCCCCCCCTGCCCCCCCCCAGGGCAACCGCAATGCTGATATGGCCCTCAATGAAATTGAGTTTGACACCCCTGCTCGAAAAGGAGGCAAATGACCAGCTGTCTGCAAAGAATATAAATCCTGCCCTTCCCCACCATCTGGTCAGAGCTGAAGAAGCTTCTAGGATGAGAAGCGAAACATCTTCAAAGAAAAACAAAGACAGTCCAGTTGCCTCTTGAAAAAGCATCTTTGGGAGAAGGATGAAAGGGAAAGAGGAAGAGGACGAAGATGGGAGGTAAAGAAGGAGAAGGATAGGAGAGACAGAAAGAAAGAAAGAAAGAGAGAGAGAGAGAGAGAGAGAGAGAGAAAGAAAAGAAAAAGAAAAAGAAAGAAAGAAAAAGAAAGAAAGAAAGAAAGAAAAAAGAGAAAGAAAGAGAAAGAAAGAAAGAAAGAAAGAAAGAAAGAAAGAAAGAAAGAAAGAAAGAAAGAAAGAAAGAAAGAAAGAGAAAGTCTGCAAGGAATATAAATCCTTCCCTTCCCCACCATCCAGTCAGAGCTGAAGAAGCTTCTAGGATGAGAAGTGAAACAGTCTTCAAAGAAAAACAAAGAAAGTCCAGTTGCCTCTTGAAAAAATCACCTTTGGGAGAAGGAGGAAAGGAGAAGAGGAAGAGGAGGAAGATGGGAGGGAAAGAAGGAGAAGGATAGGAGAGACAGAAAGAAAGAAAGAAAGAAAGAGAAAGAAAGAAACAAACAAACAAACAAAGGAAAGGAAGGAAGGAACAAAGGAATGAAAGAATAAAGGAGAGAGAAAGAAAAGAAAGAAAGAAAGAAAGAAAGAAAGAAAGAAAAAAGAAAGAAAGAAAGAAGGAAAGAGAGGAAAGAAGGAAGGAAGGAAAGAAAGAAAGAAAGCAAGAAAGAAAGAAAGAAGGAAAGTGAGGAAAGAAGGAAGGAAGGAAGGAAGGAAGGAAGGAAGGAAGGAAGGAAAGAAAGAAAGAAAGAAAGAAAGAAAGAAAGAGAGAGAGAGAGAGAGAGAGAGAGTCTGCAAGGAGTATAACTCCTTCCACTCCCCACCATCCAGTCAGAGCCGAAGAAGCTTCCAGGATGGGAAGCGAAACATCTTCAAAGAAAAACAAGAAAGTCCAGTCGCCTCCTGAAAAAAGCACTTTTGGGTCTGCAAGAAAACTACCAAATTCAGAGAGCGTCACGGACCCCCCCCCTCATTCGACCTTGAGCCATCAATATTCTCTTCTGAATGAAACACTCTTATTTTGGGGGGGCAAGTGGTTGTCCATCTTCACAGCTTGAAGATGTTTGGACTTCAACTCCCAGAATTCCTCCACCAGCATCGCTAAGCCAGGGAATTCTGGGACTTAAAAACCACACAGGCCCGTGGGGGAATTTCTGGAAATTGAACTCCACCCGTCTCCGTGCTGGCAAGGTTGAGAAAACACGGATCTAGACTAAGGGTCTTCAATCTTGACCACTTGAAGACTTCAACTCCCAGAATGGCTGGGCTGGGGGGATTCTGGGAGTTGAAGTCCACCAGCCAAGGTTGGAGACCCCTGCTCTACTACCCCCCCCCCCAAAAAACAAAAGTGGCCTTCTTAGCCATCAAACCTCAAAATTACACTTTTCCCAAAAGGTTTCCACAATTTTGGCCACTGCTGTAAAGAGGGCAGAGGGGCTGGGCCTACTCAGGATGTCTCCCAGGTGGGAGACAGAGCACTTGGCTACCTTGATCAGGATTTTTTTCTTCAGCTGGGCAGGAGAAGGAAGCTGGTCGGCGTTGACGTCCACCGGCTTGGTCAGCAGCATCTCGCCAAAGACCTTCTTGAAGTGGGACGCCATGTTCCTCTGCTGGACGATGCTGCAGTGGTCTTCGATGGACAGGATGACAGGATACCTGGAGGTGGGGGGAAGGAAGGGGCATCAGGCAGGACCCCGAAAACCCTGGATTTCCTGTTTGCTTCTAGGGCAGGGCTAGGCAACCTTGGCTCTTTTATGACTGGTGGACTTCAACTCCCAGAATTCCTGAGCCAGCCATGCTGAGGGGAAAGGGAGAGGTTTCCAAGCTGAGCCAGGCTGGCTGAGGAATTCTGGGAGTTGATGTCCACCAGTCATGAAGGGGCCATAGTTCCCCCATACTGGCTCAGGAATTCTGGGAGTTGAAGTCCACAAGTCATAAAAGAGCCAAGGTTGCCTAGCCCTGTCCTAAGTCCTCCTGTTCTAAGCGGTGAGCCTCCTAGACCAGGGATAGGCAACCTTGGCTCTTTTATGACTGGTGGACTTCAACTCCCAGAATTCCTGAGCCAGCATGAGGGAAACTTTGGCCTCTTCATGACTCATGGACTTCAACTCCCAGAATTCCTGAGCCAGCATGAGGGAAACTTTGGCCTCTTCATGACTCATGGACTTCAACTCCCAGAATTCCTGAGCCAGCATGGCTCAGCTTGGAAACCTCTCCCTTTCCCCTCAGCGTGGCTGGCTCAGGAATTCTGGGAGTTGAAGTCCACGAGTCATAAGAGAGCCAAGTTTGAAGACTCCTGTGTTAAATCTAATAAACAAAATGGAGGCTGGCTGAGGAATTCTGGGAGTTGAAGCCCACCAGTCATAAAAGAGCCAAGGTTGCCTACCCCTGTTCTAGGGCGACACCCGAGGACGCGTCGTTCTGCAGAGCAAAGCTGAGAACGGCCAAGCAGTCTGGACTGGGATGGTCTGAAGTATGACTTCTGGAGGACAGGAAGTCGGCTCCACAAAGGGATGGGACCAGAGCTACCAACTTCCTGGGCTTTCTGAGCGGGCTTGGGAGCAAAGGATGAGAGCCTCTTCCTGGCTGCTCCGTTCCGTCAAGCAAAACATGCTTTCCAGTTTCTGGAACGTTCTTCTCCGTCCCGGGGACCAATTTTGACGGAGCCACTGAAAGCCTTTTGTGAGATTCGTTCCACCCTCCAATAAAGGAGAACATGAAGAAGGAAGAGGAAGGAGGACGGAGGAGAGGAGGAGTGGAGAGGGGATGGGAGATGGGGGGAGGAGGAGGAGTGGAGGTAAATAAGAGGAGGAGGAGGAGGAGGAGGAGAACGGAAAAAAAGGGAGAAGAGAAGGAGGAGAAGAAATAAGAGTTGGAGAAGGAGGAAAATAAGAGAAGGAGAGAAGGGAAGGAGGAGGAGGAGAAGAAGAAGTAGAAGAAATGACTAGAGAACAGTAGCAGTGATAGAAGGGAGTGGGGTTTGTAGGAAAGAGAAGGAGGAGGTGGAAGAGGAGGAGGAGAAGAAGAAGGAGGAGAAGGAGAAGGAGAAGAAGAAGAGGAAGAAGAAGAAGAAGAGGAGGAGCAGCAGTGATAGAAAGGAGTGGGGTTTGTAGGAAAGAGGAGGAGGAGGTGGAAGAAGAGCAGGAGGAGGAGGAGGAGAAGAAGAAGAAGAAGGAGGAGGAGAAGGAGGAGAAGGAGGAGAAGGAGAAGGAGAAGAAGGAGAAGAAGAAGAAGAAGAGGAAGAAGAAGAGGAAGAAGAAGGAGGAGGAGGAGGAGGAGGAGAAGAAGAAGAAGAAGAAGAAGAAGAAGAAGAAGAAGAAGAAGAAGAAGAAGAAGAAGAAGAAGAAGAAGAAGAAGAAGAAGAAGAAGAAGGGGAAGGAAGCTCAAAAGAGGGAAGAGAAAGAGGCCACAAGGCCTATAAAAGCAGCAACCCGGCTTACTCGGAGGTGGTGAACGCGTGCTCCTTGATGGTGTGCAACACATCGAGGAACTTGATTTTGGAGGTCAGCGTGTGGCCGTGGTAGATGATGGGCAGGTCATCGGGGCCATCCCAACAGTCCACTGGGGCAGAGAAGATCAAAGCTTGGATTGGTTTCTCAAAATGACCATCACAACTTTTAAACCATCCCATGAACCGGGCCTTCTCAACTGGGCACCTTCTGGGTGTGTTGAGATTCAAGTGCCCGTAAATGCCCAGTCCGTTGTGTTGTGTGTGTGAGAGTGTTGTGTTTGTGTGTGTATGGGGGGGGGGTATACATTTCTCCCTCCGAGAATGACAAGCTTTGCCCGCTTTTTGAAGGTGCTCAGTTGAAAAGGAAAAACACGCTTCTGGCCCTCCATCAAACGTCCACAAATGCAATTAATAAATTAATCGTCTCCATCTCCCGCCGTTACATCTAATCAAGGCTCCTCTGCAAAGATACACAAATTGCGTTCCCCTTTGGCAACCGTCACAGACACATTCAACAGTGACACACCGGTTTTTAACAAGGGCTGTCCAGATAAGATGGCCTTCCAACACCTGCAGGACCCTGTGGGATGCCGAGAAGGCGAAGCGTTGGCGGGTTTTTTTGGTCCTTCCAAATGTAGAAAATCGCTAGGTGTGTCAAGTTTGCAGCGTAATGGTGCCGTTGCGACAATTATTGCTTCCCAATTTGCCCACGAACTCGGGGGAGGGGAGGAGAATGGAATGCAGGTTCTAAAGATGAAGAAGCCGGACCATGAGAATCAAGGACGGTTCAGCAGATGTCTGGCCAGCCTCAGAGACCCTTTCTCATAACAATATTGTAGCATCTAATTGGACAGCGTGACCTGATCCGAAGTGGGGAGGGGAAGTTCTGTACTTTTACTATAAGGGGTTTGGGCTGGGGGTGAGTTACCAGAGCTGGTTTTGCATTTGTTCGTGCCGGAATGATGTACTCAATAAAGTTTGGCATTAAGACAGTGATGGCGAACCTTTTAGAGACCGAGTACCCAAACTGCAACCCAAAACCCACTTATTTATCGCCGGGTACCAGGTGGGCATGGCCCACTGGGTGGGCGTGGCTGTGGTGGTTGTGGCAGACTGGATGAGTGTGGCCAAGGTGGGCGTGGTCACCTCGATGTTGCTCGTGGGGAGGGATGCCTGTGGGGGCCGGGCAGGGTTGGGGAGATCCAGGGGGTCTCTGGCAGGTGGGGCGGTGGACAGGAGGTTCATCCTGCAGGGTGAGGAGAGCCAAGGCGAGGGTACCAATGCCGCAGGGCAAGGAGAGGCAGGGGCCGGGGTGGCTGCTGCCTGAACCCATCGGCCCCCGCACACAGAGGCCAACGAGCGCATGGGGGCCGACAGTGTCCGTCAGCAGCCACAGCCTGTCGGCCCCTCGACTGGCGCACTCTGGGGCTCCACAGTTCGCTGCCAGCAGTTCAGAGAAGCTGCCTCTGAGCTGGACGGACAGCCGACAGCTGAGGAGGCAATGCAGTGGGCCGTGCCAGGGAAAAGGAGAGCATGCAAGGCCAGGAGGGATGGGATGGGGGGAGGGAAACCAGCCGTGCTGGGATGCATCCGGCCACATGGGACCTCAGCGAGTTAGTGGGCAGCTGGTTGAAGAGGGATGGTTGCCAGCTCAGGGGCATGGCGCGTGTGCCCACAGAGAGGGCTGTAAGTGCCAGAGGTTCGCCACCACTGCATTAAGAGATCGGAAAGTCTTGCTTGCTTGGGTTCGCCCGTCAGAGCCTGGACAACGTGGTGAAAAGACCACAGATGGTTCTCAGAAATATCCTTGGCGCTGAATGAGCAGAGACAACGGTGTGGCCCTTAACCAAGGCTTGCTAACAGGCTCAAGAACGGTGGGTGTCAGCTTACATTCAATGCATCGGCAGCCCATCCGAAGGCAGCGGGCATAGGCTTCCAGGGAGGACTCGCTGGAGAACTGATCCCCGGTGAGATACCTGCAGGGGAGGGAGGGAGAAGCAACTGGGGTGAGAACCCTGCAAAGCCATTCTTGGTTATGAAAGGCTGTGGGGAGAATTGGGGAATGCATTGGACAGCCCCCCCCCCCCCGAGTCCACAATCTCTTGAAGACTTATTTTCTTTATGGATTAGATGAATTTACAGGAGAGGACACTCTCTGAGCTTGGTGGTTTTCTGGCAGACATTTCATGACCCTTCTAGGGAACATCTTCAGTGCTAGAAGGGGGGGAGGGGGAGGGGGGAGGAGGAGGGAGGAGGAGGAGGAGGAGGAGGAGGAGAAGAAGAAGAAGAAGAAGAAGAAGAAGACGACGACTGTGGGATCCTTGATGCTCTCTGAGCTTGGTGGTTTTCTTGTAGACATTTCATGACCCCTACTAAGGAACATCTTCAGTGCTAGAAAGGAGGAGGAGGAGGAGGAGGTGAGAGGAGGAGGAGGAGGAGGAAGACTGTGGGATCCTTGACGCTCTCTGAGCTTGGTGGTTTTCTGGCAGACATTTCAGGACCCAACTTGGTAATGTCATCAGTGCAATAGTATCAGCGCTGATGACGTTCCTTAGTTGAGTCATGGAACGTCTGCAAGAAAACAGCTAATCTCAGAGAGTATCAAGGATCCCATAGTCTTTCTCCTCCTCCTCCCTCCTCCTCCTCCTCCTCCTCCTCCTCCTCATCCTCCTCCTCCTCCTCTCTCTTCTTCCTCTCGTTAAACCCCCCCTCCCTTCTAGCACTGAGAAATGTTCCCTAGTTGGGTCATGAAATGTGTGCAAGAAAACCACCCAGCTCAGAGAGCATCAAGGATCCCACAGTCCTCCTCCTCCTCCTCCTCCTCCTCCTCCCTCCTCCTCCTCCAACCCCCCCTCCCTTCTAGCACTGAGGATATTCCCTACTTCGGTCATGAAACGTGTGCAAGAAAACAACCCAGCTCAGTGATCACCAAGAAACTCCCCCCCCCGTTCTACCCAGAGCTATAAATATGTTCTCCATCAGTACATGGTCATTCAATTCCCCACACCAGGGACGCTTGCAACATTACAAACCCACAACATTAACACCCCACCTCACCCCAGGGCAGCAGCCACACAATCAAATCAAACCACCCTTGACCATCCCCGTCTCCATCCGTGGTCCCCAGGCCTGCTGACAAAATTAGGGCCTTTATGGAAAAGCAAGATGGGAAGGGGGCAGCCGTACCTCCAGGGGAATGATGTTCCACATAGAAGGGGCCACCACCGAGAAGGCCCTTTTTCCATCGTCCCCACCAGATCTACTGCACGTTTCTCGTAGGTGGGACCAGAAACACACCCTGCCTTCCCATCGTAACGGGCCAGTATATGTAATAGGGGACAGCTGGGTCCTTCCAATAACCTGGCCCCAAAGCAGGTAGGACTTTAAAGGTAACAACCAGCACTGTGAATTGTATCCAGGAGCAGACTGGCAGCCAAGGTGACTGGGTGCAGAAGAGGTGACACCATCCACAAGTTCGGGTGTCCACCAAACTGTTCTGCATTCTGAAGCAACTGAAGCTTCCAGATACTCTTCCAGGGCAGCCCCACGTAGAGCTCATTACAGGAGTCAAGACCAGGAGGTGGGGGGAAACCAGGGCGTGGATGACTGTGAGCAGGGCACAGTGGCGCCAGGAGTAACCCTAATAACGGATGCAGACCTCATACTTGTGAAGAAGATGATGATGATGACAGTAGTAGTAGTAGTAGTAGTAGTAGTAGTAGTAGTAGTAGTAGTAGTAATAATAATAATAATAATAATAATAAAGTTGGAAGGGACCTTGGAGGTGATCTAGTCCAAACCCTCTGCTCAGGCAGGAAACCCTACACCATTTCAGACAAATGGCTGTCCAGTCTTTTCTTAAAAACTTCCAGTGTTGGAGCATTCACCGCTTCTGGAGGCAGGTAGTTCCACTGGTTAATTGTTCTAACTGTCAGAAAGTTTCTCCTTAGTTCTAGGTTGCTTCTCTCCTTGATGAGTTTCCACCCGTTGCTTCTTGTCCTGCCTTCAGGCGCTTTGGAGAATAGCTTGACCTCCCTCTTCTTTGGGGCAGCCCCTGAGATACTGGAAGACTGCTATCATGTCCCCCCCTCGTCCTTCTCTTCGTTAAACTAGACACACCCAATTTCAGCAGCCCATTCTTTATATATTTTAGCCTCCAGTCCCCTGATCATCTTTGTGGCTCTTCTCTGCACTCTTTCTAGAATCTCGACATCTTTTTTACATCGTGGTGACCACAACTGGATGCAGTATTCTAAGTGTGACCTGACCAAGGCCTTGTAAATGGTTCATATTAGTAAAGTTGGAAGTGGACCTTGGAGGTCATCTAGTTCCAACCCCCTGCTCGGGCAGGAAACCCTACACCATTTCGGACAAGTGGCTGTCCAGTCTCTTCTTAAAAACTTCCAGTGTTGGAGCATTTACTGCTTTCTGGAGGCAGGCTGTTCCACTGATTTAATTGTTCTGACTGTCAGGAAGTTTCTCCTTAGTTCTAGGTTGCTTCTCTCCTTGATTAGTTTCCCACCCGTTGCTTCTTGTCCTGCCTTCAGGTGCTTTGGAAAATAGCTTAATTCCCTCTTCTTTATGGCAGCCCCTGAGATATTGGAATACTGCTATCATGTCCCCCCTTGTCCTTCTTATTAACCCTTCACGTGACCTTGATTCTATCCCTCTGTTAATGCAGCCCAGCACTGTGTTGGCTTTTTTGGCAGCTGCAGCACATGGCTGGCTCCTATTTAAGTGATTGTCCACTAGGATTCCAAGGTCCCTCTCACAGTTACTACTATTGAGCAAGGTACCCCCTATACTATACCTATACATTTGTTTTTTCTTGCTTAAATGTAGAACCTTGCTTTTTTCACCACTGAATTACATTTTGTTAGATAGCGATAAAGATAAAATAGATGGGAAGATCTGGACCGAATCTTTCCATCCATGGACACGCTAGGCCAGGGGTAGGCAACCTTGGCTCTTTTATGACTCGTGGACTTCAACTCCCAGAATTCCTGAGCCAGCCTGGCTCAGCTTGGAAACCTCTCCCTTTCCCCTCAGCATGGCTGGCTCAGGAATTCTGGGAGTTGAAGTCCATCAGTCATAAAAGAGCCAAGGTTGCCTACCCCTGGGCTAGGCCAAGCACTCCATGGATATAGAAATATAACTTCAATACAAAGCTTAACAAAAGGTCTGCACATGCTCTAGCACAGGGCAAGCTGGGCCACTTTAAGACTTTGTGGACTTCAACTCCCAGAATTCCTTAAGCTGGCCAAGGAATTCTGGGAGTTGAAGTCCACAAAGTCTTAAAGTGGCCAAGTTTGGTGGCCCCATATTTGCTGTGGGAGAGTTTATTAGTCCTTGGTGTCATGGCCACCCTAGGCCTGGCGAAATGCAGGGGACAGTCCTATCTAGCAGTGACCTCAGTGGCCTTTCCACCAGTATCCATCCGTAATCGGCCCAGGGATCCGAGGAACTCTTACGTGTTATGTGAAGACGAGATCCAGTACTGGGACAGGGGGAAATTCATTTCTTCAGGGACCACTTGCTCACCCTTGGAATCCATCAGCGTGTTTTCTTTGGAGAACAAGAACGTCAGGAACTGTGCAAAGATGAGGGAAAGAAAGACTATTATAGAGTAACAGAGATGGAAGGAGCTTTGGAGGTCTTCTAGACTAACCCCCTAGTGAATGAGGAGACGCTATACCATCCCAGACAAATGGCTGTCCCATCTCTTCTTAAAAGCCTCCGATGATGGAGCACCCACAACTTCTGGAGGCAAGGAGTTCCACTGATTAATTGTTTTATCTATCAGAACTATTAGTTCTAGATTGCTTCTCTCCTTGGTTAGTTTCCATCCATTGCTTCTTGTCCTGCCCTCAGGTGCTTTGGAGAATAGCTTGACTCCCTCTTCTTTGGGGCAGCCCTTGAGACATTGGAAGATTGCTATCATATCCCCCCTCGTCCTTCTCTTCCTTAAACTAGACATCCCCAATTCCAGCAACGGTTCCTTATATGTTTTAGCCTCCAGTCCCCTAATCATCTTTGTTGCTCTTCTCTGCACCCTTTCTAGAATCTCAACATCTTTTTTACATCGTTGGGACCAAAAATGGATGCTGTATTCCAAGTGTGGCCTTAGCAAGACATTGTAAAGCGGTATTAACACTTCACGTGATCTTGATTCTATCCCTCTGTTAATGCAGCCTAGGATTGTATTAGCTTTTTTGGCAGCTGCAGCACATGGCTGGCTCCTGTTTAAGAGATGGTCCACTAGGACTCCGAGATCCTTCTCGCAGTTGGCTGAGGAATTCTGGGAGTTGAAGTCCACCCATCTTAAAGTTCCTGAGGTTGAGAGATGCCGGTCTAACTACATCTCAAGAGGTTTTCTGAGCCCAAACAAGACATCCCACAAAGAGCCAGACACTCACTTCGTCCAACTGGAAGACGGGCTCTGTTGTGTCGGCAGAACGATCCTGCAAGTAGCTGCACATGAACCGGCGAACTTTGGCAAGATCACTCGCCCAGGCTTCCTGCATAAGAAAAGGAAGAAGGCAGAGTTACTAGGAAGCTACACAGCCAGGGAGCCGGGTTGGAACTGAGAGGGAAGGGGCATCCTCAGGCGAGGTCAAAAAAGTCAGGATGGCGTCCGTGATCAAAGTCCCGCCACTTTGATATGCACTACACGGGTTTTATCAAGATCAGTGCCCCATTGGAGGACTTGGAAGACCAGGTTAGGGAGAGAACGTATGTCATGGTTCTGACAGATGAAACTCTTCAAAGAACTTCGAAAAAAACTGAATTCCCCTCCCCTGAGCACATAATATCAAAGCACAATTCTCTCCTCCAGTGAACAGTCATAAATCATATTCTCCAATTAGCTTGAAATGCAGGCTTTCTCTCCCATTCTCCAGCCCACCAATTCTTATCATCTCTTATTTCAATAACCTTGGTTCTCATGCTAGGTCCAGTATTGTTATGTCTAACTAAACTCCCATGCACATTCTTCCTCTCCCCCCCCCCCCCGCCCCAGTGTCATCTAATTCAATGGTGGTGAACCTATGGCACGCGGGCCAGAGGTGGCACTCAGAACCCTCTCTGTTGGCACACGCGCCACCGCTGCTAGCAGCAGGTCCATCAGGCTGCCACCCCCACCCAGAGCAGGAGCCCCGCCCAGCACAAAGGAGGCGAAGCGGCCGACTAGCAAGCTGGAGTAGAGGTGGTAGAGCAGAGGTCACCAACCATTGTTGATTGGTGGACTGGAAGAAAAGAGAGGGGGAAGCATTTTGCATGCGTGCATGTGGGCACGGGACCGGGAGCACGCACACGCTGCAAATGGGGCAGGGCTAGTGCCTGCGTGAAACTCACTAGCCCTGCCCCGTTCTTACGTGGTGCAGCGCCTTGTATCTGCACCCTGCAATGCGGCAGCGGCCATTTTTGCGCCTTGCAGCACGGTGGCCCATTTTTGCGCCCCCGGTTTTTGCCTGCCAGAGGCAGCACTCAGAGGCACCTCCCTGCCCCCCCCCCAAGGGCACTGCAATGCTGATGCAGCCCTGGCACTTTGCGATAAATAAGTGGGTTTTGGGTTGGGGTTTGGGCACTCGGTCTCTAAAAGGTTCGCTATCACTGATCTAACTCCCACTCTAATTCTAAGAGTAAAACCTAAGAAAGAAAATGGCTCCATCTCCATATGTTGTCCAAAGCAAGAACATCCGATGTTAGCAGCGTTGACGACATAAGGGAGGAAGGTTAAGGAGTGGCTAGGAGCCAAATTGATTGTAGTGGAATGGGGTCTGGATTCCCAGGGCGAGACTGCATTTCACTCATTCACTTATTCATTCACTCACTCACTCACTCATTCATTCATTCATTCATTCACTTGCAGTCCAGAGGACTAATAGAAAGCAAAGTTTAGGCCTCTGTTTGGGGGTTAAAATGGCCCCTCCCTAGAGATTCTCGGAGTATAACTTTGATGATGCAAATAGCCTGCTTCAGTCTGGCAAGATTCTGTCTAGCAGCGAAGGACAATATAGGCAGTCCTCAACTTACGACGGTTCATTTAGGGACCGCTCACAGTTACAATGGCACTGAAAAGCTGACGTATGACCGTTTTTCACACTTACGACCGTTGTGAGCACCCCCACGGTCATGTGATCAAAATTCAGACGCTTGGCAATTAACTCATACTTACGGCGGTCACATGATCCCCTTTTTGCGACTTGCTGGCCAGCAAAGTCCCTGGGGAAGCCGGATTCACTTAACAACTTGGTTACTAACTTAACCACCGCAGTGATACACTTAACGACTGCGGCAAGAATGGTCATAAAACAGGGCAACAAATGTCTCACCTAACAATAGACGTTTGGGGCTCAATTGCGGTCGTAGGTCAAGGACCACCTGTGCAGCAATGTTTATTTATGTATTTATTGAATTTACAGACCCCCCCCCCTCCATTTCATTGTCAAGAGACCGGGGCTGGCCTACGAAAGCATCGTAAAAGCAACACGAAAACATTCGCTATTAAAATGGATGGAGATCAAACAAGCTAAAAAACACCCCGTCATCTCTGCTGGAAGCAAAGCTATTTGTTTCAGAAAATACCTTTTGATCGTATTGTAAGAATTTCTGGAAGTCATACAAGGTGATTTGACAGAGTTCCGGCCGATCCATGTTCCTGAAAAGGAAGCAGGAGAGAAGGAAGCGTCTCAAATGCTGTGTCGCTCGCACACCCACACTGAACAGGAGGAGGAGGAGGAGGAGAAGGAGGAGGAGGAGGAGGAGGAAAGGACTGTGGGGACCTTGGTGCTCTCTGAGCTGGGATGTTTCTTTGCAGACATTTCATGACCCAACTAGGTAACATCATCAGAGGGGTTTGTGGAAAGGAGGAGGAGGAGGAGGAAGAAGAGGAGGAGGAGGAGGAGGAAGAGGAGGAGGAGGAGGAAGAAGAGGAGGAGGAGGAGGAGGAAGAAGACTGTGGGGTCCTTGGTGCTCTCTGAGCTGGGATGTTTCTTTGCAGACATTTCATGACCGAACTAGGTAACATTATCAGTGCTAGAAGGGAGAGGGGTTTGTGGAGAGGAGGAGGAGGAGGAGGACGACGACTGTGGGGTCCTTGGTGCTCTCTCACCTTGCTTGTTTTCTCGCAGACGTTTCATTACCAAACTAGGTATCACCATCAATGCTAGCTTGACCAAGCTCAGAGAGCACCAAGGATCCCACAGGTCTACTCTGAACTGGAAATATTCTCTTTTATCGGTCCTTAGTCAAGTCTTTGCATCTTTCGTGTCACTCATCCCTCTTCCGGCATCTTCTAGACGAGTTGGGACCACGTGTCCCAGAATCCCCAGCTAGCATCACGTACAGGTCTTGCTGGACATCTTGTGGACCCCAGTTTGGAGAAGACCATCTCCAGATGATATCCTGAGCCCCAGGTGCTTACGGATGTATTTCAAAAGTGCTGCTTCCTTGCTCTAGCTTATATTCCACTTCCAGGTGGAATCTAGATACCTTTGGAAGACGGCCCTTGAAACAGGTATTCACTATAATAATTACCGTAAATGCCGGCGTACAAGGCGACCCGGCGTATAAGACGACCCCCGTCTTTATAGCCGGGCCGCATTCCTAGAACGTCGTCTTATACGCCGGAAACTACCAGTATTTCCGGCGTATAAGACGACTCGGCGTATAAGACGACCCCCGTCTTTGGCGCCGATTTCAGCGCTCGCGGAAGTCGTCTTATACGCCGGCATTTACGGTATGTGATTCTACGGCGTTTCTCAACCCGGGTGTCCTAAAGGTGTATTTTCCAGGAGGCAACTGGACTGTCTGGTTTTTCTTGGAAGACGTTTCTCTTCTCATCCAAGAAGCTTCTTCTGCTCCGACGGGAGGGTGAGGAAAAACCAACCCAGGCCACTTTAAGACGGGTGGACTTCAACTCCCAGAATTCTCTGGCTAGCCATGCTAGTTTAACACACCTCAGAGGTCTTCTGGGCTAAAGTCAGACACCCAAGATGGTTGGAAAAGACGATTAAAAGACAAAATAGAATTTAAACCAGAACTATTTTTGTTAGGAATATTAGGGCCTAACTATGAGAATGAATATTTAACATTGCATGTACTGACCGCAGCGAGAATAGTATTTGCCCAATACTGAAAAAATGAAAACTTACCATCTGAAGAGGTTTTAATTAAGAAAATCTTAGAATGTGCAGAAATGGATAGATTGACTTTAGAGATTAAGGAGAAAGAAGACTCAGTTTACTTTTAAAACATGGGACAATTTTTACCAATGGTTAGGAAAACGAACTAGTGAGAAATGAATGGGATATGTTATTTTGAATGTACATATTAGTAAGAAGAATGATATGCATTGATTAACTGATACTGTTTATGATTATCACTTATTATACTTACTACGGTTATTTATTACTATATTAACTATTGTTAATTGAATGTATGTACCCAGACAATAGTCTGTTTGCTAAAGATGGAAAATGTTATTGGGGGATAACCCCAATCCTGATCCCAACCCCACCCTAAACCTTAATCCTTATCCCGATCCTATTTTATCCCCAACCCTATAAACTCAATAAAATCTTTTTTTTTTTTAAAGACACCCCAAGATGATTGAGGAAAAGAGCTGGACATTCACTGGCTGGCTGAGGAATTCTGGGAGTTGAAGTCCACGCCTCAATGCTGCTGAGGTTGAGAAACTCTGGCTGGCTGAGGAATTCTGGGAGTTGAAGTCCACGCCTCAACGCTGCTGAGGTTGAGAAACATTGACTGGCTGAGGAATTCTGGGAGTTGAAGTCCACGCCTCAGTGCTGCTGAGGTTGAAAAACTCTGGCTGGCTGAGGAATTCTGGGAGTTGAAGTCCACGTCTCAACGCTGCTGAGGTTCAGAAACATTGACTGGCTGAGGAATTCTGGGAGTTGAAGTCCACGCCTCGACACTGCTGAGGTTGAGAAACTTTGGCTGGCTGAGGAATTCTGGGAGTTGAAGTCCACGCCTCAACGCTGCTGAGGTTGAGAAACTCTGGCTGGCTGAGGAATTCTGGGAGTTGAAGTCCACGTCTCAACGCTGCTGAGGTTGAGAAACATTGACTGGCTGGGGAATTCTGGGAGTTGAAGTCCACCCAACTTAAAGCAAACACTGGACTATAGAAATGCACGTTTCAAAGCTGACTCTCTCTAATTTACAGAGAAGTAGCCCCGAGTGGCATTTTTTATTTTTGCTTTTCATATGTTTTGGTCAATTCTTGGCTGACCCTGGAGAAGCAAACCTTATTATTTGTTAACTTCGCAGTTGTGCTCAGTCGCCATCGGGGAAATCTTCCCAAAGAAGCCGGCAAGAGACAAGTCCTGGGTGAATGAGCACCTGGGCTCGAGAGGAGATGGGGAAACCGAGGCACGCTTCCTACTTACCGTAGAGGGAAGGACAGCTCTAGTTGTTCGATGATCTGAAAAGCAAAGAGGCGACACGTTAGTGTCAGCAACGTTAGTGAGTCCACCAGTTTTGAGGTCAACGCTGCTAACATCGGATGTTTTTGCTCTGACAACAGTTGGAGATGCAACCATTTTCTTTTTATGTTTTACTCTTAGAGTTAGAGTTAGATGATGCTTGGGGTGGGGGAGGAATGTGCATTAGAGTTCAGCTAGACATAACAATACTGGACCTAGCGTGAGAACCAA
This sequence comes from Crotalus helleri, assembly GCA_024509115.1. Lineage (NCBI taxonomy): Eukaryota > Metazoa > Chordata > Lepidosauria > Squamata > Viperidae > Crotalus > Crotalus helleri. Next base: position 4,186,585 of record JAKSXO010000035.1, on the reverse strand, counting down.
GGTTATTGAAATAAGAGATGATAAGAATTGGCGGACTTGGAGAACTGGAGGGGAAGCCTGCATTTCAAGCTAATTGGAGAATGTGATTTATGACGGTTAATTGGAGGAGGGAATTGTGCTTTGAAACTACGTGCTCAGGGGAGGGGAATCTAGTTTTTGGCTTTGATTGTGTTAGCGCCATTCTTTAAGGTAAACAATGCCTCGAAGTTCTTTGAAGAGTTTCATTTGTCGGAACCATGACATTAAGCCTGCTCACAAGGTTGGGAAGTTTTAACAAGTTTTAAGTTTTAACAAAAAGGTATTTTAAGCACAAAGGGAGGTACAGAGAGTCCTTGACTCACAAACACCCATTTAGTGACTGTTCCAAATTACAACGGCGCTGAAAAAAGTGACTCGTGACTGTTTTTCACCTGCTCACGGGGGCTGCTGCAACGGCTGTAAGTGTAAAAAAGTCATTTTTTCCAGTGCTGTTGTAACTTTGAGTGGTCACTAACAAACAGTTGTAAGTCGAGGACAATCTTTATCAGATTCCCCCTGGTTTTTAGCTCTTGCTGACTAAACACAACTCTCCTCCCACAATGGACGCCGTAAGTTCTTACCGATTTCTGCGCATCGAACATGAGGTTTTTGTAGAACTGGGTAAAATGGCTGAAGGCAATTTCACCGCGAACCTCCACCTCCTGCTCGGAAAAACGAAAAGGAACAGAAAGAGTGGATTAAATTTGTGATTTGGCAAAGAAAGAAAGCTACAATAAGACTGAAGAAAATTGGGATTTTTGACTTACTAGTGAGTAAGGGGGTTGTTATTGTACTGTTATTTTGTCCCCCTTTTTCTTAACTCCTGTGGCAGAACAAGCTTGCAACGTGGGGCAAAACTCATTTAACTGCCTCACTTAGCAAGATAAATCAACTCTGGTCGTAAATCGAGGACTGGCTGCAAAGAAATCAAGAGCACCCATCTGCTTACCACGAGTTTATCTCGAAGGAAACGCATATTCGGCACGCGGCAGTTGACCTGGGGTAACATGGCCTTCAGATCCTTGGGGCTGATGCTGCAAGAGAGACAACAGTTGGACGTGCGTTCAGACCCACACAACGAAACTCACACCCCCACCTGTGTGGCCCAGTGCTTAAGGAGGGGGGGTTCTCCTCATTTAATCCCTACATGGCAGGAAAAAAAACCCTGGCCTACACAGCTGCACAGCTCTTTTCATGGTGGGGAGAGGATTTGAACACAGGACTCGTCCCGGTCAGATATCTAGAGATTGCATTACGCCGCACAAAGAAAATAAACTTTGAGGGGGGGTGGGGTCTAAAGGGTGAACTCCACATTGCTGAAATTGCAGATTATATTTTAATTAAGATTTTTCTGTCAATGTTTCCCAATCTTTGCAACTTTAAGAGGGGTGGACTTCGACTCCCAGAATTCCCCAGCCAGCTCTGCTGGCTGGGGAATTCTGGGAATCAAAGTCCACCAATCTTAAAGTTGCAAAGCTGAAAAACCACTGGTCTATACATTTGTCCCAGATCCCAATCCACAGGGAAAGATTAGAATTTGCTTGAAGAATTATGACAGCTGCAAATAATATTCTCCTGATAGACAAGACCCTTGGACAAAGACACCGCCCCACTTCGGTTCTTTTATTTTTATATTTTTATTTATTAATGGAACTTATGTGCCGCCCATCTTGCCTGGAGGATGGCAAACGATTAAAAACAGCACGACCACATTTTTAAAAATGATATTCACGCTATGATCTTCCCCTGCTGAAACCAAGCTGCCGTTCCCCATTGCAGGCAGCAGGGGGCAGCAGGAGGCATTCCCACCCCAGGTCTCCTGCTTCTCCGCACTCCCAGTTTGGGCTAAATCCTCAAACTGGTTTTTGCAGAGTAGAAACTGGGTGCTCTCCTCTTGCAAAAAGGGCTTCGAACCGTGAAAGCGGCTTCAACCTAGGGGTAAAATTTTTGCTAAACTAACGAATATGTCATTCAAATTAACATTAAACATAAAAAAAAGTCCAGCCTGGTTGAATGCTGAAGATTACGTAAAATAATAATAATAATAATAATAATAATAATAATAATAATAATAATAATAATAATAATAAAGTTGGAAGGGACCTTGGAGGTCATCTAGTCCAACCCCCTGTTCAAGCAGGAAACCCTGTATCATTTCAGACAAATGGCTGTCCAGACTCTTCTTCAAAACTTCCAGTGTTGGAGCATTCACCGCTTCTGGAGGCAGGTAGTTCCACTGGTTAATTGTCCTCACTGTCAGGAAGTTTCTGCTTAGTTCCAGGTTGCTTCTCTCCTTGATCAGTTTCCATCTGTTGCTTCTTGTCCTGCCTTCAGGCGCTTTGGAGAATAGCTTGACTCCCTCTTCTTTGGGGCAGCCCCTGAGATACTGGAAGACTGCTATCCTGTCCCCCCTTGTCCTTCTCTTCGTTAAACTAGACATACCCAATTCCACCAACGTTCCTTGTATGTTTTAGCCTCCAGTCCCCTGATCATCTTCGTTTGATGGTTTGTCCTGGCCGTAGGTAACAAATCTCCAAGCAATTATCAACTTTCCCATCTCTATTTAATAAAAAATATTACGTTGCCTAAAAATATGGCCCTGATGCGGGAATCTGTTTGTCTGTCAATCAAATCAACCCAGCCTCTGTTCATTGTATGTATGTATGTATATATGTATGTATGTATGTATATATTTATGTATTTGTTTTCTGAGGTTTTGCGGGTGTTTGTATGTAGGTCTTTGGTTATTCGGATTTTCTCCCGCATAAAATTGGAAGTGTCTTGGCGACGTTTCGACAAAGTCCCATTCGTCATCTTCAGGCTGGTGTTTTCGGCTTCGTGCTTCTAGGAGCACGAAGCCGAAAACACCAGCCTGAAGATGACGAATGAGACTTCGGCGAAACATCGCCAAGACACTTCCAATTTTACGCGGGAGAAAACCCAAATAACCAAAGACCTACATATTTATGTATGTATATATGTATGTATGTATATGCAGGTCTTGGTGTATTTGGGTCTTATCCCGTGTAAGATTGAGAGTATCTTGGCGATGTTTAGACGAGGTCCCACTCATCATCTTCAGGCTGGAATCTTCGGCTTCGTGCTTGGTGTGTGTGTGTGGAGTGCTGGTTTAGTTGCTGTAGGTGGATTGATTGGCTATGTGGGAGTTATTGTTTGTGGATTGTTTGGCTGTTTCTTAACATCCTGAGTAGTTGAGGTGCTGGCTGTGTGCCCATTAGTCTTTTGCGTTGTAACGACCTGGGCAATGGGTTGTGTGATGACATCTTGAGATCTAGTGTAGTGATATCCTGAGTTCTGTGTTGCTACACTAGATCTCAGGATGTCATCACACAACCAATATAGAGAGAGAGACGGCAGCTCCGATCACACTTTGCTCACACAAGCACGAAGCCGAAGACCCCAGCCTGAAGATGACGAGTGGGACCTCGGCGAAACGTCGTCAAGATACTCTCAATCTTACACGGGAAAAGACCCGAATACACCAAGACCTGCACACCTATACCCGTGAAAATCTACGAAAATCTGTTAACCAACACTGGAGGTTTTTAAGAAGAGACTGGGCAGCCATTTGTCCAAAATGGTCTAGGGTTTCCTGCCTGAGCAGGGGGCTGGACTAGATGACCTCCTTCCGAACTTTATTATTATTATTATTATTATTAAACCCTCTATTGTATTTACCACGCAAAAAGTTCCCAAACGGTTCTGATAAAGTTAGCTAATCCATTGTCTTTAATCAATAGGAACGGTATAGGAAACCCTTTATTTGCCTGAAATGGTACAGGGTTTCTTGTTTGAGCAGGGGGTTGGACTAGATGACCTCCAAGGCCCCTTCCAACTGTTATTCTGCAAGGGTCTCCTGCCTGAGCAGGGGGTTGGACTAGATGATCTCCAAGGTCCTTTCCAACTCTGTTATTCTGCAAGGGTCTCCTGCCTGAGCAGGGGGTTGGACTAGAGGACCTCCAGGGTCCCTCCCAACTGTGTTATTCTGTTAATACAGTCATTTTTGCCGTCTCTGCCCCTTCAGTCAATTTTAAAATCCATTCTTCAACAAGATTTTTTTTTTAATTTTTAAGGTTAGTCTTTTATGGCTGTTAGTTTGTTTCTTCTTTCTTTTTTTCTTTACAGTTTGTTTAGTGACCGTTCAAAGTTACAACGGCACTGGAAAAATTGACGTAGGATGGTTTTTCACAGCCTCCCCTAGGTCAGTGTTTCCCAAACTTGACCATTTTAAGGCATGAGGACTTCAACTCCCAGAATTCCACCGCCAGCAATGCTGGCTGTGGAATTCTGGGAGTTGAAGTCCACATGCCTTAAAATGGTCAAGTTTGGGAAACACTGCCCTAGGTCACCTAATCATAAAATTCAGCTGCTTGACAACAGACTCATCTTTACGACGGTCGCAGCGTGTCCCTGGGGGGGTTGTCCCGCGATCCCCTTTTGTGACCTTCTGACAAGCAGTCGGGGGGGGGGCTGATTCGCTAAATGACCACGTCACTAACTGTTCCTAACTGTTCCTGACAGTGAGAACAATTAACCAGGGGAACTACCTGCCTCCAGAAGCGGTTAATGCTCCAACACTGGAGGTCCCTTCCAACTTTATTGTTGTTGTTGTTGTTACTATTATTATTATTATTATTTTATTATTATTATTATTATTATAGTGTGTGGCAGCAGCCAAAAAACCCAACACAGTGCTAGGCTGCATTAACAGAGGAAGAGAACTTTACAAGGCCTTGGTAAGGCCACACTTGGAATCCTGCGTCCAGTTTTGGTCACCACGATATAAAAAAGATGCTGAGACTCTAGAAAGAGTGCAGAGAAGAGCAACAAGGATGATTAGGGGACTGGAGGCTAAAACATATAAGGAATGGTTGCTGGAATTGGGTATGTCCAGTTTAACGAAGAGAAGGACGAGGGGGGACAGGATAGCAGTCTTCCAGTATCTCAGGGGCTGCCCCAAAGAAGAGGGAGTCAAGCTATTTTCCAAGGCGCCAGAAGGCAGGACAAGAAGCAACGGGTGGAAACTAACCAAGGAGAGAAGCAACCTGGAACTAAGGAGAAACGTCCTGACAATTAGAACAATTAACCAGTGGAACAACCTGCCTCCAGAAGCGGTAAACTCCAACACTGGAAGTTTTTAAGAAGAGACTGGACAGCCATTTGTCCGAAATGGTGTAGGGTTTCCTGCCTGAGCAGGGGGTTGGACTAGATGACCTCCAAGGTCCCTTCCAACTTTACTATTATTACTATTACTAACTCAGCTACAGCGATCTGCTTAACGGGCAGGGCAGGAAAGGCGAAAAAAATGGGGGAAACTCGATGTCTCGCTTAACCACAGAAACTGTGGGCTTAATCGTCGTCGTAAGTCGAGGACTGCCAGTTCAGTCCCTTTTGACGCTCGTTCTTCGACAAGAATTCCCCCTTTTTAAAAAAAAATAATAATGTTCACTCTTGGTGTTGGAAGACGGTTCGTTGGTTTTTTTCCCCCTCCTCTTTTTAACTTTGTTTTGTAATTTTCACTTTGGAGAGAAAAACAAATAAAAGTTCGAGAGAGCTAAGCTGCAGGCCGGGACATGCCAGGTGTGAGGGTGTGTTTGTGTGTGTGTGGAAGGGGCGTGTGTGTTTGTTCAGAGCTGCCCTCCGTGAGTGTGTTACTTAGGAGTAATGCAGGAAGCCCCAGGACTTTGAAATAAGCTGGATCCGTTTCAGACAGGGAGGGAGGGAGGGAGAGAGGGAGGGGCAGGAAGGAGGAGGAGGAGCAACAGGTAGGCCTACCTGAGGCTTTTAATGGCCGAGGCAATTCAGGTCAAGCAAGGTGGGGCACCTTCCTGAATAACAACTTGGGTTTGTGCAAACACATCTGTCCGGGGACTGCAAGCCGGGAGGCTGCTGGCACATTCACCTTCTGGGTCTGTCTGTGTGCATTTCATGAGGGGGGGGGGAGGAAGTGAAGGCCACCTTCTTCAACCTTGCACCCTCCAGATTGGCTGGGACAACACCCACCCCCCTCCGAGGTTCCCCAATGAAAGGGAGGGGTTTGCCTGCCTGCCTGCCTCTCTCTCTCTCTCTCTCTCTCTCTCTCTCTCTCTCTCTCTCTCTCTCTCTCATACACACACACACACACACACACACACATATCTATCTATCTATATCTATCTCATATATATATACACACACACACACATATACATCTATCTATCTATAATCTTTCTTTTCTTTCTCTCATATAATATATATATATACACACACACACACATATATACATCTATCTATCTATCTATCTATCTATCTATCTATCTATCTTATAATATCTCTCTCTCTCTCTCTCTCTCTCTCTCTCTCTCTCTCTCTCTCTCTCTCTCTCTCTATATATATATATATATATATATATATATATATATATATATATATATATATATATATATATATATATACACACCGTATATGCCGGCGTATAAGGTGACTTCCGGAAGCGCTAAAATCGGCGCCAAAGACGGGGGTCGTCTTATACGCCGAGTCGTCTTATACGCCGGAAATACTGGTAGTTTCCGGCGTATAAGATGACGTTCTAGGAAGGCAACTCGGCGACAAAGACGGGGGTCATCTTATACACCAGGTCGCCTTGTACGCCGGCATATACGGTATATATAAGCTATATAAGTAAAAATATGACTCTTAGGTATGTTCATGTCAAAATCAATAAACAGTCGATCACCAAGAGAATAAAAATATAAAAGATTTTATTTACTGAACCTAGCTTTTGTCAAGAGCTCTTGACATCATCAGGGAGATATGCGCGATGGAGCACAGAGAAGGAGTGAGAAAGAACTATACCCTGATGCAAGACACACACTCAGATTACAGCACGCTCAGCTGGGACCCGTGACACGGTCCAGGAGCCGAGTGCAAATGATTAGCGGTTGCATATAAGCTTTCCCAACGACTACCATTTACACCCTGATGATGTCAAGAGCTCTTGACGAAAGCTAGGTTCAGTAAATAAAATATTTTATATTTTTATATTTTTATTCTCTTGGTGATCGACTATTTATTGATTTTGACATATATATATATATATTTGTTTTCTGAGGTTTTCGCGGGTGTTTGTATGTAGGTCTTTGGTTATTCGGGTTTTCTCCCGCGTAAAATTGGAAGTGTCTTGGCGACGTTTCGACGAAGTCTCATTCGTCATCTTCAGGCTGGTGTTTTCAGCTTTGTGCTCCTCGAAGCCTGAAGATGACGAATGAGACTTCGTCGAAACGTCGCCAAGACACTTCCAATTTTACGCGGGAGAAAACCCGAACAACCAAAGACCTACATACAAACACTCGCGAAAACCTCAGAAAACATATACACACACACACACACACACACACACACACACATATTGAGAAAAATAGTCAAACACAGGGATAAATATAAAAACAACTGTTTAATAAACTGATAAACTTAAATTTAAAGTTTATCAAACAGTTGTTAGTTTATTAAACAGTTGTTTTTATATTTATCCCGGTGTTCGACTATTTTTTTCAACATGAATATACCCAGGATTCGCATTTTTAGTATAATTGGAGACAAAGATAGATAGATAGATAGATAGATAGATAGATAGATAGATAGATAGATAGATAGATAGATAATAGATACATAGATAGACAGATAATAAATAGATGATAGCTGGCTGGCTGGCTGGCTGGCTGGTGATAGATAGATAGATAGATAGATAGATAGATAGATAGATAGATAGATAGATAGATAGATAGATAATAGATACATAGATAGACAGATAATAAATAGATGATAGCTGGCTGGCTGGCTGGCTGGCTGGTGATAGATAGATAGATAGATAGATAGATAGATAGATAGATAGATAGATAGATAGATAGATAGATAGATAGATAGATAGATAGATAGAATTACTTAACCACCCATTTTTCTTGGAGTAGTTTCCCGACTTTCTTACAGATGTTTTGTTACCAAGCTAGGCAATCTCACAAGTGGGGTCCTGAGTGCTCTCTCAGCCTGGTGGTTTCCTTGCAGATGTTTCATGACCCAACTAGGTTACATCACTGGTGATAGAATGGAGTGGGGTTGGAGGAGGAGAAGGAGGAGGAAGAGGAGTAGGAGGAGTAGGAGTAGGAGTAGGAGGAGTAGGAGGAGAAGAAGAAGAAGAAGAAGAAGAAGAAGAAGAAGAAGAAGAAGAAGAAGAAGAAGAAGAAGAAGAAGAAGAAGAAGAAGAAGAAGAAGAAGAAGAAGAAGAAGAAGAAGAAGAAGGGCTGTGGGGCCCTTGGTGCTCTCTGAGCTTGGTGGCTTTCTTGCAGACGTTTCATGACCCAACTAAGTTACATCATCAGTGCCAGAAGGGAGAGGGGTTGGCTCTCTTTTTATATGCCAGTGGCTTCCCTTGAGACCTTGCTTTGTAAATTGCCCTTCCAAAGCTGATCTTTGCAACGTGATGGTCCTGGTGCCAGGCCAGGTTGAATTCCAATCCGGAGGAAGGTCTTCTGCACCCAGCCCGTTCTCAGCAGCCCCGAGATGAGTCTTTTAATAGAATAATCAAATTCTTCAACCCGAATAATTCTCCTGGGACTTACAAACAAGATCCTCTGATGGGTGGAACATCAAGAGCCAAAGAGATGCTTTGCTGGAGAAGATCCCAGAAAGTTAACGCTGACCTTAGATGAACCCCTTTGATCAGGGGGTTAAAATGAGCAGCTGATTAAAAGAATGTGAAGGAGATTAAGTTAAAAATTAACCCTCTGGGAAACCGTAAAGCAGACTTGCGACTTTATTAATTTTTTTTGCTAAGAAACCTCAGTGTGGAGGTAAGCACATTTTCACTCTGCTTTGAATGTGCAATTCTATCATCTAACTTTGGCTGAAAAATAAAAAAAAAATGGACCCTCGCTTCCTCCTTTAGTCCAGCTCCACATCACTTCCTATCTCCACACCCATTTCCACCTCCCCTTCCTGCCCCACATCCTGTTTATGGCTTATTGGCAGGGATGGGATGGGGTGGGGGATGCCTAGGCAGTGCCCCCCCCCCTTCTTGACCTCTTGGCTTTTTTCTATTTTATCCCAAAGTCTTTGGTCCAACCAAGCTTTGGCAACTTGGCCACATCTGTAGACCTCAATTCCCTGATTCCCCCCCCCCCCCCCGAAATCCACCATTAGATTTATTTCTGCTGGAATAAATAGGAAGGCTGAGCAGTGAATCAGCAAGAGATTGGACTACCTGCCTGGACTGTTGTTCTTTCCAATTAGTTCTGCACGGACAGGATGAAATCCTAAAACCCTACCTAGCACTGCCTCTTTCTCATTTAGAAATTATTTTCTACATGGCTCAGCCTGAGGGAGGTGTTCTAGAAGTAGGAGTAGAGTAGTAACAACGACAGAAAGCAGAGAAAACGTGAGAATTTATTATCAGACTGACCTACTTTTTTGCTGGACGCAGTCGTCAAAAACAAAGAAGGTCCTACAATGATTTTTCTCTTCCTGTGTATGGGGGGTTTTCTTCCATGTTGGGGTCCTTAGAAACGGGGTGGAGCAGTGTGGCTTAACCTCAGCAGGAGAACCACCCAGCACAGAGAGCACCAAGGACTCCATATTCCTCCTCCTTCCCCCCTCCTCTCTGTAAATCCCACTCCCTTCTAGCACTGATGATGTTACCTAGTTGGGTCATGAAACGTCTGCAAGAAAACAACCCAGCTCAGAGCACAAAGGAACTTACAGTCCTCTCCTCCTCCTCCTCCTCCTCCTCCTCCTCCTCCTCCTCCTCCCCTCCTCCTCCTCCTCTTCAACCCCACTCCCTTCTAATCCTGATGATGTTACCTAGTTTGGTAATGAAACGTCTGCAGGAGAACCACCAAGCTCAGAGAGCACCAGGGATCCCACAGTCATCTCCTCCTCCTCCTCCTCCTCCTCCTCCTCCTCCTCCTCCTCCTCCTCCTCCAATCCCTACTCCCTTCTAGCACTGATGATGTTCCCTAGTTGGGTGATGAAATGTCTGCAAGAAAACCACCCAGGACCCCACAGTCCTTTCCTCCTCCTCCTCCTCCTCCTCCTCCTCCTCCTCCTCCTCCTCCTCTTCCTCCTCCTCTCCCTTCTAGCACTGATGATGTTACCTAGTTGGGTGATGAAATGTCTGCAAGAAAACCACCCAGCTCAGACAGCACCAAGGACCCCACAGTCCTTTCCTCCTCCTCCTCCTCCTCCTCCTCCTCCTCCTCCTCCTCCCGCTCCTCTCGTAATTCCCACTCCCTCCTAGCACTGATGATGTTATCTAGTTGGGTAATGAAACGTCTGCAAGAAAACAACCAAGCTCAGAGAGCACCAAGGACCCCACAGTGCTCCTCCTCCTCTTCCTCCTCCTCCCTTTCTCCTTCTCCTCCACTCAAAACACCCACTCCCTTCTAGCAATGATGATGTTACCTAGTTGGGCAATGAAACGTCTGCAAGAAAAGAACCAAGCTCAGAGACCACCAGGGACCCCACAGTCCTTACTTCCTCCTCCTCTTCTTCCTTCTCCTCAACCCCACTCCCTTCTAGTACTGATGATGTTACCTAGTTTGGTAACAAAACATCTGCAGGAGAATCACCCAGGGTTGACACACTACAGAAGCTGCAACATGCTTGACCTCCCCTAGAATCCCTTCTCTGACGGTTCCCAAGCAAATGCAGTCATCCCAGGAAGATTCTTCTAACTCAGCGGTTCTCAACCTGTGGGTCGGGACCCCATTTGGGGTCGAACGACCATTTCACGGGGGTCGCCAAACAACGCAGTCCGCCATTTTTTTCCCCCTTTTCCTTAGCTGTGCTCCTCCCTTTTATTCTACTGGCTTTTGAAAGCCAATAGAATAGACTCTCTTGAATAGAGTCTAATTCTATTGGCTTTCAAAAGCCAATAGGAATTGTCCAGGCTGTCTCTGCCCTGCTGAGCCCGCCAAAAGTCCCCTTCTGCAAACGGTGCTGCACCAGTCGAGTAGTCCTCGACTTACAACCAGTTGAGTAGTCCTCGACTTACGACCGGTTGAGTACTCCTCGACTTACGACCGGTTGGGGGTCGCGGCATTAAAAAGGTTGAGAATCACTGTTCTAACTCAAGGGAGTAACTTTGGGACTATTCACTAGGGCTCTTTGTGCCTAGCACACTTTGCTCAAGGCACAAAGAGGGAAAGGGGCAGAAGAAGCACCAGTTCCTTCATGGAAGCCTCCGTGGTCTTCAACGGGAAAGCCGTCCTCTCTACTCACCTGCCTTCTCTAGATCGGTCCATGGAGTCAAACTGCTTCCTCAACCATCTGAAGAAGAAAGACGAGAGGTCACAGTTTTAGAAAGCGATACATAGGCAGAATGACACAGTTGGAAGGGACCTTGAAGGTCTTCTACTCCACCCCCCTGCTCAAGCATTTCAGACAAATGGTTCCGATCTCTTCTTGAAAACCTCCAGTGATGGAGCACCTACAACTTCTGGAGGCAGGTGGTTCCACTGGTTAATTGTTCTCCCTGTCAGGAAGTTTCTCCTTAGTTTTCAGTTGCTTCTCTCCTTGATGAGTTTCCATCCGTTGCTTCTTTATGATTTGCTTTGCCCTGAAGCTCCTCAGCTATCTTCAAAGGTGATGAAGACTCTTGTCCCGTTGCAAAGTTAAGAATAATTTATTGCTCGGGTTAGTGTTCTGGGGTTGGAATGGGGAAGGGGGCAGAGAAGTATGAGTACTGCTTTATAAATCCGTAGTAAGGCCACACCTGGAAGACAGCATCCGGTTTTGGTCATCACAGTGCAAAAAAGATGTTGAGACTTTGGAAAAAGTGCAGAGAAGAGCAAAGAAGGTGATTAAAGGCCTGGAGACTAAAACATACAAAGAACAGTTGCAGGAATTGGGGATGGCCAATCTGGAGAAAAGGAGGACTTGGGGGGGGGGACATGATAGCAGAGTTCCAGTATCTCAGGGGCTGCCCCAAAGAAGAGGGAGTCAAGCTATTCTCCAAAGCGCCTGAAGGCAGGACAAGAAGCAACGGATGGAAACTGATCAAGGAGAGAAGCAACCTGGAACTAAGGAGAAACTTCCTAACAGTTAGAACAATTAACCAAGGGAACAACCTGCCTCTGGAGGCTATGAATGCTGCAGCACTGGAACTTTTTAAGAAGAGACTGGACAGCCAGTTATCTGAAATTGTATAGGGTCTCTTGCTTGAGCAGGGGGTTGGACTAGATGACCTCCAAGGTCCCTTCCAACTCTATTCTGAATGAAGGAATGACCCTTTCCTCTCTGGTAAACTTTGAGGAGGAACATGAAGAGTGTTAGTTGTCCATTCTCGGCCTCAGGAGAAGGACACACACACGATAGCAGTGTTCCAATATTTGAGGGGCTGCCCCAAAGAAGAGGGGGTCAAGCTATTCTCCAACGCACCAGAGGGAAGGACGAGAAACAATGATTGGAAACTGATCAAGGAGAGAAGCAACCTGGAACTAAGGAGAAACTTCCTGAAGTTAGAACAATTAACCAGTGGAACAATCTGACTCCAGAAGCTGTGAATGCTCCGACACTGGAAGTTTTTAAGAAGAGACTGGACAGCCATTTGTCTGAAATGGTATAGGGTTTCCTGCCTGAGCAGGGGGTTGGGCTAGATGACCTCCAAGGCCCCTTCTAACATTATTATTATTATTATGGATCATCGCACAGTCAGCCAGATGTTCAGACTGGATTTGGCATTTTGTCTATCTATCGAGTCCTTACCCAGGACCTGGGATAGGCAGATGTGGATGTTTGATGGTATTACAGGTATCGTCGCAGGATGGAAGCAGTTGGCTAGAGGAAGACCCTCTGGAGTTATCCTGCTTGAGCGGGGGGCTGGACTAGAAGACCTCCAAGGTCCCTTCCAGCTCTATTCTATTGTAACTGACCAAAGAAAGAAGCAACCTGGAATTAAGGAGAAACTTCCTGACAGTGAGGACAATCAACCAGTGGAACAGCCTGCCACCAGAAATTGTGGGCGCTCCATCACTGGAGGAATTATAAGAGGAGACTGGACATTCACCTGTCTGAGATGGTATAGGCTCTCCTGCTAGCGCAAGGGGCTGGACTAGAAGACCTCCAAGGTCCCTTCCAGCTCTATTCTATTCTAAACTCTTAATCTGGGACCACTGTCTTCATCCATTCCAGGTGAGTCCATTCCAAGAAAGCGCCGGATTGAGTGGCGTGCCCTCATCTGCTCCAAATTCGGTGAGTATTGGTGCTCTGCCCATATTTTCTCCTGCTGGCCCATACCTTTCAGCCTGGAGAGGAGTGGGTGATCGCTGCGTATCCGTCACCAGCCAGTTCAGCCCGGCCACCCAGAAGGTCACGTCATCCTCGCAAAAAGCTGGAGAAGACAAGATCACAAAAGGTGAAGGACAATCGACGGATGAGCGTCTCCTGGAGATCCTGGCCCACAGGAAGGAAGGAAGGGCTAACACAGAAGCCTCCATCTTGGCCAGAACTTGCTCTTCACATTCCGTATCTACTGCGTGTCTAGGTTCATGTAACAAGCTAAGCCTATAACCCTAGTTAACCAAATCCCATTCCTACATTCACGGGTCCTGAGATGGCCCGATAATACAATATTAAGCCATCAGGGGTCCAACGCGGTTTCTATAATAAGCGATTGGACCACAAGCTACCCAATCCCTGTTTTAGCCGCTAACCTAGATAGTTGTGAGAAATGACTTTATCTTCAACACTTATCCTTTCAGTCGCAATCAATTTGTGGTTGGGTGGTCTTATCAAAATATGAAAACAGATCTGCTATTGCCAAGAAAGCTGTCTAATGGGGATTAATGAATCAAGATCAGGTGAAGGGTTAATACCACATTACAAGGCCTTGGTAAGGCCACACTTGGAATCCTGCAGCCAGCTGTGGTCACCACGATGTAAAAAAGATGTTGAGACTCTAGAAAGAGTACAGAGAAGAGCAACAAAGATGATTAGGGGATTGGAGGCTAAAACATATAAGGAACGATTGCTGGAATTGGATGTGTCCAATTTAATGAAGAGAAGGACGAGGGGGGACAGGATAGCAGTCTTCCAGTATCTCAGGGGCTGCCCCAAAGAAGAGGGAGTCAAGCTATTCTCCAAAACACCTGAAGGCAGGACAGGAAACAATGGCTGGAAACTAACCGAAGACAGAAGCAACCTAGAACTAAGGAGAAACTTCCTGACAATTAGAACAATTAATCAGTGGAACAACCTGCCTACAGAAGCTGTGAATGCTCCGACACTGGGAGTTTTTAAGAAAAGATTGGACAGCCGTTTGTCTGAAATGGTATAGGGTTTCCTGCCTGAGCAGGGGGTTGGACTAGATGACCTCCAAGGCCCCTTCCAACATTATTATTATTATTATTAGTAGTAGTAGTAGTAGTATTAGTATTAGTATTAGTATTATTATTAGTATTAGTATTATTACTACCTAGGTGGTTTTAACGACTCTCAGTGTTAATGACGGACTGATTGAAAACAGTACAGATAGTCCTCAAGATAATAACAACAACAACAACAACAACAACAACAATATTGGAAGGGACCTTGGAGGTCTTCTAGTCCAACCTCCTGCTCAGGCAGGAAACCCTACACCATTTCAGACAAACCAGATACAGCCATTCGTTTAGTGACCGGACAAAGTAACAACAGCACTTGAAAAAAGTGACTTAATGAGTTTTTTTCACACTTACGACAATTGCAGCCTCCCCAGGGTCACGTGATCAAAATTCAGACTCTGGGCAACTGGCACGTACTTATGACGGTCGTAGGGTCCCTGGGGTCATGTGATCCCCTTTTGTGACCTTCTGTCAAGCAAAGTCAATGGGGGAAGCCAGATTCATTTAACGACCATGTGACTAATTGAACAATGGCAATGTTTTGCTTAACGACCGTGGCAAGAAAGGTCATAAAACGAGGCAAAAATTTGCTTAACAACTGACTTGCTTTGCAAGAGAAATTTTGGGCTTAAATTGTGGTCATAAGTCAATGTCAAGGTATTGATTTAACAACTAACCAGCTTGTGTAATGTAAGATATAAGATGTAATGATGGGAATGACTCAGCAGGGTCTGTGCTCTTTAAGAGCCATTGTACAAAGGGAAAGCTCTGCTTTGTTCGCTCTCTTCCATTTCTTGCTGTAACTGTGGTTTGTTGAATCCTGGTGTATTAGCACGTGTATGTATTTTGTTCCTGGTGTATGATATTGCAGATAGTGTCAGACAAACCACCATTTAATATAGACCACCGTTTACTGTGTTTACTCCTGGGTTATCTCGTGCAATAAAATTGTGCACGCTCTGACCGTTGAGGATTCTCTATAGTTGTTGTCACTGTGTCCAATTTTATGACTTTTTTTATTTTTTGGCCACAGCTGTAATGAAAATGTGAGCAACTGGCCTGTGTTTACGACAATTACAGCATCCCGGGCTCATGTGACTGCCCCTTTGCAACTTTTCCAGCCAGCTTCCAACAAGCCAAGTCAACGGAGCAAGCCCATTGTAAGTATGGTTCACTTAACCATGGTGAATTTGTTTAACATCCAGGGCAAAAAAAAAAGGCCATCAAATTGGACTCAAATGACATATCAACCTCCTTGTTTAGCAGTAGAAATTCCAGCCCCATCTGAGGACTCTCTGTATGTTGCTCAGAATCACAATTTGTCAGTGGGGAGGCCTAACACCTTCTCTAAATAAAGGCCTCCATAAATTCATTTTTTTCCAGTTATGTAGCAGACAGATCCAAATGTTTCTCTTCCGAGGAATTTTGAGCCTTTTCTGTTTTACAGAGAGAACTGTCTCGCAAAGGGGAAAACCGGAAAGAACTTCGATTCTATCTTAAAAACAATGCCTTAAAACTGCACTCAGGTACACCACACCCCTCTGAGTTGTGTTAGTCACGGGAAGTTTATTTGTGTTGGCTCACAGCCACTGAGAGCCACCGGCATCTTGCCAAGAACCGAGTCAAGAGCTAGAAGCAAATCAGACTAAGAACTGCAAAGTCTGAAGTTGGAGATTAAACCAACTCATTTAAAAAAGAAAACAAGCTAATGAAATCTTCTTTCCCAAAAATATTAGAACAAAGAAGCAGAATTAAATAAGTCTGGATTACGCTTAGTCCTCAAATTGCAAAGGCAACGGAGCACAACGTTTCTGCCGCTAAGCGAGAGGTTTGTAAAGTGAGTTTTACTCCATTTTTTGCGACCTTTCTTACTGTATTTGTTAAGGTTGTTAAGTGAATTCGACTTCCCCATTGACTTTGCGGGTCGGAAGGTCGCAAAAGGCGGACCCCGTGATCTTGGGACACCGTCATAAATATGAATCAGTTGCCAAGGGTCTAGATTTTGATCACGTGACCTGGGGAGGCTGCAACGGTTATAAGTGTGAAACACGTTTTTTCAGTGCTGTCGTAACTTTGAATGGTCACTAAACAGTTGTAAATCAAGGACTACCTGTATGGTCTTAAGCGTGTTGTCAAGGGCAGGAGTCTTCCAACTTGGCCCTTTTATGACTTGTGGACTTCAACTCCCAGAATTCCTCAGTCAGCCATTTTGACGAAACTGTGGGCTTGGATCCAGACCAGGGGCCTTCCAACTTGGCCCTTTTATGACGAGGAATTCTGGGAGTTGAAGTCCACAAGTCATCAAAGGGCCAAGTTGGAAGACCCCTGGTCAAGGAGAGGCATTGCACATTTAAGAATCTAAAGTCACTTCTGAATTCAGGATTTATAACCCCATAATTAATGCAGGGAAATTGAGTTGAAGTCCACACATCTTAAAGTGGAAGAGAAACATTGATTTAATTCCTTACAAAACTAAGAACTATTTGGGGGTTATTTCTCACCCTGTGAAAATTCATCAGCTCATTTTTCTTGCTTACCAAAAAACGTTCGCCTCGTGTTAAGATTCATAATTCTCTGTAAATACATTGTCCTTTATTTATTTTTGTCCTGGAGAAAAATTTCATTCTCAAAAAATCCCACCAAAGGCTGGCCTGCTAAGGAACATGAGTGACCAATTCTCCTTTTTTTAAAAATTCAATGTATTTTAGTCACCCGGCTTTAGGGAAGTCGGTGGTTGCTTCCTTCTGCGTGAACCCATGGAAAAAAAATGCAGATAAGGATTTCAAAGCAAACAAAATGAGGATTAATAGAGCCAACTCATCGCTGTTAAAATCCTGGGAAATTTATTGTAGGGAAATGATGATGCTTAAAAGGGCTAAATTATAAATCATAAATCAGGTTGGGATGTTCTAGCTGTCACAAAACTCTAGCCAATCTATGATACGGGTCGTTCTCGACATACACACATTCGTTTAGTGACTGTTTAAAGTTACAATGGGTGCTGAAAAAAAAAAATCTTATGATCAGTCCTCACACATATGACCATCACAGCAATCCCCCGTGGTCACATGACTAAAATCCAGGCGCTTGGAAACCAGGATAGATTCATTTAATGACCCCATGATTCCCTTAACAACTGCAGTGACTCACTAAACTGTGGCAAAAAAAATTGTAAACCGAGGGGTAACCTCACTTAATGACTGCCTTGGTTGTTAAGTGAAGCTGGCTTCCCCAATTGACTTGGCTTGTAGGAAGGTCGCAAAAAGGGATCAGGTGAACCCGGGGATGCTGGAACCGTCATAAATAGGAGCCAGTTGTCAACCGGCAAATTTGGATCACGTGACCACGTGGATGCTGCGACGGTCCTAAGTGTGAAACACGGCCATTGCCTTGCTCCGCAATGGAAATTTGGGGCTCAAAATTTGGGACTGCCTGCTCATCGTTGGCTTTGCAGCTCAGCTTTTAAAAGTCGCTTAATGGCCGCAATGATTCACTCAATTGTAGCAACAGCAGGTAAAAGTGGAGGCGATTCTCTTAAACCGTCTTGCTTAGCAGTGGAGATGCTGGTTAGTATTGTGGTCGTAAGTCGAGGACCTCGTATAGAGACAGCTAAAGAGGGCCGGTCTCTTTTCCGCTAATCCTGGGAGCCCACAACAAACGTGGGTATAATTTAAGACACGTGAGACAGCGAGCTATTACTAGGAGACGCAATCTGTAATCTACGCTACTTAGAGCAGGATGTAATCAAAGTCAGGGGGTATTTACTTGGCTAAAAACAGCAATTAGATCAGAGAAGGGTGCAGCCTACTCCAGAATTACACCAAGCCAGACTTCCCCAACTGATGTGTTCCAGATGTCTTGCGATAATCCTCCCCAAATCTGCAAATCTCTCTACTCATCAGGAAGCACCAGGTTTGGGGGGAAAATGTTCTAACCGTTGTCATTTTTTTTTTAATTAAATTTTTTTAAAATTTTACAATAAAAACCCTTTCCCCAATCCCTCCCAAACCTCCCCAAAACCCTCCCCCATTCTTCCCAAAGCTGAATACAGGCGTAACTGGAACTTAAAAGAAAAAAAAATTTTAAACCCAAATAAACCTTAAACTAATATCATTACACTCAATAAACAAACCGTTGCCATAATTTTGACATGAATGGGTCAATGTCTAGGGCAAGGGTAGGCAACCTTGGCTCTTTTATGACTGGTGGACTTCAACTCCCAGAATTCCTGAGCCAGCCACGCTGAGGGGAAAGGGAGAGGTTCCCAAGCTGAGCCATGGTGGCTCAGGAATTCTGGGAGTTGAAGTCCACGAGTCATGAAGGGGCTCAGGCATTCTGGGAGTTGAAGTCCACGAGTCATGAAGGGACCATAGTTCCCCCATGCTGGCTAAGGAATTCTGGGAGTTGAAGTTCACAAATCATGAGGGGGGCCATAGTTCCCCCATGCTGGCCCAGGAATTCTGGGAGTTGAAGTCCACCAGGCTTAAAAGAGCCAAGGTTGTCTACCCCTGGTCTAGGGAGATTCTGCGTTATCTAGGTCCCCAGGTTGTCCCAAAGATGCTTTTTCTTTTTTTCCTCCCAAAAAGGCAACTGGACTTTCTTGGTTTTTTCCTTGAGGATGTTTCCCTTCTCACCCAAGAAGCTTCTTCAGTTCCGTTCTCCACCATTCAGTCAGAACTGAAGAAGCCTCTTGGATGAGAAGGGAAATGTCGTCAAGGAAAAATCAGGGAAGTCCAGTGGACCTTTGAAAAAAACCCTTTGGGACATGGATGGGTATTTTTGCGTAACTGGTCCACGCTCACAGGCTGGCAGGACATAGCCGAGAGAGACCGTATCCTCTTGTCTTCAGAGCCTGGCTTCATTAGTCCAGTTGCTTCAAAGGAGGCCATGATGTCCCTCAAACCTTACCTGACACCCCCTTCCCCACCACAGGGACAATAATAAGGAAGGAAAATCTGGTGATCCCATGACAACACCCCCACAACTTCATTATGGTCCAATCATATCAGCCCCAGCTGTCTCTAATCCCTTGGAAGCCCCTAACCCAGTGTTTCTCAACCTTGACCATTTTAAGGCATGTGGACTTCAACTCCCAGAATTCCACAGCCAGCATTGCTGGCTGTGGAATTCTGGGAGTTGAAGTCCATATGCCTTAAAATGGTCAAGGTTGAGAAACACTGCCCTAACCCATGTGGCTGTGAAGCCATCACAACGCAAGCAGCCATGGAGATCACGTCTAGAGAAGCAACTCTCGGTTGCAACTGCTGGTCAACTGGTCAGACCAGATGGCTGAGAAGTTACCCTCACCTCAAAAAAAGACCACAGTGCTTTGGGAAAAGGGAGTCAAGCTGTTCTCCAAAGCACCTGAAGGTAGGACAAGAAGCGATGGAGGGAAACTAATCAAGGAGAGAAGCAACCTGGAACTAAGGAGAAACTTCCTGACAGTGAGAACAATTAACCAGTGGAACCACCTGCCTCCAGAAGCGGTGAATGCTCCAACACTGGATGTTTTCAAGAAGAGACTGGACAGCCATTTGTCCGAAATGGTATAGGGCAGTGATGGCGAACCGAGTGCCCCAAAACCAGCTCCACCTGCCCCCGCTCCACTCCAGCTCCGCCCCATCCCACCCTCTCTGCCCCGCTCTGCCCCCAGCCCAGCCCTACCCACCTGCAGGGCCACCCACTGCCTCCACGGCTCGCCGCAGATTGTCCAGGTGGCCCAGCAGCGCCATGATGGCCATGCCCTTCGCCCACACCCCACAGCAGCACCTGCTGCCCGGCTGCCATGTCCTTGGCTGCACTGCTCCGCGCCAGCTGTGCTCGGGGGCGACTCTCCTCTGGGGGGGTTGCTGGTGAGGAGGGGGCTATGGGGGAGGTAAGGCTGGGGCGATGGCGTGAGTGCCCACAGGACTCTGAGTGCCGCCTCTGGCACTTGTGCCATAGGTTCGCCACCACTGGTATAGGGTTTCCTGCCTGAGCAAGGGGTTTGACTAGATGACCTCTAAGATCCCTTCTATTCTATTCTATTCTATTCTATTCTATTCTATTCTATTCTATTCTATTCTATTCTATTCCATTCCATTCTATATTTTCCTTTCCATTCCATTCCATATTTTCCATTCCATTCCATATTTTTCATTCCATTCCATTTTATATTCTATTCTATATTCTATTCTAATTATATTCTAATTCTCTTCTCTTCTATATTTTATTCTAATTCTATTCTATTCTATTCTATTCTATTCTAATTCTGTTCTATTCTATTCTATTCTATTCTATTCTATTCTATTCTATTCTATTCTATATTCTATTCTATTCTATTCCATTCCATTCCATTCCATTCTATTCTATTCTATTCTATTCTATTCTATTCTATATTCTATATTCTATATTCTATATTCTATATTCTATATTCTATTCCATTCCATTCCATTCCATTCCCTATTCTATTCCATTCCATTCACTGTCTGGACCTTAGAATTTGTATAACATGACACAAGGCTCCCATCACCAGGACCCGTTAAGTATCATTCTCAGGGCCATCTTTATTATCATTTTTGCTACATTTAAGTATTTACTATTTATCACATTTAATACTATACTTAAATGTAATGCAGGCAGCCCATTTGTGCAGTGACCGAGGGATTACCTGCACTGCCAAGATAACCTCAACTGTCGTATCTCCCAGTTGGTCGCATCAAAAATGACAACGCAACGGTGTTAGAGATTTGTGGGGAAGCATCGAAGGCTGGGTGGAGGGGAGGGGTTTCTGTGGGGCTGGGGGCTTCAGCTCGGACCTCCCCTCAAAAAGCATTTGTTACATTACCCTCCACTGACCAGCAACACTCAGGGTTTTCAGCCTGAAGTCCGTTCCGTACAGGATGACGAAACACAATGCGGAGTCCAACTTCCGGGCTTCTTCTGGGTAACGTTCAAAATCCCTGGAATTCTTGCCGGGCCGGATCTGTTTGATTTCCCTGATGTCCACTGCGGAACAAAGAAAAGAGACATGAGTCAGCTCCATATTTCCACAAAGTCTGAGCTGGACTCTGCAAACAAGGCAGACTTCTTTCTCTTGGTTATTCCCCACGGTGTGAATCACACTTTCCCATGAGGTTGCCAGTTGCAGCCACAACCTGCATCCCCCTTCCCCTCAGCACCATGAGGACTAGATCCCAATCTGGCTGATTAGTCTGGTGTCAACACCACCACTTGGTTTCCATTTTCGGAGTCAGTTCCTGAGAAGCCGACAGCCAAAATTGGAAAAAAATTCCTTTGTTTTATTGTTGGATATGAGTAATATAAAAGATCTGGAATGGCCTATATAAAGGAAATGTTTGAGATATCTAAAGGTGATTGACTTTAAGAACATTATAAATGGATTAAAAAAAACGTTTTGACTAAGAGTTAAAAGACTACAGGATTAGGTTTATTAAAGGGAATATTTTAAGTTTAAATACATTTTTAATTAGGGTAAAAAAGAACAAAAATTGTTTTGGGGAAATAAATATGTGTTAGCTTATAGGAAATAGGGATTTTAAGTAGTATACTATCTTTTTATTTTATTCTTTTTCTCATTCTCATTCTTCTTCTTTCTCTTTTTAGTCTTATTTATTCCTTAAGAAAGGTCAAAGTATAGGGTTGGTTTACATGAGACAAATAGATTTAAATATTTAAATGTAATTAACTCTGAGAAAATCCTAACCAGTAAAAATGTTTAGAAGAGGGATAGTCAACCTTGGCTCTTTTATGACTCGTGGACTTCAACTCCCAGAATTCCTGAGCCACCATGGGGGAACTATGGCCCCCTCATGACTCGTGGACTTCAACTCCCAGAATTCCTGAGCCACCATGGGGGAACTATGGCCCCCTCATGACTCGTGGACTTCAACTCCCAGAATTCCTGAGCCACCATGGGGGAACTATGGCCCCCTCATGACTCGTGGACTTCAACTCCCAGAATTCCTGAGCCAGCATGGTTCAGCTTGGAAACCTCTCCCTTTCCCCTCAGCATGGCTGGCTCAGGAATTCTGGGAGTTGAAGTCCACCAGTCATAAAAGAGCCAAGGTTGCCTACCCCTGGCCTAGGCCCAGGCCACTTTATGACTCGTGGACTTCAACTCCCAGAATTCCTGAGCCAGCATGGGGGAACCATAGCCCCCTTGATGACTCATGGACTTCAACTCCCAGAATTCCTGAGCCAGCATGGTTCAGCTTGGAAACCTCTCCCTTTCCCCTCAGCATGGCTGGCTCAGGAATTCTGGGAGTTGAAGTCCACCAGTCATAAAAGAGCCAAGGTTGCCTACCTCTGGCCTAGGCCGCTTTATGACTCGTGGAATTCAACTCCCAGAATTCCTGAGCCAGCATGGCTCAGCTTGGAAACTCTCCCTTTCCCCTCAGCCTGGCTGGCTCAGGAATTCTGGGAGTTGAAGTCCACGAGTCATAAAAGAGCCAAGGTTGCCTACCCCTGAAACATTGTGGGGAAAACAAATGTAAATAAGAACTGTAGATATATGATGAGACAACCAGAATGACTAGATAGAAAAGGAATACTATATTGATGTGATTATTATTTGCAGAAATATCAGAAAACCTTTATACTTAATTACCATTTATTAAAACAATAAGAATTGTATTAACTTAAGGTTGGCAAAAGAGAACACTATGGGGAAAAGAGAAAATCATGTAAAAATCATCATGTGGATTATACATTATAGAATTTATTTGTTAGTGAATGTTTGCTAAATACCAAATACTAATGTTAAAAATTAATCAAACATATATTTTTTTAAAAAAAATTGGGAAAATCCACCCTATGAGCATCTATGTAGTTGGTACAGGCAGTGAAAGATCACATATCTACATGGGAAAGTCCAATTAATCTGATTTATTGCTGCTAAGCCTTTGCCTAGAAATCTCTCAATTAAAGGGGAACACCTGGCTAGAGTTAGATAAGGGCATTCAAGGACTTAAGTTCGCTTGTGGTTACCTAGGGATTCTAGGCTGGTTGCGCTTTTAACTCTGTCCCCAGGTTCTACTGCTCATTCTCCTACAATATGTGAGAAATACTTTTTTTGGGGGGGGTGCTGCCTATACAACGGTCAGATAAGAGAGGGCATAGCCCACGACTGCATGTAGATAGTCCTCACTTAACAACTGGTTGCTGAGCAGCTGTTTGAAGTTATGACGGACCTCCCCAGAGCTACTTAGCACCCGTTTCTGACATTCCGATAGACAGATTGTTGTGTGCACGTGCGTGTGTGCGCACACACACAAACCCACAATCATGTACTTGCATTTGGGGCACTGGCTCACATTTATCCCCCGGGATTCCAGGAATGGGTGAAATCTCACACCGTATGAGCAGGATAATAACGGAAACAGATCAGGAAAATGTAAAAAAAGATGTTGAGACTCTAGAAAGAGTGCAGAGAAGAGCAACAAAGATGATTAGGGGACTGGAGGTTAAAACATACAAGGAACGGTTGCTGGAATTGGGAATGTCTAGTTTAATGAAGAGAAGGATGAGGGGGGACATGATAGCAGTCTTCCAATATCTCAGGGGCTGCCCCAAAGAAGAGGGAGTCAAGCTATTCTCCAAAGCGCCTGAAGGCAAAGACAAGAAGCAACGGATGGAAACTCATCAAGGAGAGAAGCAACCTAGAACTAAGGAGAAACTTCCTGACAGTGAAAACAATTAACCAGTGGAACAACCTGCCTCCAGAAGCGGTGAATGCTCCAACACTGGAAGTCTTTAAGAAGAGACTGGACAACCGTTTGTCCAAAATGGTATATGGCTTCCTACCTGAGCAGGGGGTTGGACTAGATGACCTCCACGGTACCTTCCAACTTTATTATTATTATTATTAATAATAATAATAATAATAATAATAATAATAATAATAATTTCCATATAGGGGGTGTCCCTTCTCAAAAGTGGGGCCCCAGAAGCCCTGTCTAGGTCAGCAAACCAAAAATGTGCAAAAGCTTTTGAATGCTGAATCTGTAAGAAAAGATTCAAGTTTCTGCAGAATTCCATTTCGGCTTCCCATCCTCTGATTGCAAAGATGCTGTCGTTACAACTTAGGAGGAGAGGAAGAAAGCTGCGTCTTCGGCAAAGTTTTCCTTTTTTTAAATAATATTTTATTAATTTTCCAATTTTACATTTAACTATTTCCCGGTCCCCTGGTACAACTGGCCAGCTGATCCGTATGGGCCGCTGTCCTCTCATCCATCTGTTTCCCCTCCTACACCTTACCTACCCTTCCCCCCCCCCCCCCCGCTTTATCTCTTTCCCCTCTCCTTATGCTCATGGGGCTTCCTTCCTTCCTTTCTTCCGGCTATTTTCCTGCTCCACAATAAAGTTTAATTTGGGGCCTTCCGGATGGGATGGATTACAATTCCTATCACTCCCAGAGCCTTTAGAATCAAGGTCTTTTGAAACTGCTTTAGGAGAATTCCAATATGTCCTTACTCACTCGTCCTTTTTATTGGCATGCACCCCCCCTGGGCATTTAAGATGACAAGAGTGTTGGATAACGAGAAAAAGAAGGGGAGGGAGGGAGGAAGAAGGGAGGGTGGCTGGATATTGGAGGGAGGGAGGGGAAAGCAAAAATGAAAGGGAAAAAGAGAAAGAGAGAAACAGGAAGGAGGGAGGGAGGGAGGGAGGGATGGGAAAGGGAAAAGAGAAAGAGAAGGAAGGAAGGAGGAAGGAAGGAAGGGAAGGAAGGAAGGTGGGAGGGATGGAAAAGGGAAAAAGAAAGAGAAAGAAAGAGGAAAGAAGGAGGGATGGAGGACAGATAATGGAGGGATGGAAAAGGGAGAAAGAGAAAGAAGGAAGGAAGGAAAGAAGGAAGGAGGATATTGGAGGGGGAGAGGGATGGATGGGAAAGAGAAAATGAAAGGGAAAAAGAAAGAGAGTAAGAGAAAGAGAAAGGAGGGAGGGAGGATGGGAAAGGGAAAAAGAGAAGGAAGGAAGGAAGATGGATGGATATTGGAGGGAGGGAGGGATGGATGGAAATGGAAAGGAAGGAAGGAAGGAAGGAAGGAAGGAAGGAAGGAAGGAAGAAAGAAAGAAAGAAAGAAAGAAAGAAAGAAAGAAAGAAAGAAAGAAAGAAAGAAAGAAAAGCAATCTAGGAACTGGAAGGTGGCACTTAAGAGCAAGGAAGACTTGAGTTGCATTTAACTTTTTTTGGGGAGGGAGCAGGCAAGGGCCACAAATGTTGGGAAGGGTCACGCCAAACAGGGACGTAGTAGTTTCCCCCCACTTAGGGAGACAAACAGTTTGAACTCTCTGTGTCTGTGTTGTATGTATGCCCTTAATGACGTAAGACTTCCATAAAACTTTGGCAGAAAAATAGCTTTTCCCTCATTGCGGCTGAAGCTATTAAAAAAAAACAGGATTATCAAAGGCACAAAGAGCTCTGACTACAGGAAAAGCCCCCCCCCATTTAAAATAACTATGCAAGACACACACAGACACACACAGACACACACACACACACAGGTCTTCAGACACAAAAAAGTCCCAATTTCTTTAACAATCCTCTTTCTTCTATCCTGCACTGAAACACAGAGGACCAGAAACCTCAATGTTGATTATCAAAGGGCTTTTTCAGAGGTTAATTCTGCCCATTGGAAGGGGGGGGGGAACTGACCTGCATCTGCCCCCCTCCCAGCACAGAGGCTTGAAGATCAGATCCTCTGCTTTGGGGGTCAACCCCGCTGCTTTTTTACTCTCTGGGGCGACCGTTGTTATGTTATGCTCTGCGCAAATCACATCCGGTCACTTCCTGCCTCGGTTCTCAGAAATCTATTTGGGATGCAGAAGATGCTGTGCGCGCCAAGGAAATGGGCACAATCCTGCGTTCTACCAGATGTTTTTGGTCCAGCTGCCCTGTGATTTCACCATAGCGCGTGGTTGGCTAATAACAAACAGAGGAAGAACGGTTGCAGGAATTGGGTAGGTCTAAAAAATGAATAGAAGGACGAGGGGTGACATGATAGCAGTCTTCCAATATTTGAGGGGCTGCCACGAAGAAGAGGGAGTTAAGTTATTCCTCAAAGCACCGGAAGGCAGGACAAGAAGCAACGGATGGAAAGTAACCATCCTGCCTGAGCAGGGGGTTGGACTAGATGACTTCCAAGGTCCCTTCCAACTTTACTATTATTATTATGGATCATCACACAGTCAGCCAGATGTTCAGACTGGATTTGGCATTTTGTCTACCTATCGAGTCCTTACCCAGGACCTGGGATAGGCAGATGTGGATGTCTGATGGTATTACAGATATCGTCGCAGGATGGAAGCAGTTCCTAATAAGGCCGCCTTTTGCAATTGACTAATAGCGAATTTGTCAATGCCAATGGTGTTCAAGTGGTGCTCCAGTTGTTTTGGGATTGCACCCAAGGCGCCTATGACTATTGGTACTACCCTTGCTTGCTTTTGCCACAGTCTCTCTTATTTCTATTTGTAGGTCTTTGTATTTTGTTATATTACTATTATTATTATTATTATTATTATTATTATTATTATTATTATTAACCAAAGAGAGAAGCTGGAATTGGGTATGTCCAATTTAACAAAGAGAAGGACGAGGGGGGACAGGATAGCAGTGTTCCAGTATCTCAGGGGCTGCCCCAAAGAAGAGGGAGTCAAGCTATTCTCCAAAGCGCCTGAAGGCAGGACAAGAAGCAACGGATGGAAACTAATCAAGGAGAGAAGCAACCTGGAACTAAGGAGAAACTTCCTGACAGTTAGAACAATTAACCAGTGGGACAACCTGCCTCCAGAAGCTGTGAATGCTCCAACACTAGAAGTTTTTAGGAAGAGATTTGACAGTCATTTGTATAAAATGGACTAGGGTCTCCTGCTTGAGCAGGGGATGGACTAGAAGACCTCAGAGGTCTGTTCCAACTCTGTCATTCTGTATTCTGTAAAAGTTCAGAAGATAAAGACGAGGGGTGACATGATAGCAGTCTTCCAATATATGAGGGGCTGCCCCAAAGAAGAGGGGGTGTCCACCCATTCTCCAAAGCCCCTGAAGGCAGGACAAGAAGCAACGGATGGAAACTAATCAAGGAGAGAAGCAACCTAGAATTAAGGAGAAACTTACTGACAGGGAGAACAGTTAACCAGTGGAACAGCTTGCCACCAGAGGTTCTGGGTGCTCCAACTATTGGAGGCTTTTAAGAAGAGACTGGACAGCCACTGGTCTGGAATGGCATAGAGTCTCCTGTTCAAGTTGGGGGTTTCCTGCCTGAGCAGGAGGTTGGACTAGATGACCTCCAAGGTCCCTTCCTACTCTATTCTGTTATTCTTAATTCCTCACAAATCTCTTTGGGCTTTAGGAGATGCAGGAAGGAAACCGGCACAATTTATGCATTTCAGAGAGGACCATTTGTAGGAAACACCCCCCCTGTATGGGAGACACCCCCCCAGACCCTCTCCTCTTTCCATGCATCCCTTGCTCCCTCAGTAATAATAACAATAACAATAAAGTTGGAAGGGACCTTGGAGGTCATCTAGTCCAACCCCCTGCTCAGGCAGGAACCCTATCCCATTTCAGACAAATGACTGCCCAGTCTCTTCTTAAAAGCCTCCAGTGTTGGAGCATTCACAACTTCTGGAGGCAGGTTGTTCCATTGGTTAATTGTTCTAACTGTCTGGAAGTTTCTCCTTAGTTCCAGGTTGCTTCTCTCCTTGGTTAGTTTCCATCTGTTGCTTCTTGTCCTGCCTTTGGGTGACTTTGGAGAATAGCTTGACTGCCTCTTCTTTGGGGCCGCCCCTGAGATACTGGAAGGCTGTTATCATGTCCCCCCTCATCCTTCTCTTCATTAAACTAGACATACCCAATTCCAGTAACTGTTCCTTATATGTTTTAGCCTCCAGTCCCCTAATCATCTTTGTTGCTCTTCTCTGTACTCTTTCTAGAGTCTCAACATCTTTTGCACATCGTGGTGACCAAAACTGGGTGCAGTATTCCAAGTGTGGCCTTACCAAGGCCTTGCAAAGTGGTATTAACCCTTCACGTGATCTTGATTCTATCCCTCTGTTCATGCAGCCTAGCACTGTGTTGGCTTTTTGGGCAGAGCCCCCATCCACATCTATACAGTGGCTATTTCCTAGAGATGAAACTTTCTATAAAGAACAGCACCCTGCAGTCTGCAGAAAAAAAGGCCCCCTAAGAATGTCGATTATTTTGCTTTTTTTCTGCATTTCTTCTAAATGAGCCGTGCTTAGAGGTTTGCCTGAGTCGTCGCTTTTATCCTGACAAGGTTCGCTTAAAGTGCCCTTTTGCAAACCGCTCTGGGCAGTGTAAAAAGAAAATAAAAACAACGATACACCATTAGTACCCAATAACAATTGTTCGGGATCAACGGTTAAATTCCCCCCATTTATAAGGGGAAAGGGAGACCATTATTCAGATATTCCCCAGACGTGGAACACACAAGAAAGGTGATTCGACGCGATGCACAGACACAGCACATCCTTGCCACTGGAATGGAAAATGTGTCGACACAACTAAACTCTGTTTAAATCCAAGGGACTGAATTCCTCAGCAAATTCCTTCGGCCTTTTTTTTTAATAATATGGTAGGCACAACCAGGCCAATAAGAAAGCCAATTTGGTCTCGTGATTAAGGCAACAGGCTAGAAAGTGGGTGACGGTGAGTTCTAGTCTGGCCTTAAATGTGAAAGCCGGCTGGGTGACTTTAGGCCAATGACCAGGAGGCTGTGAGTTCTAGTCCTCCTTAACCATGAAAGCTGGCTGGGTGACTTTAGACCAATCATCAGGAGACGGTGAGTTCTAGTTCTGTCTTAACCATGAAAGATGGCTAGGTGACTTTAGGCCAGTGGTTCTCAACCTGTGGGTCGGGACCCCATTTGGGGGTCGAACGACCATTTCACGGGGGTCGCCAAACAACGCAGTCCGCCATTCCCCCCCCCTTTTCCTTAGCTGTGCTACTCCCTTTTATTCTATTGGCTTTTGAAAGCCAATAGAATAGACTCTCTTGAATAGAGTCTAATTCTATTGGCTTTCAAAAGCCAATAGGAATTGTCTAGGCTGTCTCTGCCCTGCTGAGCCCGCCAAAAGTCCCATTCTGCAAACGGTGCTGCACCAGTTGAGTAGTCCTCGACTTACGACCGGTTGGGTAGTCCTCGACTTACGACCGGTTGGGGGGTCACAGCATTAAAAAGGTTGAGAACCACTGCTTTAGGCCAATAATCAGGAGACGGTGAGTTCTAGTCTGGCCTTGGGCATGAAAGCCAGCTGGGTGACTTTGGGCCAATCACCAGGAGGCAGTGAGTTCTAGCCCTGCCTTAACCATGAAAGCTGGCTAGGTTATTTTAGGCCAATCACCAGGAGGCTGTGAGTTCTAGTCCCGCCTTAAGCGTGAAAGCCGGCTGGGTGACTTTGGGTCAATCATCAGGAGATGGTGAGCTCACCTCACAGAGTTGTTATTTTGGGGGAAATAGGAGAAAGAAGCTGCGTAGGATATGTTCATTTCCTTATTTGTAAAAATAAATACTGTACAAACAAACAAACAATTGCTATTATCCTTGTCATCTGCTCATCTTTTTCACCTTTCCTACTATTTTCTCCCATTAGTATCTTATGATTTCTTACCTGTTGTTGGTATCTTATGATTCATGATTGTAACTATGATTTATGATCTATCACTTTGTATGTACGCTGAGAGCTTACGCACTGCAGACAAATTTCTTGGGTGTCCAATCAAGAAACAAGAATTCTTTATTCTTGACCGGACACACAAGGAATTTGTCTCCGGTGCATGAGAATAAAGAATTCTTTATTCAATATAAGAAATAATAAAACAATTGGCCAATAAAGAATTCAAACAACCCCCGTCCCTTTCTTAGATGTCCCGCAAGGTCCCAACTCACCAACCTTAGATAGATAGATAGATAGATAGATAGATAGATAGATAGATAGATAGATAGATAGATAGATAGATAGATAGATAGATAGGCAGGCAGGCAGGCAGGCAGGCAGAGATGGAGATGAGAGAGTTGGGAAGATTGATAGATGAGAGGGAGAGAGAGAGAGATAGAAGGTAGATAGATAGATAGATAGATAGATAGATAGATAGATAGATAGATAGATAGATAGATAGATAGATAGATAGATAGATAGATAGATAGGCAGGCAGGCAGGCAGGCAGAGATGGAGATGAGAGAGTTGGGAAGATTGATAGATGAGAGGGAGAGAGAGAGAGATAGAAGGTAGATAGATAGATAGATAGAAAGATAGATAGATAGATAGATAGATAGATAGATAGATAACAATAGATTGATACCGATAGATAGATAGATAGATAGATAGATAGATAGATAGATAGATAGATAGATAGATAGATAGATAGATAGATAGATAGATAGATAGATAGATAGGCAGGCAGGCAGGCAGGCAGGCAGGCAGGCAGAGATGGAGATAAGAGAGTTGGGAAGATTGATAGATGAGAGGGAGAGAGAGAGAGATAGAAGGTAGATAGATAGATAGATAGATAGATAGATAGATAGATAGATAGATAGATAGATAACAATAGATTGATACCGATAGATAGATAGATAGATAGATAGATAGATAGATAGATAGACAGACAGAGAGAGAGAGATAGATAGATAACCTTTATTGTCATTTTTTACTGTAGGCACAAGGGCACACATTAAAAATGAAATTTAGTTGCTTGATCTCAATCCAGCTGTCCTCGTCCTGGCATTTTTCTCTCTGGCAAGAATGGAGAATATATTTGGGCTGGCATTTTCCCAGACCATTACACTGCAAAACAAAACAATTTGAAAAAGAAAAAGAAAAGGAAGATGGAGAGGCAGGAGGCTGGAGTAGTGAATGGGCAGCCCGGAAAAGAGAACGGAAGAGGTTTCTGCTGTGGTGAGACGCTGGCACAATCAACCACTTCCCTGCCCACTCGGCGGGATTGGCCCCAAGTAGTCTGCAAAAAAGGAAACAAGGCCTTTAAAACAGCCACCCCCTCCCGGAAGGGTCACCTCCGAGGATCAACAGAACCTCTGGATGACTCACAGCTGTATTTCCATTTCCCCCAGCATCTGGCACAGCCTCCCACCTCAGAGACCTTGGTCTTCAAATGCAGATGCGTTCCTGCATTCAACACTAAACACTAAAACATACAAGGAACGGCTGCTGGAATGGGGTATGTTTAGTTTAACGAAGAGAAGGACGAGGGGGGACAGGATAGCAGCCTTCCAGTATCTCAGGGGCTGCCCCAAAGAAGAGGGAGTCAAGCTCTTCTCCAGAGCATCTGAAGGCAGGACAAGAAGCAACGGATGGAAACTCATCAAGGAGAGAAGCAACCTAGACCTAAGGAGAAACTTCCCGACAGTGAGAACAATTAACCAGTGGAACTACCTGCCTCCAGAAGTGTGAATGCTCCAACACTGGATGTTTTTAAGAAGAGACCGGATCTGAAATGGTATAGGGCAGTGGTTCTCAACCTGTGGGTCGGGACCCCATTTGGGGTCGAACGACCATTTCACGGGGGTCGCCAAACAAGGCTGTCCGCCATTTTTCCCCCCTTTTCTTTGGCCATGCCCCTGGCACCCAGTGATGTATAAGTGGTTGGGGGTCACCACAACATGGGGAACTGTATTATGGGGTCATGGCATTAGAAAGGTTGAGAACCACTGGTATAGGGTTTCCTGCCTGAGCAGAGGGTTGGATTAGATGACCTCCAAGCTCCCTTCCAACATTATTATTATTATTATTGCCTAGATGGTTTTAACAACTCTCAGTATTAATGACGGACTGATTGAAAACAGTACAGATAGTCCTTGAGATAATAATAATAATAATAATAATAATAATAATAATAATAATAATAATAATAATAATAATAATGGAAGGGACCTTGGAGGTCTTCTAGTCCAACCCCCTGCTCAGGCAGGAAACCCTATACCATTTCAGACAAACCAGTTACAACCGTTCATTTAGTGACCATTCAAAGTAACAACGGCACTTGAAAAAGTGACTTAATGAGTATTTTTCACACACTTACGAGAATTGCAGCCTCCCCAGGGTCATGTAATCAAAATTCAGACTCTGGGCAACTGGCATGTACATATGACGGTCATAGGGTCCCTGGGATCATGTGATCCCCTTTTGTGACCTTCTGTCAAGCAAAGTCAATAGGGGGAAGCCAGATTCATTCTTCATCATCATCATCATTATAATTATTATTGGCTCAGAAAAGTTTGGAAACCGCTTCTGGGCTTTGTGCTTGAGGTGGGGGGGGGGGGAAATGAAATTTTTACTCTGGTTTTTTTCTGATTAGATAGGGGTTGAGTTTTTTTTGTTGTTATAGAAATGATATGTTTTGATATATCTGTCAGCGTTCAGCCAGACTGGATTTTTTTATATTTCAATGACCGTACGAATGATATATTTGCTATTTTTTTATCCTTTTTCTTTGTACACAGTTTTTAATTGTTATTATTAGTGTCTGGTGGTTGCCACCTTTGGTTGTTCTTCTTTTCTTTATTTTGTGTTTTAATTTTTTTGGCGGGGGGGGAATTAAAAGAAATTAAAAAGAAGTGGCTACTGTACAGTATACTGTTAGGCAAAAGTAAAGAGTTGAGATTGTATGTTATGATCTTATTTTACGGGGAAGGAAGGAAGGAAGGAAGGGAGGGAGGGAGGGAGGGAGGAAGGAAAGAAGGAAGGAAAGAAGGAAGGAAGGAAGGAAGGAAGGAAGGAAGGAAGGAAGGAAGGAAGGAGAGGCATTTGTGCATGCACACATGCATACATTCCCATACGCAAAATGTCTTGTCCACATGGAGGCCCTCCTTATCTTGTCCACATGGAGGCCCTCCTTATTTATCACGGCTTGTCGGCAGCCCATTCCTCCACTTCCATATCCCTTCAGCTTTTTTTGTAAGCCTTTTGTGTTCACAAATTCTCACTTTATTTATCTATTTGATTGATGGATGGATTTCTAATAGCCGCAGGCAAATCACTCTGTGTGGCTCACAGTTCAGGAAAAAAACAAAAAGCAAAATAAGAGTGTAAAAGCTCACCCTGTGGCTTCACAAGATCTTTAGGAAAAAAAGGGACGTTGGGCACTTTTTTGCGAGGACAGCAAAAAGACCCGTCCGTTCTGCAGATCTGGGGGAGGCAGGAAACCCCTTCTTAGCCTCCCCCCCCCCCAGTTCCATTGCAGCTGGTCTGCATGGACTCTGGTGGGCAGAGGCAGGAAAGAGAGTCTGGGGGGCTGGCCGGCCAGGAAGAGGAAATGTCTGTGGCACCATGTGCATCCGGAACAGTGTCCAGCACATCACTTTGCAAGCTTGCATGTCCTGGGGGGGGGGGAGAGAGAAGGATCCCTCCCTCAATAACCTTTTGCCATAGACGGTGGTCCTTCCTGGCCCTGCACATCCTGGGGCATGGCAGATTTGACGCACGCCATGATCCCACAGGGGCCTCCTCTTCCCCACACCTCTGTGGGCACCCTTTTCGCCACAGGCACGGCAGTTGCTATTCTTCCCAAAGCAACTGAAAGGCAGGACAAGAAGCAAAGGATGGAAACTAATCAAGGAGAGAAGCAACCTAGAACTAAGGAGAAATTTCCCGAAAGTTAGAACAATTAACCGGTGGAACAACCTGCCTCCAAAAGCGGTGAATGCTCCAACACTGGAAGTTTTTAAGAAGAGACTGGACAGCCATTGTCTGAAATGGTATAGGGCAGTGGTTCTCAACCTGTGGGTCGGGACCCCATTTGGGGTCGAACGACCATTTCACGGGGGTCGCCAAACAACGCAGTCCGCCATTTTTCCCCCTTTTCCTTAGCTGTGCTACTCCCTTTTATTCTATTGGCTTTTGAAAGCCAATCGAATAGACTCTCTTGAATAGAGTCTAATTCTATTGGCGTTCAAAAGCCAATAGGAATTGTCTAGGCTGTCTCTGCCCTGCTGAGCCCGCCAAAAGTCCCATTCTGCAAAGGGTGCTGCACCCGTTGAGTAGTCCTCGACTTACGACCGGTTGAGTAGTCCTCGACTTACGACCGGTTGGGGGTCGTAGCATTAAAAAGGTTGAGAACCACTGGTATAGGGTTTCCTGCCTCAACAGGGGGTTGGATTAGATGACCTCTACGGTTCCTTCCAACTTTATTACTACTACTACTACTACTACTACTACTACTACTACTACTACTACTATTACTATTATTATTATTATTATTATTATTATTATTATTATTATTATAAAGCAAAGGATGGAAACTCATCAAAGAGAGAAGCAACCTGGAACAAAAAAAGAGAAATTTTCTGGACTGGGAGAATAATTAACCAGTGGAGCAGAAGTTGCTTCCAGAATTTGTGGGTGCTCCATCACTGGAGGTTTTTAAGAAGAGACTGGACGGCCATTTGACCAGGAATGGCATAGGCGTCTCCTGCTTGAGCAGGGGGTTGGACTAGATGACCTCCAAGATCCCTTCCAACTCTGTTACTCTGTTAAAAAGGGAAGAGGGCTGCTATGTTCTTATCCTGAACGTCGCCAGAGGGAAAAGGGGAGATGGGTGCTCGGGAGATCGTCTTTTCTGCAGCATTTGGGAATATTGATTGATTGATTGGTGCTTTCAATTGCAATCGAATGAATTGTAATTTCATCAGGGCAGGAATTTTCGTTTTCTCTCCTGATAATTATACAAGAAGAAACAGAGGGCAGCTATGTGGATGCTACACCAGTGTTTGTCAAATGTGGTAAATTTAAGATGCATGGACTTCAGGCTCCCAGAATTCCCCCAGCTAGCAAATGTGGACTTCAACTCCCAGAATTCCCCCGGCCAACAAATGTGGACTTCAACTCCCAAAATTCCCTCAGCCAACAAATGTGGACTTCAACTCCCAGAATTCCCTCGCCCACCAAATATGGACTTCAACTCCCAGAATTCCACCTGCCAGTAAATGTGGACTTCAACTCCCAGAATTCCCCCCAGCCAGCAAATGTGGACCAACTCCCAGAAGTCCCCCAGTCAACAAAAGTGGACTTCAAATCCCAGAATTCCCACGACCAACAAATGTGGACTTCAACTCCCAGAATTACCCCAGCCAATAAAAGTGGACTTCAACTCCCAGAATTCCCCCAGCCAACAAAAGTGGACTTCAAATCCCAGAATTCCCTTGGCTAACAAATGTAGACTTCAACTCCCAGAATTCCCTCGGCTAACAAATGTGGACTTCAACTCCCAGAATTCCCACGACCAAAAAATGTGGACTTCAACTCCCAAAATTCCCCCTGCCAGCAAATGTGGACTTCAACTCCCAGAATTGGTGCTTTTTCTGACAGGGTTGATCCGATGGGAATTGGGCAGAAACTCATCCTGGCTCCTGTTCCCACATTCTGGAAACCCTGGAAGGTGCAAATTCCTCTATTTTTAGCTCTCCTCCGGCCAGCAGGTAAAGGCATATTTATTTCGCTTGCAATTCAACTGAAAATGAAATCATTTCTATTGCAGCTTCTAAACGGACTGTTTTAAGCGGTTTTGACTAGACACAGATAATGATCGAATCTGCAGGATTAACTCATTTCCTAAGGGCAGCCGAGTTCACCAAAGCATAAATTATCCATATGTTGTGTCCACCTAACACTCCAAAACACAAAACAAAATGAAAGCCCTGACTGAAGTTAAAGCAACACAACTGTCAGGTTTCAAACTGACCTGAATTAAGTGGGTTTACAACAAGAGTCTTCAACCTTGGTCCCCTTTAAGACTTGTGGACTTCAACTCCCAGAATTCCTCAGCCAGCCCCTCAACTTTAGCCACTTTAAGACTTGTGTACTTCAACTCCCAGAATTCCTCAGCCAGCCCCTCAACCTTGGCCCCTTTAAGACTTGTAGACTTCAACTCCCAGAATTCCTCAGCCAGCCCCTCAACCTTGGCTACTTTAAGACTTGTGGACTTCAATTCCCAGAATTCCTCAGCCAGCCCCTCAACCTTGGTCCCCTTTAAGACTTGTGGACTTCAACTCCCAGAATTCCTCAGCCAGCCCCTCAACCTTGGTCCCCTTTAAGACTTGTGGACTTCAACTCCCAGAATTCCTCAGCCAGCCCCTCAACCTTGATCCCCTTTAAGACTTGTGGACTTCAACTCCCAGAATTCCTCAGCCAGCCCCTCAACCTTGCCACTTTAAGACTTGTGGACTTCAACTCCCAGAATTCCTCAGCCAGCCCCTCAACCTTGCCACTTTAAGACTTGTGGACTTCAACTCCCAGAATTCCTCAGCCAGCCCCTCAACCTTGGCTACTTTAAGACTTGTGGACTTCAACTCCCAGAATTCCTCAGCCAGCCCCTCAACCTTGCCACTTTAAGACTTGTGGACTTCAACTCCCAGAATTCCTCAGCCAGCCCCTCAACCTTGGCTACTTTAAGGCTTGTGGACTTCAGCTCCCAGAATTCCTCAGCAGCCCCTCAACCTTGGCTACTTTAAGACTTGTGGACTTTAACTCCCAGAATTCCTCAGCCAGCCCCTCAACCTTGGCTACTTTAAGGCTTGTGGACTTCAGCTCCCAGAATTCCTCAGCCAGCCCTGAGGGCTGGCTGAGGAATTCCGGGAGTTGAAGTCCACAAGTCTTAAAGTGGCCAAGGTTGAAGACCCTTGTTCACGATGTCTTTTCTCTCTTTTTAAGAGTTATTTCAATCCAGCAGCTAAAAAGTGTGGGCATATCAGTCATCCTTCCCCACCAAGGAGCCTGGGACTACATCTCCCAGAATCCCCGGCTTGGAGGGGCGAGCCCCTGCGGTAGAATGGCTCTGGAGAATGAGTCCTTGACTTATGACCCAAATTTCTGTTGTTAAGTGAGACAGCTGTTAAGTGAGTCTTGCTCCTTTTTACGACCTTTCTTCCCACGGTTGTTAAGTGAATCACTGCAGTTGTAAAGTGACTCAAGTAGTTGTTAAGTGAATCTGGCTTCCCCCATTGACTTTTGCTTGTCAAAAGGTCGCAAGAGGAATCCCACGTGACCCCCCAGGACGTTGTGACCGTCATAAATATGAATCCGTTGCCAAGCATTCGAATGCTGCAACGGTTGTAAGTGTGAAAACGGTCATAAATTACTTTTTTCAGTGCCGTAGTAACTCTGAACGGTCACTAAGCGAGTGTTGTAAATCAAGGAGTAGCTGTAGGGGCATCTGATTTGCCCAAATCAATTCCCAGAGATGCTTCGCAGCTTGTCAGGGAGAAGCACAGGCTCTACAACTCAACACAGGCTTCACAACCGGCACAGGCCTCACAACTCGGCACAGGCTTCACAACTCGACATAGGCTTCACAACCCGGCACAGGCTTCACAACTCAGCACAGGCTTCACAACTCAATACAGGCCTCACAACTCAGCACAGGCTTCACAACTCTATAGGCCTCACAACTCGGCACAGGCTTCACAACTCGGCACAGGCTTCACAAGTCGGCACAGGCTTCTCAGCTCAACACAGGCTTCACAACTCAGCACAGGCTTCACAACTCAGCACAGGCTTCACAACTCGCTGCTGCCAAACCATGGCTGTTTATTTATTTAGCCACAAACACAGTCATCCTTTGTGTGACACACAGCCAGGCCTGGCGCCCGGCAGGGCCGGATCCGTGGGCCGGGAGGAAGCGGGCAAGATAATGAAACCGGGGCGTGTTTTGCCTTTCGGCACCCCTTCACTTTCACCGGCCCTTAGGAGGAATTCTGAGCGTGGAGTCACCTGGTGGCACCCTTTTCCGACCCACAACTTGGATCCCCAAACCTAGAAGATATTCATAGGGGGGGAGGGGGGACTTGGATGCGTGTGGGACAATCTGCAAAAAGTCAAAAGTGTTTTTGTCCCTGGGGAAAGCCGGACAATTTATTCAACTTGAAGACGGAGTTGAACAAACGTAAAGAAGAAGCAGGAATGTAACTTCCACTCTCTGGTTTCACAACAAGAACATCAAAGTATTCCAGTATCTCAGGGGCTGCCCCAAAGAAGAGGAAGTCAAGCTATTCTCCAAAGTGCCTGAAGGCAGGACAAGAAGCAACGGATGGAAACTCATCAAGGAGAGAAACAACCTGGAATTAAGGAGAAACTTCCTAAACTTCCTAACAGTGAGGACAATTAACCAGTGGAACAGCTTGCCACCAGAAGCTATAGGTGCTCTCACTGGAGGTTTTCAAGAAGAGAATAGACAGTCATCTGAAATGGTATAGGTTCTCCTACTTGAGCGGCAGGCTGGACTAGAAGACCTCCAAGGTCCCTTCCAGCTCTATTCTATTCTAACGCGCTGAGATGGCTAAATGCAAGCTTTTTGCCTCTGAGCTGAGCTTTTTTCCTTTCTCGGCCGTGATTGTGTCTCCAAATGGTTTGGATCATTTCCAACCTAGTTGCCATTTGCCGTGGGGGGGGGCAGTTAAGGTACTGTGAAAAGGCCCAAGATCCTGCACCATGACTATCCCTTAAATAGGAGCCAGCCGTGTGCTGCAGCTGCCAAAAAAGCAGAATAGAATAGAATAGAATAGAATAGAATAGAATAGAATAGAATAGAATAGAATAGAATAGAATAGAATAGAATAGAATAGAATAGAATAGAATAGAATAGAATAACAGACTTAGAAGGGATCTTGGAGGTCAGCTAGACTAAAATAGAATGCAGAATAGAATAGAATAGAACAGAGCAAATAATAGAATAGAATAGAATAGAATAGAATAGAATAGAATAGAATAGAATAGAATAGAATAGAATAGGATGGGATGGGATGGGATGGGATGGGATGGGATGGGATGGGATGGGATGGGATAGAACAGAACAGAACAGAATAGAATAGAACAGAACATAACATAATTATGGGATAGAATAGAATAGAATGGAATGGACTGGAGTGGAGTAGAACAGAACAGAACAGAGTAGAATAGAATAGAGCTGGAAGGGACCTTGGAGGTCTTCTAGTCCAACCCCCTGCTCCAGCAGGAAACCTTACACCATTGCAGACAAATGGTTCTCCAGTCTCTTCTTAAAAACTTCCAGTGTTGGGGCATTTGCAACTTCTGGAGGCAAGGAGTTCCACTGGTTGATTTTTCTCACTGTCGGGAAGTTTCTCCTTAGTTCCAGGTTGCTTCTCTCCTTGATCAGTTTCCATCCGTTGCTTCTTGTCCTGCCTTCAGGCGCTTTGGAGAATAGCTTGACTCCCTCTTCTTTGGGGCAGCCCTGAGATACTGGAAGACAGCTATCCTGTCCCCCCTTGTCCTTCTCTTCATTAAACCAGACATAGCCAAGTCCAGCAATCGTTCCTTATATGCTTTAGCCTCCAGTCCCCTAATCCTCTTCTCTGCACTCTTTCTAGAGTCTCAACATCTTTTTTAACAGTGTCCCAGAGGAATAGAAATTGGCAAGACGACAGATGTGTCTGTAACAATCCATTCATTTCTTGCAACTGCTTCCGGTCATCTTGTGTCCACCTCCCTTTGGAAGCAGAGAGGTGATGATGACAGCTTCACAGTAATTGTGATCCCAGAACAATGATCCCAGAATGCTAGCTTAAGGGCCCAGCAGGTTTACGAGGGGTCCTTGGTGCACTCTGAGCTTGGTGCTTTTCTTGCAGAGATTATATGACCCAACTAGGTTACATCATCAGTGCTAGAAGGGAGTGGAGTTTGTGGAAGGGGGGAGGAGGAGGATGAGGAGGAGAAGGAGTATGGGGTCCTTGGTGCTCTCTGAGCTGGGTGGTTTTCTTGCAGACATTCATGATCCAACTAGGTTACATCATCAGTGCTAGAAGGGAGTAGGGTTTGTGGAAGGGGGGAGGATGAGGAGGAGAAGGAAGAGGAGGAGGAGGAGAGTAGTAGGAGGAGGAGGAAGAGAAGGAGTATGGGGTCCTTGGTGCTCTCTGAGCTGGGTGGTTTTCTTGCAGAGATTTTATGACCCAACTAGGTCACATCATCAGTGCTAGAAGGGAGTGGGGTTTGTGGAGGGGGGGAAAGGAGGAGGAGGAGGGGCTGGACTAGAAGATCTCCAGGTCCCCTCCAACTCTCTTATTCTGAAACATATTAAGGACAGATCCCACCAAGAACTAAGGAGAAATTTCCTGACAGTGAGAACAGTTAACCCGTGGAACCACTTGCTTCTAGAAGTTGTGGGTGCTCCATCACTGGAAGTTTTTAAGAAGAGACTGGACTGTCATTTGTCTGGAATTGTACAGGGTCTCGTGCTTGAGCGGGGGGGGGGGGGGGGGGGCGGACTAGAAGACCTTCACAGTCCCTTCCAATACTGTTATTCTATTAGACTCAGAAGTCCTTGCTTATTCGATTGACTACATATTATTTATAGTTCCTCAAGGCCATTTTAGATCTCCCCGTATCCTCAGGAAAGCAAATTAAAAACCCAAATTATTGGGGTGTCTCCCCCCACGGCCTTCTCTTTCGCTCCACATGAAAGAGGCAGCTGAAGTTTGAGCTACAGCATCAGCACTGCACCACAAGGACCCCAGGGCTCAGAGTGCCCCCTCCCCAGAAACACACCTGAAGGAAATAAAAGTTATTCTTTTAATAATTGTAGAAATGTAATGCCATGATATGAAACTGTCTCTTTAGTACAAATGTAACACTGTAACACAAAGGTAACAATGCAATGCCAATATATGACCAAATGTTTACTATTTCCTGCCTAAAAAAATTCCTCCAGACACAGGAACTTACACTTTGAGTAGAAATCCTACTATTGAAAGAGGGGGATTTTGACCCAAGGTGAGAATTACAAATAAACAAGATAACAGCAGATGGACGGAAGAGGTCAGGTAAACAAAGTACAACTTCGGAGTACATCTATAAAGATGAAAGAGCTGCTTAGATGTGACATGCATTGTAGGGGTATAAAATGCAGATCTTGAAACCAGGCCAGTGCGTTCCTGGAACCCAATCCATAGGGAAGGATCCAGGGGGCCGTGTTTGCAAACGCTCCTCTCTTCTATTCTTTCTGTTTTCTCTTTTATTCTGTTTCTGTTATTCTCCAATAAACCTTTGTTTTGTTAACCAGACTTGTCTTCGTATTGTGAGTATCAAAATTTGGGTTTTTTACATCTCACACACCCCTGCCTCCCTCTGCCTCTCAGCCACTGTCTGATGGTCAAGGAAACCCCAGATGTAATTCAACAGGCAGCACCATGCAGATGACTTAAACCAGGGGTCTTCCAGCTTGGCCCTTTGATGACTTGCGGACTTCAACGCCCAGAATTCCTCAGCCAGGCACACATTCTGGGAGTGGAAGTCCACAAGTCATCAAAGGGCCAAGTTGGAAGACCGCTGACCTAAAGCCAAGAGCTGAAGGAGGCCACAGAAGGGAGAGGAGGAGAAGGAATCCCACCCTTTGGACCCTGAATGGTGGAATCCGCCCTGGTAGGCCAGGAGGAAATCTTCTGGAGAAGAATGGCAGGTAGTGAGAGAGACCCAGGTCTTCTCCTTCTCCTGCTCTTCTGAGGAAGACCGGGCCAGATGGGTGGAAACTGCCCTTCCTGGTCCTGGGAATTCCAGAATGTGGCATCCCAACAGCTCCAGCTAAGGAGGCTTCCCTGGCTTGGCCCCATCCATCCTTTGGGTTGGTTCTCCTGCTTGCAACCAGCCCCGAAGCCCAGACACTCACCATCGCCTTCCACTTTCTCGGGGCTTCGGCTCCAGACGATCTGACGGCTCTTCAGCCGGACTTGGAAGCTCCTGCGTTCCGGCCGCTGAGACTTCTTCTGGTAGAACAAGGTCAGGACGGTGCCCACCTCCAAGCAACTGAGGACCTGGGCCAGGTCTGCCCCGTTGGCGGCCTCCATCCGGGAGGGGTCTTCCGGGAAGCCATTGGTGGTGCTGTTCAGCCTGGAGAGGGACATCTTTCAGCACATGGCCTGGCGGGGGGTGGTGGGGTCCTGGCACCGGGGGTCTCCTCCGAGGTGGCTTCAGAGGGTGAGGGTGGTGCCCTTCAGTGCCCTGGAGGAGAATTTTGGAAGATTGGTCATCTTACATATGAAAGGGAGAAAGAGAGAAAGAGGGAGGTAGGGAGAGACGAGATAGTGAAGGAAGGAGGGAGGGAGGGAGGGAGGGAAGGAGGGAGGAAGGAAGGAAGGGAGAGAGAGGGAGGGAGACACAAAGAGGGGGAGGATAGGAAGACTCGGCAGGAGGGATGAGAGAGAGAGAGAGAGAAGAAAGGGAGGGAGGGAGGGAGGGAGGAAAAGAGAGAGAAAGAGAAGGAGGAAAGGGAAGGAATCAGGAGAAAGAGAAGGGAGGAAGGCAAGGAAAGTGGAGAGAAAGAGAAGGAAAGGAGAAGAGAGAGAAAGGTAGCAAAGGAAGGTACGGTAAGGAAGGAGGGGAGAAAGAGAGACAGGGAAAGGAGGAAGGAAAGAAAGAAGGAAAGAAAGAAAGAAAGAAAAGAAAGAGAAGGAAGGGAGGGAAAGGGAAAGAAGGAAAGGAAGAAAGAAAGAAAGAAAGAAAGAAAGAAAGAAAGAAAGAAAAGGAAGGGGGAGAAAGGGAAGGAAGGAAAGGAAGGAGGAGAGAGAGAAGGAAGACGGAAGGAAGGAAAGAAAGAAAGAAAGAAAGAAAGAAAGAAAGAAAGAAAGAAAGAAAGAAAAGAAAGGGAGAGAAAGGGAAGGAAGGAAAGGAAGGAGGAGAGAGAGAGAGACAGAAGAAAGGAAGGGAGGGAGGGAGGGAGGAAAAGAGAGAGAAAGAGAAGGAGGAGAGAAAGGGAAGGCAGGAAGGTGTGGTAAGGAAGGAAGAGAAGGAGGGAAGAGAGAGAGAAAAGAAGGATGCAAGGAAAGGAAGCAGGAGAAAGAGAAAGAGAAGGGAGGAAGGCAAGGAAAGTGGAGAGAGAGAGAGAGAGAAAGAGAAGGAAAGGAGAAGAGAGAGAAAGGTAGCAAAGGAAGGTACGGTAAGGAAGGAGGGAAGAAAGAGAGACAGGGAAAGGAGGAAGGAAAGGAAGCAGGAAAGAAAGAAAGAAAAGAAAGAGAAGGAAGGGAGGGAAAGGGAAAGAAGGAAAGGAAGGAGGAGAGAGAGAGAGAGAAGGAAGGAAGGAAGGAAGAAAGAAGGGAAAGAAAGGGAAGGAAGGAAAGGAAGCAAGAGAGAGAGAAGGAAGAAGGAAAGAAAGAAAAGAAAGAGAAGGGAGGGAAAGGGAAAGAAGGAAAGGAAGGAGGAGAGAGAGAGAGAAAAGAAAGGAAGGAAGGGAGGAAAGAAGGAAGAAAGGAAGGAAGGAAGGCAGGAAGGGAAAGAGAGCCGGGCGATACGCACCTCCTCGATCCTTCACGGGAGCATCTCTCCCCTCCGGGGGGGGGTTGTGGGGGGGGGGGAAGCAACCGGCTCCCTGCTGGGCCCGTGGGGAGAGGGCGCCGGAGGGGGGCCAGCCGGGCACCGGCTCGCATCAGACCGACCGACCGACCGACCGTCCAGCGGCTGCCTTAGCGGGGGCGGGCGGGGGTCTCGGCGGCGGCGGCGGAGGCTCCGTCTCTCCGGGCAGCGGCGGCGGCTGCAATGGACGCGGGGAGGAAACGCCGCGGCGCCCAGCCGGAAAGACT
Source organism: Crotalus helleri (assembly GCA_024509115.1). NCBI lineage: Eukaryota > Metazoa > Chordata > Lepidosauria > Squamata > Viperidae > Crotalus > Crotalus helleri. Next base: position 4,142,646 of record JAKSXO010000035.1, on the reverse strand, counting down.
CGGGAGGAAGGGAGGAATTTGGGGAAGGGAGGAGCGGAGGAGGAGGAGGAGGAGGAGGAGAGAAAAGCGGGGAGGGGGGAGGGCAGCGGCGGAGGGCGACCCCTGGAGGAGGCCGGAGAGCCTGCAGCCGCCCGGCCAGCGGTGCCCAGATGCGCAGGAGAAGCGGGTCACGGCCGGCCTCGGCTTCCCCGGCGCCTGGAGGGGCTAAGAAGGCGCGGGGAGGAGGGGAGGGGTCTTTGCAGCCCTCCCCCCGGGAGTCACCGGGAGGGGGCCGCCCCAGCTCTGAGCCTCGCCCCCCCCACCTTGAGGAAGGCTGCCAGGGGGTTGGACTAGATGACCTCCAGGGTCCCTTCCAACATCATCATCATCATCATCATCATTATTATTATTATTATGGATCATCGCACAGTCAGCCAGATGTTCAGACTGGATTTGGCATTTTGTCTACCTATCGAGTCCTTACCCAGGACCTGGGATAGGCAGATGTGGATGTTTGATGGTATTACAGGTATCGTCGCAGGATGGAAGCAGTTCCTAGTAAGGCCGCCTTTTGCAATTGACTAATAGCGAATTTGTCAATGCCGATGGTGTTCAAGTGGTGCTCCAGTTGTTTTGGGATTGCACCCAAGGAGCCTATGACTATTGGTACTACCCTTGCTTGCTTTTGCCACAGTCATTACTATTATTATTATTATTATTATTATTATTATTATTATTATTATTATTATGGATCATCACACAGTCAGCCAGATGTTCAGACTGGATTTGGCATTTTGTCTACCTATCGAGTCCTTACCCAGGACCTGGGATAGGCAGATGTGGGTGTTTGATGGTATTACAGGTATCGTCGCAGGATGGAAGCAGTTCCTAGTAAGGCCGCCTTTTGCAATTGACTAATAGCGAATTTGTCAATGCCAATGGTGTTCAAGTGGTGCTCCAGTTGTTTTGGGATTGCGCCCAAGGAGCCTATGACTATTGGTACTACCCTTGCTTGCTTTTGCCACAGTCTTTCTATTTCTATTTGTAGGTCTTTGTATTTTGTTATCTTCTCCAGTTCTTTCTCGTCTATTCTGCTGTCTCCAGGCACTGTCACATCCACTATCCAGACTTTTTTGTCTTTCTTATCGACAATTGTTAAGTCTGGGGTGTTATGTTGCAGGTGCTTGTCTGTTTGAATTCTGAAGTCCCAGAGCAGTTTAATTTGATCATTTTCTATGACTTTCTCTATTTTATGATCCCACCAGTTCTTGCTTACAGGCAAATGATATTTTTTGCAGATCTTCCAATGCACCACTGTTGCTACTTTGTCATATTATTATTATTATTATTATTATTATTATTATTATTATTATTATTATTATTATTATAAGCCCCCTTCCTCCCAAAAATGGGGGCTTGGAAGATCTCCCCCGCTCTGGAAAAAAATTGCTGGGCTTGAGCGGGGTGCAGTGCAGTGGCACCCCTCTTTTCCCCTTGCAAGGGGTGACCTTTTAGGTTGCCCCCAGCTCAAACCGAGAGTTCCTGGCCAACCCCTCCCTCTCCTTTGGGGCAGCCCCTGAGATACTGGAAGGCTGCTATCATGTCCCCATCCAGCCAGGTCCAGAGCTGCCCGTTGGTCCAGGGATCTCCTTGGGGTCAGCTGTCCCTTGGAGGTCTCCAGAGTCCAAGGTCTTTGGCTTCCATGCTTGACCCAGAAGGTCTGAAGTGCTGCGTCGGCCCCAAGACCATTTCCTGACCAGCCTTGTCCTCCTTCTGCTTCTCCAATGGGCCTCTGGAGAAGCCCACCAGGTAGAGATCAATCAATCGATCAATCAATCAGATTAGAACTGGAAAGGACCTTGGAGGTCTTCTAGTCCAACCCTCTGCTCAAGCAGGAGAAACTGTACCATTTCAGACAAGTGACTGTCCCGTTTCTTATCTTAAAAACTTCCAGTGTTGGAGCATTCACAATTTCTGGTGGCAAGCTGTTCCACTGGTCCTCACTGTCAGGAAATTCCTCCTTAGTTCCAGGTTGCTTCTCTCCTTGATGAGTTTCCGTCCGTTGCTTCTTCTCCTGCCTTCAGGCGCTTTGGAGAATAGCTGGACCTCCTCTTCTGCCTTGTGGCAGCCCCTCAGATACTGGAACGCTGCTATCGTGTACACCTAGTCCTTCTTTTCTCTAGACTGGCCATCCCCAATTCCTGCAACCGTTCTTCGTATGTTTTAGTCTCCAGGCCTTTAATCGTCCTAGCTGCTCTTCTCTGCACTTTTTCCAAAGTCTCCTTTTTTGTGATGTGGTGACCAAAATTAGCTGCAGTATTCCAGATGTGGTCTTACTAGGGCAGCGGTTCTCAACCTGTGGATCGGGACCCCATTTGGGGTCGAATGACCATTTCACGGGGGTCGCCAAACAACGCAGTCCGCCATTTTTTCCCCCTTTTCCTTAGCTGTGCTACTCCCTTTTATTCTATTGGCTTTTGAAAGCCAATAGAATAGACTCTCTTGAATAGAGTCTAATTCTATTGGCTTTCCAAAGCCAATAGGAATGGTCCAGGCTGTCTCTGCCCTGCTGAGCCCGCCAAAAGTCCCATTCTGCAAACGGTGCTGCACCAGTTGAGTAGTCCTCGACTTACGACCGGTTGAGTAGTTCTCGACTTACGACCGGTTGGGGGGGTCGCGGCATTAAAAAGGTTGAGAACCACTGTACTAGGGTTTTATAAAGCGGTACTAATACTTCACATGATCTTAATTCTGTGCCTCTGTTTATACAACCCAGGATTGTGTTAGCTTTTTTGGCTGCTGCTGCACACGGCTGGCTCGTGTTTAAGGGATCGTTCACTAGGACTCCAAGGTCCATCTCACAAAAATATGTTTTTAAGCCAGGTCTCGCCCAATCTGTACTCTACCTTTGGTTTTTCCCACCCAGGTGTAAAATCTTACTTTTCTCCACATTAAATATCATTTTGTTAGACAGGGCCCATGGTTCAAGTCTGTCAAGATCTTTTTGGATCTTGAGCTTTTCTTCTGGGGTGATGGCTACTCCTGCCAGCTTAGTGTTGTCTGCATGACCAAATGATCAGATCTACATCCAACTTCTGGCCTCACGTGCATCTGACGTGATGGACAGGACGTGCCCCGTCCTTTCATAAAGGATCTAGCTTGGGACCCTGTGAATTGGTCTACTCTACACCCAGTGCAAAGCCATCATGTAGTTATAAATCACACCTGCTACACAAGCCATAACATTGTGACCCTGGGAATCTTTTGACAGCTGGAGACCGCTACGAACTCTTCGGGTAGTTGAAGGCTACAAGGATTGAGTGGATAGTGCAAAGTGACTTCAGGTGGAAGAAAGATTGGAGCCTTATCTTATAAAGCTCTTTAAGTTTCCCCAACACAAGCAGCCAGGAACAAAGTCCAAGTAAACAGCAAGGTGGAAGGGCAGAAGTGTTAGGAAATGGAATAGAATAGAGCTGGAAGGGACCTTGGAGGTCTTCTAGTCCAGCCCCCTGCTCAAGCAGGAGAATCTACACCATCTCAGACAGGTGAATGTCTAGTCTCTTCTTAAAAACCTCCAGTGATGGAGCGCCCACGATTTCTAGTGGCAGGCTGATCCACTGGTTGATTGTCCTCACTGTCAGGAAGTTTCTCCTTAATTCCAGGTTGCTTCTCTCTTTGATCAGCTTCCATCCCTTATTTTTCGTCCTTCCATCTGGTCCTTTGGAGAATAATTGGACACCCCCCCCTCTTCCTTATGGCAGCCCCTCAAATACTGGAACGCTGCTATCCTGTCTCCCCTATTTCTTGGTTTCTTTAGACCAGCCAAACCCAAGTCCCACAGCCGTTCGTATGTTTTAGCCTCCAGGCCTTGGATCATCCTAGTTGCTCTTTGAATTTTCTCCAAACTCTCAACATCTTTTTTGTGATATGGTGACCAAAATTGGCTGCCGTATTCCAGGTGTGGCCTCACTAGGGTTTTATAAAGCGGTAATAATACTTCATGTGATCTTGATTCTATATGAAATGTCTGCAAGCCCCTGAGATATTGGAAGACTGCTATCATGTCACCCCTCGTCCTTCTCTTCAAGTTGAAGTCCACCAGTCATAAACCGGCCTAAGCTTAGGCCAGAGGTAGGCAACCTTGTCTCTTTTATGACTCGTGGACTTCAACTCCCAGAATTCCTGAGCCAGCCACGCTGAGGGGAAAGGAAGAGGTTTCCAAGCTGAGCCAGGCTGGCTCAGGAATTCTGGGAGTTGAAGTCCACGAGTTATAAAAGAGCCAAGGTGGCCTATCCCTGGCCTAGCACAAGGGTGTCCAGCCTTCAAGACTGGTGAACTTCAACTCCCAGAATTCCTGAGCCAAAATGGCTCAGCTTGGAAACCTCTCCCTGTCCCCTCAGCATGGCTGGCTCAGGAATTCTGGGAATTGAAGTCCACGAGTCATAAAAGAGCCAAGGTTGCCTACTCCTGTTCTAAATGAATGAACAAACAAACATTTGGTTTATGAGAAGGTATCTTGGTCCTGCTTCCCCGATTACAACCCAGTTCCACCTGCTTTGGGTCTCGTTGCTGGGGCAGCCACAGCGATGGCGAGGTTGCCATGGCGCTTTAGGATTCCAGATCTTTCGAAAGCTCACCGTTCTCATCTCCTTCACCAACTGATGTAGACCAGGACAGCTGTGGTCTTGCTTTCTCCAGGTGGGAATCTTCTCCAAAGGTGGGAAAGAAGTAAGGCTGGTGAGAGCAAGCCCAATTTTGATGGTGCCATCCTTTCTGGAGAAGCTGTTTCTAGAAAAGCTGATCGGGGACTTGACGCCAAAACAAATAATGGTTGTAGGAATTGGGTACGTCTACTTTAATGAGGAGAAGGACTGGGGGTGGCATGAGAGCAGCCTTCCAATGTCTCAGGGGTTGCCCCAAAGAAGAGGGAGTCAAGCTATTCTCAAAGGCAAGAAGCAACAGATGGAAACTCATCGAGAGAAGCAATCTGGAATTAAGGAGAAATTTCCTGATAGATAAAACAATGAATGAGTGGAACAACCTGCCTCCAGAAGCTGTGAATGCTCCAACACTGGAAGCTTTTAAGAAGAGACTGGACAGCCATTTGTGTGAAATGGTATAGGGTTTCCTGCCTGAGCAGGGGGTTGGACTAGATGACCTCCCAGGTTATTCTGCTTCACATGTTCACTATAGTTCAGTAGAGGAAGGATGGAGTAAAGGGAAGGATGAAGGACTGCAGGGAAAGAGTAAGAGACTCACGCTATTTATCTTGTCCACTTTATACAGATGTCTAGGCCAGGGGTAGGCAACCTTGGCTCTTTCATGGCTCGTGGACCAACTCCCAGAATTCCTCAGCCAGCATGGGTCAGCTTGGAAACCTCTCCCTTTCCCCTCAGCATGGCTGGCTCAGGAATTCTGGGAGTTGAAGTCCACGAGTCATGAGGGGGCCATAGTTCCCCCATGTTGGCTCAGGAATTCTGGGAGTTGAAGTCCGCGAGTCATAAAAGAGCCAAGGTTGCCTACCCCTGTCCTAAGTCCTCCTGTTCTAAGCAGTGAGCCTCTGAGACCAGGGATAGGCAACCATGGCTCTTTTATGACTCATGGACTTCAACTCCCAGAATTCCTGAGCCAGCATAGGGGAACTATGGCCCTCTCATGACTGGTGGACTTCAACTCCCAGAATTCCTGAGCCAGCCTGGCTCAGCTTGGAAACCTCTCCCTTTCCCCTCAGCATGGCTGGCTCAGGAATTCTGGGAGTTGAAGTCCACGAGTCATAAAAGAGCCCAGGTGGGCTAACCCTGCTCTAGGTAAATACAGACAGAACACGATGTTCAGAATAGCTTTCATCATCCGTGTGGTCCACACTGACCTATTCCATTGAACAAGGTGTTCATCTAATGGAAGACGATCCACCAGGCCCAAAAGAAGAAGAGGGGACATCCTTTTTGGCAAAATGTGCCTCTTCCAAATGGGGGTCCTTGCTGAACTCTGAGTGTTGGTTGTTTTCTTGCACATTTCACAAGCCAAACTAGGTAACAGCATCAGTGCTAGAAGAGAGTGCTTCTACCACTCCTTTATAATACTGATGGTGTTATCTGGTTTGGTAATGAAACGTCTACAAGAAAATAACTAAGCTCAGAGAGCACCAAACAGTCCTCCTCCTCCTCCTCCTCCTCCTCCTCCCACAAACCCCACTCCTTTCTAGCACTGATGTTGTTACCTAGTTGGGTAATGAAACGTCTGCAAGAAAACCACCCAGCTCAGAGGGCACCAAGGACCCCACAGTCCTCCTCCTCCTCCTCCTCCTCCTCCTCCTCCTCTCCGCAAACCTAACTCCCTTCTAGCACTGATGATGTTACTTAGTTTGGTAATGAAATGTCTGCAAGAAAACCACCAACCTTAGAGAGCACTAAGAACCCACAATCCTCCTCCTCTTCCTCCTCCCCCTCCTCCTCCTCCTCCTCCTCCTCCTCGTCTCCACAAACCCCACTCCCTTCTAGCACTGATGCTATTACATAGTTGGGCAATGAAACATCTGCAAGAAAACAATCAAGCTCAGAGAGCACAAGGACCCCACAGTCGTCGTCCTCCTCCTCCTCCTCCTCCTCCTCCTCCTCCTCTCCACAAACCCAACACCCTTCTAGCCCTGATGCTGTTACCTAGTTGGGCAAGAAACGTCTGCAAGAAAACCACCCAGCTCAGAGAGTGCCTGGAACCCCTCATTTCAACCATGTGCTACCAATGTTCTCCATTCTTCCAAACAAGAGTGAGTGTCATTTACGTCTTCCTTCCTTCCTTCCTTCCTTCCTTCCTTCCTTCCTTCCTTCCTTCCTTCCTTCCTTCCTTCCTTCCTCCTTTTTCTTCTTTATTTTTTGCCTAGGTCAACACATTAAATTTGTCGAGAGAGGGAAGATGTTCTTATTGCGCCTGGAAGAAAACGTCTGAGGTCTTCGTGGCGCTGTCGACCTTTCCCTGTCTCACGACCAGCTCCTCCGCTTTCTTCCCCTCCAAAGTTCCCTTCGTCTCTTGAGAGAGGAACTCTGGGCGGTTCTTTCCACGCCTGCAGAAGAAGAAGACCTGAGGAGGGGGTCTTCCAAATGTCCAGCAAGACAGACAAGGTCAACCCATGGATGGACAAGACCCAATCCATTTGGGACTCTTTGGGAGACCGTGTTGGGTGTTAAACCGGACCTTCTTCTTTCCCTGGATGACCAAGTCGTCCGTTCTCGGGAAGCCAAGTTGGAGAAGATGTCCGGGCCAAATGGTACCGCTTCGGGAGAATTGGTAGAAGCCCTGGGCCTACTGGATCAGAAGGCACCTGCCCAGGTGCAGGAAGAAAGGAAGAATACAGCCCCCAGTCCCTCTGGAGAAAGAAGGAACTCGTGTTCATCGGTGGTCGTTTCCCCATCCGAGGAGAAGGAAGAAGAAGGCTCCCAGGTACCATAATTTGGGATACGGGATGGGTCTCACTTTTTTGTAATCGGTTCTGTCCCAGCCGACGCATGTCCTTGTTACTTCACAAAGACAACCCCTCTTTTAACAGTAGACTGGAAAATAATAATAATAATAATAATAATAATAATAATAATAATAATAATAATAATTCCATCCTGCGACGATACCTGTAATACCATCAAACATCCACATCTGCCTATCCCAGGTCCTGGGTAAGGACTCGATAGGTAGACAAAATGCCAAATCCAGTCTGAACATCTGGCTGACTGTGCGATGATCAATAATAATAATAATAATAATAATAATAATAGTAATAATAGTAAAGTTGGAAGGGACCTTGGAGGTCATCTAGTCCAACCCCCTGCTCAGGCAGGAAACCCTATACCATTTCGAACAAATGGCTGTCCAGTTTCTTCTTAAAAACTTCTAGTGTTGGAGCATTTACTGCTTCTGGAGGCAGGTTGTTCCACTAGTTAATTGTTCTCACTGTCAGGAAGTTTCTCCTTAGTTCTAGGTTGCTTCTCTCCTTGGTTAGTTTCCACCCGTTGCTTCTTGTCCTGCCTTCAGGTGCTTTGGAGAATAGCTTGACTGCCTCTTCTTTGGGGCAGCCCCTGAGATACTGGAAGGCTGTTATCATGTCCCCCCTCATCCTTCTTTTCATTAAACTAGACATACCCAATTCCAGCAACCGTTCCTTATATGCTTTAGCCTCCAGTCCCCTAATCATCTTTGTTGCTCTTCTCTTCTTTCTAGAGTCTCAGCATCTTTTTTGCATTGCAGTGACCAAAACTGGATGCAGTATTCCAAGTGTGGCCTTACCAAGGCCTTGTAAAGTGGTATTAACACTTCACGTGATCTTGATTCTATCCCTCTGTTAATGCAGCCTAGCACTGTGTTGGCCTTTTTGGCAGCTGCAGCACACGCCTGGCTCATATTTAGGTGATTGTCCACTAGGACTCCGAGGTCCCTCTCACAATTACTGCTATAAACTCCTTTTATTTGAGTTACAGACCTGATAATTGTCCCAGAAAAAACAAAAGCAACAGAACACTTTTCCAACGGAGATAAAACTGAGCGGTAGTCAAACAGGAAATAACTCCCAAGCAAAATAAACAAACCATGATGTCTTGACACTGAAGTTCTTTGCAAACGGTTGCCTCCAGCAAACCAGTCCTGCCCACACGTTCCCTTTTTGTTACGCAGCCCCCAAGGCCTCTTTCTCCTCCTCCCCTGGAGTCGCCCCATTGCCTCCCTCTGTCCTGCTCATGTGACCTGTCTGCGTTTACGAGCGTCTTTGAGGTCTTCCAGCTGTGCTTCCTCCCGACTGAGCTTCCCAGCACAGCTGGCTCTCTGCTCGATCACGAGTGGACGGGCCAGCCTCTTCATTAGTTTGTAAGTCTGGCAGCTCATCAGAGCCTCCCTCCGACTCTGATGGCTCTCCTCCTCCTCCTCCTCCTCCTCCTCCTCCTCCTCTGATTCCCCAGGCTCAATTACTGAGATCACAGGCTGGCACAGAATCGCAACGTAATCTCTGCATTTGTAATTTACGCTTTCTAAGGGGAGCATCCAGACATCGGTTCCTTGCTTCCTTCCAGATCATCATCCCTTAAAGTAGGGATGGAACTGGGCAAAAAAATATGGGACATTGGCCAATGGGTGGGGAACAAACTTTAGAGTCCTTCCCTGTTCTGGAAATAATCTTCTAGAGCAGTATTTCTCAACTTTCAGATATCTGGACTTCGACTCCCAGAATTCCCCAGCCAGCATAGCTGGCTGGGGAATTCTGGGAGTCGAAGTCCACCTGTCTTTTAAGTGCCTACGATTGAGAAAGATGGATGAAAAATACACAGAGTCCTTGGTCGTTCGTTTAGTGACCCTTCAAAGATACAACGGCACTGCAAAAAGGGACTTACGACCGTTCCTCACACTTACGACCGTTGCAGCGTTTCCCCAGTGGTCATGTGATCAAAACCAGCCGCTCGGCAATTGGCTCATATTTATGACGGTTACAGCGTCCCGGGAGGAGGGGGCGTGTCACGCGATCCCCTTTTTGCGTCCCTCCTGTGAGCAAAGTCAACGGAGGGGGAGCCCGATCCGCTTAGCGGCTGTGTGGCTAACGGCAGTGATTGGCTTAACCGCAGTGGCGAGAAAGGCCGTACAACGGGGCAAAATTCCCTGAACAAAATGTTTGACTTAGCAAGACAAGTTTTGGACCGACGTGTGATCGTAAGGGGAAGACTGCTTCCCACCTGCGTCCGTTTAAAAAAATGTTTCTTCCCGTTTTATTGCAGGAGCTGGAAGTCACACCGGGTTGGGCCTCTCCGGTGGACGTCCTGCTGTCCGTGGTGGGTAGCCTGAAGACCTGTGAGACGGCCCTCCTGGACGCAACTGCAGTGAAACTGGCCATGATTTTGCAAAAAGAGAAAACTGATCTGAAGGACAAGGTGACAGGCTCCGTAGAAGTCGGAACCAGCCAGACGATGGGGTCTCAAGAGATTGGACAGCCGTTGGTCTGAAACGGTATAGGGTTTCCGGCCTGAGCAAGGGGTTGGACTAGATGACCTCCAAGTTCTATTCTATTCTATTCTATTCTATTCTATTCTATTCTATTCTATTCTATTCTATTCTTCTCTATGTTCTATTCTATTCTATTCTATTCTATTCTATTCTATTCTATTCTACCATATGTTCTATTCTATTCTATTCCTATTCTACTTTCTATTCTATTCTATTCCCTATACTATTCTACTCTACTCTACTCTACTCTATTATAATAATAATAATAAAGTTGGAAGGGACTAGAAGACCTCCAAGGTCCCTTCCAACTTTATTATTATTATTATTATAGAGTAGAGTAGAGTAGGGAATAGAATAGAATAGAGTAGAATAGAATAGGAAATAGAATAGAATAGAACACGGAATGGAATGGAATAGAAAATATGGAATGGAATGGAATAGAATAGAATAGAATAGAATAGAATAGAATAGAATAGAATAATGAAAGAATGGAATGGAATGGAATGGAATGGAATGGAATAGAATAGAATAGAATAGAATAGAATAGAATAGAATAGAACTGGATGGGACCTTAGAGGTCTTCTAGTCCAACCCCCTGCTCAGGCAGGAGACCGTATATACCAGTGTTTCCCAAACTTGACCATTTTAAGGTATGTGGACTTCAACTCCCAGAATTCCACAGCCAGCAGTGCTGGCTGTGGAATTCTGGGAGTTGAAGTCTGCATGCCTTAAAATTGTCAAGTTTGGGAAACACTGCTATATACCATTTCAGACACATGGTTGTCCAATCTCTTCTTTAAAACCTCCGGTGTTGCAGCATCCACAATTTCTGGAGGCAACTTCTGTTCCACTGGTTAATTGTTCTCACTGTCAGGCCATTTCTCCTTAGTTCTAAGTTGGGTGTCTCTTTGATAAATTTCCATCTGAAGCTTCCTATCCTGCCCTCAGATGCTTTGAAGAATAGGTAGACCCCTCTTTGCTTTGTGGCAGCCCCTCAAATATCGGAAGACTCCTATCATGTCACCCATTGTTCCTTCTTTCCACTAGACTAGGCATCCCCAATTCCAGCCACCGTTCCTTCTATGTTTTAGCCTCCAATCCCCTGATCCTCTCTGTTGCTCTTCTCTGCACTCTTTCCAGAGTCTCAACATCTTTTTTTGTGTATCAGGGTGACCAAAACTGAACACAGCATTCCAAAAGGGATCTGACCAAAGCAGCATAAAGCGGTTCTTCCTAAGTCTTGGACCATCGGTGCTGCTTGAACGTGGTTTCGGAAGAACTCCTGAAGGCTCCTGTAGAACCTCAACATGGTCGCTGCTGAAGTTCCTGATTCCCTTGACTGGTGATCCTTACCCATCTCTCTCTCTTCCATCCTTCAGGTCTCAGAAATAGTGGAATGGCTGTATTGGGAGATCAGCAGCATCCCGGTAGGCAGAGCTCGGAGGGCGGCGTTGAACGTGGTGACTTCTCTAGCAGAGGTGTCTCCTGAAGACGTGGTCTCCAGCCTCTTGAAACACTCCTTGCCCTGCAACGGGTATGACACTGCCGCCTCACGGGCCTGGATTTCAAGAGGGGAGGTCCATAATTAGCATTCCAAGCAACTGGCTTCCAGTCAGTTACCTGTTCCAAAGGTGTTTTCCAGGAGGCAAATGGATTTCCTTGTTTTTCTTCTGAAGACGTTTCGCTTCTCATCCAAGAAGCTTCTTCGGCTCTGACTGGATGGTGGGGAAGGGAAGGATTTATACTCCTTGCAGACACCTGGTCATTTGCCTTCTTTTAGAGGATCGTTGAGGCCACCTGGAGGTTTACCTGTAGTCCTCAGGGTCACCTGAGTGGTGCAAATGGGTGGGGAGCCTTCTTGGAACTGTGTTGTAATTGGAGATAGATGATGTCACATCACACACACACACCCGTTGAGGGAGGGCTATTCAATTTGGAGATAGATAGCCTCTTGGACCCCTCTTTAAAACCAGCGGTCCTCTCTGTCCAGAATGTGGATTTTGATAAATCTCCAGGTGGCCTCAACGATTTTCTAAAAAGATGCAAATGACCAGCTGTCTGCAAGGAATATAAATCCTTCCATTCCCCCGCCATCCAGTCAGAGCTGAAGAAGCTTCTGGGATGAGAAGTGAAACGTCTTCAAAGAAAAACAAGGAAGTCCAGTTGCCTCCTGGAAAAAAAGCACCTTTGGAACAACCAGGGCCTGGATGACTGAGACTCTCCATAAACAATCAATTACCTGTGCCAGGGCTAGACAACCTTGGCTCTTTTATGACTGGTGGACTTCCAGAATTCCTGAGCCAGCCAAGCTGAGGGGAAAGGGAGAGGTTTCCAAGCTGAGCCAGGCTGGCTCAGGAATTCTGGGAGTTGAAGTCCACGAGTCATGAAGGGGCCATAGTTCCCCCATGCTGGCTCAGGAATTCTGGGAGTTGAAGTCCAGACACACCAAGGTTGGGAAGCACTACCTCAGACTGTATTTTTTTCTTCCTAAAGAACAGCAAATTCTTGCCTCAAGAAACAAATATGCTTGGTTAACACAGATTGCCAATAGAATAAAACTTTCTGGATATAGGTCAGGGCTAGGCAACCTTGGCTCTTTTATGACTGGTGGACTTCAACTCCCAGAATTCCTGAGCCAGCATGGCTCAGCATTGGAAACCTCTTCCTTTCTCCTCAGCATGGCTGGCTCAGGAATTCTGGGAGTTGAAGTCCACGAGTCATAAAAGAGCTGAGGTTGCCAACCCCTGCCATAGTGTGACTTTGGAACAGCCACCGGTTATTGTAATTTTGTTTCCTCAAGCCAACCCTCCCTTTATTCCCCCCCCCGCAATTCCCCCTCCCTATAGAGTATGGCAGGCTAACTGCAAACAATGCACAGCGTAGCAGGATAGCGAGGATGTGCGCGCAGCTTGACTTGCACACGTTTAACTGCATGTGTGCAAGCTAGTCTGCCACTTGCACGGCCAGGTTCCAAATAAGCAATGGCCCAGGGGTTGGGGACCCATGTTCTAAGCAATGCAGTTTGGTGTCTGCACAACTGGTCCAGTTTCAGAGCTTTCCTTATCTTCTGAAGAAGCTTCCACAGAATAGAATAGAATAGAATAGAATAGAATAGAATAGAATAGAATAGAATAGAATAGAATAGAAAATATGGAATGGAATGCAACAGAATATGGAATGGAATGGAATGAAATAGAATAGAAGAGAAGAAAATAGAATAGAAGAGAATAGAAAATATGGAATGGAATACAACAGAATATGGAATGGAATGGAATGGAATAGAATAGAATAGAATAGAAAATATGGAATGGAATGCAACAGAATATGGAATGGAATGGAATGGAATGGAATAGAATAGAATAGAATAGAATAGAATAGAATAGAATAGAATAGAATAGAATAGAATAGAATAGAATAGCAATGGAATGGAATGGAATGGAATGGAATGGAATGGAGTAGAGTGGAGTGGAGTGGAGTAGGATAGAGTAGAGCAGGATAGAATAGAGACGGAAGGGACCTTGGAGGTCATCTAGTCCAACCCCCTGCTCAGGCAGGAAACCCTATACCATTTCAGACAAATGGCTGTCCAGTCTCTTCGTAAAAACTTCCAGTGTTGGAGCATTCACCGCTTCTGGAGGCAGGTGGTTCCACTGGTTAATTGTTCTCACTATCAGGAAGTTTCTCCTTAGTTCTAGGTTGCTTCTCTCTCCTTGATTAGTTTCCATCCGTTGCTTCTTGTCCTGCCTTCAGGCGCTTTGGAGAATAGCTTGACTCCCTCTTCTTTGGGGCAGCTCCTAAGATACTGGAAGGCTGCTATCATGTCCCCCCTCGTCCTTCTCTTCGTTAAACTAGACATACGCAATTCCAGCAGCCGTTCCTTGTATGTTTTAGCCTCCAGCCCCCTAATCATCTTTGTTGCTCTTCTCTGCCTTCTTTCTAGAGTCCCAACCTCTTTTTTACATCGCGGTGACCAAAACTGGATGCAGGATTCCAAGTGTGGCCTTACCAAGGCCCTGTAAAGTGGTATTCACCTGAGCTTGACTCTCTCCCTCTGTCGATGTAGCCCAAGGACTGTGCTGGCCCTGCACCCCGTTGCAGCCTGACAAAGCCGGTGGGTGAAGTCCCACCTGTCCACACTTCCCTTTCACAGCACGGCCTCCGAGATGTGGAGGACTCTCTGCGTGGTTCCCGAGACCAACACCAAAGTCCTCTGGCACTTGCTCCGAGAGCTGAAACGGGGAGCCAGCTTGCCTGAACACGGCTGCAGTGTCGGAGACACCGCTGGTTACGAGGAGTCTCTCGCTCCTTTGGCAGTAAGTGTCAGCCCTGCGAGGTAGACCAAAGCAGAGCATGCACAATCCCAGAACTTTGCAAGCATCATTAGAGGTAGTTCTTCACTTACAACCATTCATTTAGCGACTGTCCAAAGTTACAAGGCCACTGGAAAAAGCCATGGGTGACCTGTCCTGGCACCAAAGGCTGTTGCAGGATCCCCAGGGTCCGTGGGATCAAAACGGGGGCATTGGGCAACGGGCGTGTTTTTGCGATGGTTGCAGTGGGCTGAGATCCCGGGATCCCCAACCGGCTTCCCCAAGAGAAAGACTGTGGGTGAAGCAGGACTCCCTTCACAGTGAGCCAGTAGCAACAGCGGTTAGACTTATCTACCGCTCCGTAGTGCTTGTACAGCCCCCTCTAAGTGGTCGGCCTGTTGCACCCCCAACAATCTGGGTCCTCATTTTACCGACCTCGGAAAGACAGAAGGACAACTCAATCTTGAGCCCTGTTAGGATCGAACTCCTGGCAGTGAGCAGAGTTTGCCTGCAATATGGCATTCTAACCACTGGGAGGAAAGGGAGGGAGGGAAGGAAACAAAAAGGCAGGAAGAAAGAAAGAAAGAAAGAAAGGAAGGAAGGAAGGAAGGAAGGAAAGAAAAAGAAAGAAAGAGAAAGAAAGAAAGAAAGAAAGGGAGGGAGGGAGGGGGAGGGAAAGAGGGAGGGAGGGAGGGAGGGAAAGAAGGAAAGAAAAAGGCAGGAAGGAAATACAGAAGGAAGGAGCAGGAGGGAAGGAGGGAGGGAGGAAAAGGGAGGGAGGAAGGAAGGAAGGAAATAGGAAGGAAGGGAAGGAGGGAGGGAGGGATGGATGTAAGGAAGGATCACTGAGGATGTTCCCTAATTATTCCTCCTCCTCCTCCTCCTCCTCCTCCTCCTCCTCCTCCTCCTCCTCCTCCCTTCTAGCACTGATGATGTTACCTAGCTGGGTCATGAAATGTCTGAAGGAAAACAACCAAGCTCAAAAAGCACCAAGGACCCCACAGTCATCGTCGTCCTCCTCCTCCTCCTCCTCCTCCTCCTCCTCCTCCTCCTCCTCCTCCTCCTCCTCCTCCTCCTCCTCCTCCTCCTCCTCCCCCACCTCTCCACAAACCCCACTCCCTTCTAGCACTGATGATGTAACTTAGTTGGGTTGTGAAACTGCCAAGCTGAAAGAGTACCAGGAACCTCTTGGCGTTCTCTCGTTTTTTCTAGGCCCTGAGAGCGCTGGGCGAAATGTTGAAACTCTTCAGCTGCATGGGAGCCATCCAGGGGTTCTACCCAGCCCTCCTCCTGGCCATCCTGACCCAGATCCACTTCCTGGTGCGGCTTCCGGGCTACGGGGATGATGGGGAAGAGGAGGAGGAGAAGAAAGGCCAGATGTGCCAAGCAGCCAACTCCAGCGGCAGGGCGAACAGCCACCACCCCCTCCATGGCAAACAGGTGGCTGCTGAACATGTGAGGTGATTGTATGGGGGAGGCACCCCCTCCTAGTGAAGGGGTGCTTGTCTGGGCTTCTCTCCCTTGACTCTAGTGAAGACAAGGTCCCCCCAAATCCTGTCTCACTCAGAATAGAGCCGGAAGGGACCTTGGAGGTCTTCTAGTCCAGCCCCCTGTTCAAGCAGGAGACCCTGCCCAGACCATTTCAATCAATCAATCGATCGAGCTGGAAGGGACCTTGGAGGTCTTCTAGTCCAGCCCCCTGCTCAGGCAGGAAACCCTACCCCATTTCAGACAAATGGCTGTCCAGTCTCTTCTGAAAAACCTCCAGTGTTGGAGAACCCACAACGTCTGGAGGCAACTTCCGTTCCACTGGTTAATTGTTCTAACTGTCAGGAAGTTTCTCCGTAGTTCTAGGTTGCTTCTCTCCTTGGTTAGTTTCTATCCGTTGCTTCTTGTCTTTGCCTTCAGGCACTTTGGAGACTAGCTTGACTCCCTCTTCTTTGGGGCAGCCCCTGAGATATTGGAACACTGCTATCATGTCTCCCCTGTTTCTTCTTTTCTTTAGACTAGTCCAGGGGTAGGCAACCTCGCCTCTTTTATCACTCGTGGACTTCAGCTCCCAGAATTCCTGAGCCAGCATGGCTCAGCTTGGAAATCTCTCCCTTTTCCCTCAGCACGGCTGGCTCGGGAATTCTGGGAGTTGAAGTCCACCAGTCATAAAAGAACCAGGGTTACCTACACCTGGACTAGCTAGACCCAAGTCCTACAGCCTTCTTCGTATATTTTAGTCTCCAGGCCTTGGATCCTCTTCGTTGCTCTTCTTTGCATTTTTTCCAAAGTCTCAACATCTGTTTTGTAACGTGGTGACCAAAACTGGATGCTGTATTCCAAGGGTGGCCTTACTAAGGCTTTATAAAGCGGTACTAACACTTCACGTGATTTTGATTCTGTGCCTCTGTTTATACAAACCAGGATTGTGTTAGCCTTTTTGGCTGCTACCACATAACTGCTTCCTCATATTTAAGGGATCATCCACTAGGACTCCAAGGTCCCTCTCACAGTTGCTGTTTTTGAGCCAGGTTTTTCGCCTAACCTGTACTCGTACCTTTGGTTTTTTTCCTGCCCAGGTGTGAAACCTTGCTTTTCTCCACATTAAATTTCATACATCATATTAAGCTAGGATTTGAAACCTTGCTTGATTAAGCCATCTAATCTACTTTGCATATAACATCATGCCATCGTTGCTAGGACATGTTTCACGCTAAACCAGTGGTTCTCAACCTTTTTAATACCGCGACCCCCAACCGGTCGTAAGTTGAGGACTACCCAACCGGTTGTAAGTCGAGGAATTTCCCTGCCCGGGAGCGGTGCGCATGCGTGGTGCCGCCCCCTGCGCCGGCCGAGGCGTAGCTGGCAAGGGGCAGCGACGGCGCAGGCCGACCACTGGCTGGACCACCAGCTGGCCCAGCCCAAGGGAGGTAAGGCACCCGCCGGGCCCCACATGTGCCAGCAACCCTCCCTGCGCCCGCCGGCCTCCCACCTCCCACCCCTGGCCCTCTTTTACTTACATTTTTAGTAGTTGCTCAGCAGGGAGGGGTGGAAACTTCCAGACAGCTCGCCTTCGCTGCAGACAACTCGCAGCACCGTTTGCAGAATGGGGCTTTTGGCGGGCTCAGCAGGGCAGAGACAGCCTGGACAATTCCTATTGGCTTTGGAAAGCCAATAGAATTAGACTCTATTCAAGAATAAAAGGGAGTAGCACAGCTAAGGAAAAGGGGAAAAAATGGCGGACTGCGTTGTTTGGCGACCCCCGTGAAATGGTCGTTCGACCCCAAATAGGGTCGCGACCCCAGGTTGAGAGCCGCTGCGCTAAACTAAACACAATCAAATGGTTTGTCACCATGCATGAGCAGGAGGTTGGACTAGATGACCTCCAAGGTTCCTTCCAACTTCATCATCATCATCATCATCATCATTATCATCATCATCATTATTATTATTACTATTATTAACCCATCCACTGAATCCATTGCTAAACAAATAAGACCGTCCATCTTAAGGATCCTGTTAGAGATGTAAAATTCCCAAATCTCTTGGAGTAAATGGAGAAAAGCATTTATCCTTTGTTTTCTGGAAAAATAAAGAGCCTATTTCTTCTTAGCATCCTTTGTTGACATAAAGTCAATTTGTTGTTTTAATCATGTACATTATATACAACTCGTTTTTCTCCTAAAATAACAGTTATGTCATGGTTCCGACAGATGGAACTCTTCAAAAGAACTTCGAGGCATTGTTTACCTTAAAGAATCTTTATTTGAGTAGCATAATATCGGCAGTGCATAATTGAAGCCAAAAACTGAATTCCCCTCCCCTGGGCACCTAGTATCAAAGCACAATTCCCTCCTCCAATTAACAGTGATAAATCTCATTCCCCAATTAGCTTGAAGCATGGTTCTCCGGCCTGCCAAATTCTTATCAGCTCTGGTTACAATAACCTTGATTCTCAGGCTAAGTTTAGTGTTGTTATGTCTAGCTAGACCAGTGATGGCGAACCTTTTAGAGACCGAGTGCCCAACCCCCCCACCCCGTCCCTGCTCCGCCCTGCCCACTGGGCCACCCATCACCTCCACAGCCCACCACAGATCACCCAGGTAGCCCAGCAGCGCCGTGGCGGCCACGCCATCTGCCCATGTCCCGCAGCATCATCTGTGCACGACGGGGCGCAAGGGCAGAATCTTCTCCCCACTGCCCGGCTACTATGTTCTTAGCTGCGCTGCTTCATGTGGGCCACACCCAGGGGCAACTCTCCTCTGGGGGGGCCGCTAGTGAGGAGGGGGCCGTGAGAGGAGACGGGGCTGGGGAAACAGTGTGTGTGCCACAGAGAGGGCTCCGAGTGCCGCCTCTGGCACCCGTGCCATAGGTTCACCACCACTGAGCTAGACTCTCGTTCACATCCCCCCGCCCTTCCAGCATTTATTTATTTATTTATTTATTTATTTATTTATTTTATGAGACTTATATACCGCTTTAAGTGCAAGCACTCTCTAAGCCAGTGGTTCTCAACCTGTGGGTCGGGACCCCATTTGGGGTCGAATGACCATTTCACGGGGGTCGCCAAACCACGCAGTCCACCATTTTTCCCCCTTTTCCCTAGCTGTCCTACTCCCTCTTATTGGTGGCCACGCCCACTTGGGGGTCACCACAACATGGGGAACTGTATTATGGGGTCACGGCATTAGAAAGGTTGAGAACCACTGCTCTAAGCGGTGTACACCAGTAAGCAAAGTATATATATATATTTACATTGCCCCCAACAATCTGGAAGGCTGAGTCAACCTTGAGCCGGTGAGATTTGAACCGCTGACCTGCTGAACACAGTCAGCTAAAGGGGCCTGCAGTACTGCACTCTAACTGCTGCGCCACCTCGGCTCTTATAGCATCATCTAACTCAGTGCAAAAACATCCGATGTGAGCAGCGTTGACACGTTGGGAATATAGACTTGAAATACGTAATTTACTGAGATAATATTTAAACCGACTAAGAATTAAAGTGACTTTTCTCGTTGCAAAAAAAATAAAATAAAATAAAATTTCATGTGGTTGGATAGGGCCCGTTTGTTCAAGATTGGCCGAGATCTTTCACGATCTGCCCAAGAGCCTTGTTGTCAACGCTGCAAATATTGTATATTCTTGCTTTTGACAATATGTAGAATTATCTGGTAATTATGGGGTTAATACAGAGCAGAAGGGGGGGGTTGGGGGTAAAGCCCGGGATATAAAGGCTAAGTTAGGGAGGGAACACGCTGATAATTGAACTGCTCAGAGGAAGAGAATTTACTGTAGATCTTAGCATCCCTCCGTTGTGCCTGTGCCGACATTTTGTAACAATAAAAGACGTTTAGGAAAATAAATGCCTGGAAGTTCTTTGGAATGTTTCATTAGCCGGAACCACAACATCATGCTAGGATCTAAGTTCCCTTCCTCTGATCCCTGCGCAGGTTCACAGTGGATACGCTGAGGACTCTGTTGCTGCGGGACCACGACTTTAAGGCCTTGCTGGGCCTGGAGACGAATAAGGTCTGGGGTCTCCTGTCCAGCAAGGAGGAACATCTCACAGGCGTCGTCCTCTTTGCTCGGTAAGGTGCTGCTCCGGAGCAAGTCCCCCCCCCGACAAAACCGTCAGCCCACCTCTCTAATGAAAGTAACCACTCGACGTGTGTGTGTCTATGTGTGTTGCGGGGGCTTCTGTCTCCCCAGAATCCTGGCGATCCTCACAACTCATCACTTCTTGGGGCTGCTGGCAGAGGTCATCCCTCAGCTGGATGCCCAGGTGGAGGAGAGAGCTTTGACCGCCAAGGCACTCTTTGCGGGGGTAAGTTGTGGAATTGTCCAGGGCACCCAGTGTGCGAGGCACAACCAGAGGTGTGTAAGTGTGTCAAGGAGAAGGAAGAGAGGAGTCCGACTCTACAGGACTCGTTTTGCTGCTTGTCCGGCTTGTGGACCTTCTGAAGCAAAGACGGGTCAGAAATGGTTCGCCATGAAGGATGAGTCAGGAGGGCCTGTTCTGGGTTGGTCCAGCTCTCCTTGGCCCATGAGGGCCTTCCTTTGGCTTCCAACAGCTGCTTCTGGGCTTCCCCCTTGCTCCCCGGTTCCCCCACCCCAATCCTTCTGGTTTGCAGGCTCCGGATGCTGGAGGTCTGGGCCTCAGGAAGCAGAATAACAGAATATAGTAACAGATTAACAGAGTTGGAAGGGATCCTGGAGGTCATCTAGTCCAGTGGTTCTTAACCTTTTTGAACAAATCGCCCCCTTGAGCCAATGAGGAAGTTGTCATCGCCCCCCCCTCCCCCAACATAACCTCTCAATCACAACATGGGAAATAATTCTTCAATTTACGCAAACACTTGTTTTGTTTTCTGTAAAATTGTTCATCAGGACAGATCGATGCAAATAATTTATTCCCAGTCTTTTCCCCATATCTCCCATATTCTGGCCAATGGTGTGCCACTGTATGGGTAGAGGCTGCTGCACAACGCGCATGAAGATAAGCGATGCGTCTTCACATATGTACGGCATTCTGTACTGAAGCTAGCTGGAGGAACATTTGAAAACACAATTCAATCCACTGATAGCGAGCGATCTGATGTTTTTGTACGACAAATATACAGCGATTCACTGTACGAAAAAGTCTCAAAAGTGTCCCCAAACTTCTCGCTCCATCGTCCCCATATCGCCCCCTTTTCGTTCCTTCACCCCCCTGAAAAATGAAATCGCCCCCTGGGGGGCAATATCACCCAGGTTAAGAACCACTGCTCTAGTCCAACCCCCAGCTCAAGCAGGAGACCCTTGCAGAATAACAGAGTTGAAGGGACCCTGAAGATCCTCTAGTCCAACCCCCTGCTCAAGCAGGAGACCCTTGCAGAATAACAGAGTTGAAGGGACCCTGAAGATCCTCTAGTCCAACCCCCTGCTCAAGCAGGAGACCCTTGCAGAATAACAGAGTTGGAAGGGGCCCCGGAGGTCCTCTAGTCCAACCCCCTGCTCAAGCAGGAGACCCTACACCATTCCAGATAAATGGCTGTCCAGTCTCATCTTAAATGCCTCCAGTGTTGGAGCATTCACCGCTTCTGGAGGCAGGTGGTCCCACTGGTTAATTGTTCTCCCTGTCAGGAAGTTTCTCCTTAGTTCCAGGTTGCTTCTCTCCTTGACTAGTTTCCATCTGTTGCTTCTTGTCCTCTTTTCAGGCCCTTTGGAGAATAGCTTGACTCCCTCTTCTTTGGGGCAGCCCCTGAGATATTGGCAGACTGCTATCCTGTCCCCCTGGTCCTTCTCTTCCTTAAACTAGACCTACCCAATTCCAGCAACCGTTCCTGGTATGTTTTAGCCTCCAGTCCCCTGATCCTCTTAGGAGGGCCTCTGAGCTGGTCCTCAGTTTCTGCAAAGGTAGCCTATCCCCTCCAGAAGATGTCCCCCATTCAGCCTGGACCTATGGCAAGCCTGGGCTCCTTGGAACTGGCCAGAAGGGGAAAAGAGAAAGAGCCCCCCCACTCCCCACATCTGGAGCTGCTGAGATGGCAAGCAAGGAGCCATGACAATATCCAGGCAGAGGAGGAAGAGGAGGAGGAAGATGACGACTGTGGGGTCCTTGCTGCTTTCTGGACTTGCTTGTTTGCTTGCAGATGTTTCATTACCCAACTTGGGAACATCATCAGTGCTAGAAGAAGATGGGTGTGGGAGGAGGAGGAGGAGGAGGGGGAAGAGGAGGAGGAAGAAGAAGAAGAAGAGGAGGAGGGGGGAGGAGGAAGAGGAAGAGGAGGAGGAGGAGGACAGCTGTGGATCCTTAGTGCTCTGTGAGCTTGGTGATTTTCTTGTAGACATTTCATTTCAGACAGCACTGGTCCACACAGTCGTGCTCCTCCTCCTCCTCCTCCTCCTCCCTTCTAGCACTGAAGATGTTCCCTAGTAGGGTCATGAAATGTCTGCAAGAAAACCACCAAGCTCAGAGAGCATCAAGGATCCCACAGTCTTCCTCCTCCTCCTCCTCTTCCTCCTCTTCTTCTTCCTCCTCCTCCCCCCTCAACTCTGCAATTCCTACTTCTGCTAGCCCTGAAGTTGTTACCTAGTTGGGTAGTGAAACCACCGAGATCACCCCACAATTGAACCCAGAGCTACAAAAATCCTCTTCCCTTGGAAGCTGTCCTTGCTAGGCGGGCTCCTTCATGCCCCCCAATGCTGCTGGTTTCCCCCCCCCCCCAGGACGTCCCTTGGGCTTCCGAGCAACTCCTGCAAAGGCGCTGGGAGTTCTAGTGTAGACGTTGGCAGCCCAGATCAAGCTGAAAGCTCCTGTATGTGAGCAAGGCTTTCCCCTGCCTTCCCTATGGTGACTGGAGATGCCAGTGGGGCAGGGGACGCCGAGTGGGTGGGGGCTTGGCTCCGGGGGGGGGGAATGGGGCTTTCCCCCAACCCTCGGCCCGTGTCTGATGCCGGCCGGCTGGGAAGTTTCTTTGCAGCAAGCTGACCACGCAGTTGTTCCCCAAGAAGAGAGTCCTGACCAAGCTGGAGCAGTGGCAGGCAGACCCCCGGCTGGTGGTCCGCTGGCTTAGCTTCCAGGGATTGGGAAACCTGGCGCTGCAGAAGCAGAAGGTAAATTGGGGGGGGGAGAGGTCCTGACCCGGCGGCGGGGGGGGGGGGGAACTTGGTTCCCAGAGCCAAAAGCGCTCTTCCTTGTATGCGCTGAAATCCCCAGATGGCAGCCAACATCCTGCTTTTCCAGACTCCTTCCCTAGATGGTGGGATCTGAGGGAGAGAGGGAGGGGCACAATAATAATGATAATAATAATAATAATAATAAAGTTGGAAGGGAGAAGATAACAAAATACAAAGACCTACAAATAGAAATAGAAAGACTGTGGCAAAAGCAAGCAAGGGTAGTACCAATAGTCATAGGCTCCTTGGGTGCAATCCCAAAACAACTGGAGCACCACTTGAACACCATTGGCATTGACAAATTCGCTATTAGTCAATTGCAAAAGGCGGCCTTATTAGGAACTGCTTCCATCCTGCGACGATACCTGTAATACCATCAAACATCCACATCTGCCTATCCCAGGTCCTGGGTAAGGACTCGATAGGTAGACAAAATGCCAAATCCAGTCTGAACATCTGGCTGACTGTGCGATGATCAATAATAATAATAATAATGTTGGAAGGGACCTTGGAGGTCTTCTAGTCCACAGCTTTTCAACCAGTGGTACGGGTACCACCTGTGGTACATGGGCACCTGGCAGGTGGTACGCCACCATCCTAGAAAAGTGGTAGTGGGGGAGGGGAATGAGCTGAACCGGTGGCAACACTGCACAAGCCTGAGCGAGAGAGGGCTGGAGCTGCAGGGCTGTCAGGGCTCAGCGGAAGCACCAGGATCAGCGCTTCTTCGGGGCTGTCAGGACTCAGCGGAAGTGCCAGGATCAATGCCACTTTCCAGCTGATCGGCGCTTCTTCGGACTGTCAGGGCTCAGTGAAAGCACCAGGATCAGCGCCAGAATCCAGCTGGAACTCGGCGCTGATCCTGGCGCTTCTGCTGAGCCCAGAAGAAGCGCCGATCAGCTGGAATGTTGCAGCCTCTCCAGGGTCTTGTGATTTACATTCAGATGCTTGGCAACTGATTCATATTTATGACGGTCACAGTGTCCCAGGGTCATGTGAAGTGACCCAAACCTGCTGCAACCACCCAGCAGACGGGGGGGGGGAAATAAAAAACAAACACCCCCCCACTCCACCCTCACTGCCAATCCTCAAGAGAAATGCTCACAATGAAAACCTCGGACAGGAGGAAGAGCGCATCCGAGCGGGCAGGCAGGTGTCTTGCTTGGCTGTGGCTTGAGGGGCACTTTTTTCAGGGCCACTGTAACTTCTAAGTCACTAAGCGAACGGTTGTAAGTCGAGGACTACCTGTACTTTATCACTTTTTTCTTTCTTTCTTTTTTGATCATCAAGTTTTTGACACCTTGCTAGGCGACTGGTGGTCCTCGGATGTTGCCATATCCTAAAAGTGGTACAATGGGTGGAAAGGTTGAAAAGCCCTGTTCTAGTCCAACCCCCTGCTCAGGCAGGAAATCCTATCCATGTCATTTACTTTTTCCAGTCAAGTCTGATTTCATTCCGTGGATTTTATTCGTGTCGATTCAATTCAACGCCGTTGTTCGGATTTCTCACGCCGCCTGTCTCCCCTGCAAGGGACACTCCAGGCGGGAAGAATTTGCCCTGGGGAAAATTTCCAAATTTCAAAAGACTTAACGAGCAGAGCCCGGCGTTTCTGTTGCTAAGCGAGACCATTCTTAAGTGAGGTTGGACCTTCCCCCCTTTCACGACCACAGCTTTTCAGGGGATCCCTGCAGTTGTTAAAGGAGTAACCCGGCTGTTAAGTGGATCTGTCTTCCCCATTGACTTGGCTTGTTAGAAACGGTGACCGCATGAGCCGGGGGACACTGCAGCCGTCATAAGTACAAGTCAGTTGCTAAGCGCCTGAATTTTGATCGTTGACCACGGGGTGGGGGAGAAGGCAGCAATGGTCGTAAGTCGCAAGTCACTTTTTCAGTGTCGTAACTCCGGTCACTGAACAAATTGTACGTCGAGGAACATTGTGGGAAACAACAACAGGAAGGGGAAACAGGGAAGACCCACCTCCCGATTTTGTTCGGATTCGGAAGGTCTTGGTTTCCAAGTGTGGGGTCCCGGGGAGGGCTTTGGGGATGGGGTTTGGGGTCTGGTTCCCCCTACCCCACCCAAAATGTCCTGTTATGGTTCCGGCTAATGAAACACTTCAAAGAACTTCCAGGCATTTATTTTCCTAAAAGTCTTTTATTGTTGCAAAATGTTGGCACAGGCATAACGGAGGGATACTAAGATCTAAATTCTCTTCCTCTGAGTAGTTAAAGCAGTGGTTCTCAACCTTTTTAATGCCGTGACCCCCCCAACCGGTCGTAAGTCGAGGACTACTCAACCGGTCGTAAGTCGAGGACTACTCAACTGGTGCAGCACCGTTTGCAAAACGGGACTTTTGGCGGGCTCAGCAGGGCAGAGACAGCCTGGACAATTCCTATTGGCTTTTGAAAGCCAATAGAATTAGACTCTATTCAAAAGAGTCTATTCTATTGGCTTTCGAAAGCCAATAGAATAAGAGGGAGTAGCACAGCTAAGGAAAAGGGGAAAAAATGGCGGAAGTTGTTTGGCGACCCCCGTGAAATGGTCGTTGACCCCAAATGGGGTCCCGACCCACAGGTTGAGAACCACTGAGTTAAATTATCAGCATGTTCCCTCCCTAAATTAGCCATCATATATCACATTATCCAATTAGTGTGAAGGTCAATGTTTCCTTCCTCTTTCTTTCCCGGGCTTTACCCCCATCCCCCTTCTGCTCTGTATTAACCCCATAAATACCAGACAGTTCTGCACATTGTCAAAAGCAAGAATATACAATATTTGCAGCGTTGACACGTCCCTCTTTGCAGCTGAAGTTCCTGAAAGGGCTGGTCTCCAGGATGCTGGAAGGTCTGAACGAAGCCAACGAGAAGATGGTGAGAGATGTCCTCAAAACGCTGCCGAAGGTCCTGAGTTACCACCGCTTGAGACTTTACGTGGGGTCCGTCTGCCTCCACATTGCAGAGAAACTCCCGCCTTTCCTGGAGGACGTAAGGCAGGAGGGAGACAAGGGTGTGTGTAGGGGGGGTTGGGGGGGGCTGGAGGGGAAAAAACCTCCGTTGTTAAGTGAGACACTTCTCAAGTGAGCTTCCCTCCAATTTACCCCGTTGCTGAGTACGTCGCTGCTGCAGGTCAGTTAGTAACATGGTTGTAAAATGAATCCGGCTTCCCCATTGACGTGGCTGGTCAGGAGGTCACAAAAAGGGATCACGTGACCCCTCTGGGATGCTGCGACCGTCGTAAATATGAACTGGTTGCCAAGCAGCCAAACCTGGATCCTGCGTGACGTCGTGAGTGTGAGAACCGGGCTGAAGTCATTTTTTTTCAGTGCCGTTGTTGTAATACCGGTCACTCTCCCACCTAGCAGTTCCTCATTGTAGTTTCTAGATGAGGACAGGCAGCCCTTGATTTACAACAGCTCACTTAGTGACTGAAAAAAGGGACTTTTTAAGTTTTTCACACTTAATAACTTTTTCAAGCATCCCCCATGGCTGTTGATTACAATGCAGACAGCGGTATCTGGAGATTCTCTGCTATCCAGGTCCTGGTTTGTCCCAAAGGTCCTTTTTTTTCAGGAGGAAACTGGACTTTTCTTGTTTTTTCTTTGAAGACGTTTCGCTTCTTCTCCAAGAAGCTTCTTCAGCTCTGACTGGATGGTGGGGAATGGAAGGAGTTATGCTCCTTGCAGACAGCTGGTGCTGCACAGTCAAGCTGAAACTAAATAATAATAGTAAAGTTGGAAGGTACCTTGGAGGTAATAGTAATAGTAGTAAAGTTGGAAGGGACCTTGGAGGTCATCTAGTCCAACCCCCTGCTCAGGCAGGAAACCCTACACCATTTCAGACAAATGGCTGTCCAGTCTCTTCTTAAAAACGTCCAGATTATAAAATGTTTTATAGATGGCCCCTTGACCCACAAAAATTGTCTATTATGTACCCTGATCTACAGCCTAAATATTGGAGATGTGGTTGTTTGGATGCTACCTATTATCATATTTGGTGGTCGTGTAAAAATATAAAAGCTTTTTGGATTAAGATATGGTGGAATATTCAAAGAATCTTTAGAAGGAGGGTAAAATTTACTCCGCAATTATTTTTATTAGGTATTGTTACGGATTGTGATGCTAAGGAAGTTATATTGATGTTAAATTTGATCACAGCCGCAAGGCTGTTAGTAGGACAATATTGGAAGAAGGAATCTTTGCCTACTTTACAAGAGTGGTTTTATAAAGTTTCTTATTTGGCGGAAATGGCAAAGATTTCGGCTTTCTTAAAGGAGCAATCTCAAGAGAAATTTTTTGTTGTATGGGAAAAATGGATATATTTTATACAATATAATTTGGATATGGAAAAATATCATTTAGCTTTTTTATAAATTGTATAAAAAATTTTTTGGATATTTTATAGATTGTTTTTTTTCTTTTCTTTTTCCGTCCTTTGTTTTCTTCCTTCTTTTCTTTTCTATCTTTTTTATTCCTTTTTCTTTTTCTTTCTCACTCACTTTCCTCTCCTTTTTTTCTCTTTCTTGTTTTAAGTATTTTTCTTTTTAATGCTTATGTCATATATATTTTATTATTAATTATTTTATAAGTTGTAAAAATTTGTTTAGGTTTTTTAAAATTATAGATAAGCCTGTATTCAGCTCTGGGAAGCTCGGGGAGGGGGGAGGGGGGGTTTGGGAGGGATGGGGGAGGGTTGGTTGCTTATTTGTAAAACTTTTAAAACTTTTCAATAAAAAAAAACTTCCAGTGTTGGAGCGTTCACCACTTCTGGAGGCAGGTTCTTCCACGGGTTAATTGTTCTGACTGTCAGGAAGTTTCTCCTTAGTTCTAGGTTTCTTCTCTTTTTGGTTAGTTTCCACCCGTTGCTTCTTGTCTTTTCCTTCAGGCATTTTGGAGACTAGCTTGACTCCCTCTTCTTTGGGGCATCCCCTGAGATATTGGAACACTGCTATCATGTTCCCCCTCGTCCTTCTCTTCGTTAAACTAGACATACCCAATTCCATCAACCGTTCCTTAT
Source organism: Crotalus helleri (assembly GCA_024509115.1). Taxonomy (NCBI): domain Eukaryota; kingdom Metazoa; phylum Chordata; class Lepidosauria; order Squamata; family Viperidae; genus Crotalus; species Crotalus helleri. Next base: position 4,114,730 of record JAKSXO010000035.1, on the reverse strand, counting down.
ATGCTTTAGCCTCCAGTCCCCTAATCATCTTTGTTGCTCTTCTCTGTACTCTTTCTAGAGTCTCAACATCTTTTTTTACATCGTGGTGACCAAAACTGGATGCAGGGTTCCAAGTGTGGCCTCACCAAGGCATTGTAAAATGGTATTAACACTTCACGTGATCTTGATTCTATCCCTCTGTTAATGCAGCCCAGCACTGTGTTGCCCTTTTTGGCAGCTGCACCACACAGATGGCTCATATTTAAGTGATTGTCCACTAGGACTCCGAGATCCTTCTCACAGTTACTGCTATTGAGCAAGGTACCCCCTATACTATAACTGTGCATTTGGTTTTTTGTGCCTAAATGTAGAACCTTGCTTTTTTCACCATTGAATTTCATTTTATTAAAGCCTGTTTTCTGGAGTGTTGGCTATTCCTGCCAGTTTGGTGTCGTCTGCAAATTTGATGAGTTCCCCATCTATCCCTTTGTCCAAATCGTTGATGAAATTGTTGAAGAGTACTGGGCCCAGAACAGAGCCCTGGGGCACCCCACTACACACTTCCCTCCATATAGATACAGTTCCATTGAGGACCACTCGCTGAGTATGGCCGGTCAGCCAGCTACGGATCCATCTGGTGGTGGTTCTGTCTACCCCACATTTTTCTATCTTATCAAGTAGTAGGTTGTGATCTACTTTATCAAATGCCTTACTGAAGTCCAAGTAAATTATGTCCACAGCATTCCTCTGATCCACTAATTTTGTCATTTGGTCAAAGAATGCAATAAGATTTGTCTGATCTGTTTTTGACAAACCCATGTTGGCTTTTAGTAATGACTTTGTTTGCCTCTAGGTGTTCGTTGATTCGTTGTTTGATTATCTTTTCCAGGATCTTCCCAGGTATTGAGGTCAGGCTGATAGGTCTGTAATTTCCTGGGTCCATTTTTTTTTCTTTTTTGAAGATGGGAACTACATCAGCTCTTTTCCAGTCCTCTGGTAGTTCCCCAGTGCTCCAGGATCTTTGAAAAATATAGTTCAGTGGTTCTGAGATCACATCTGCCAGTTCCTTGAGAACCTTGGGGTGTAATCCATCTGGACCTGGCGATTTGAACTCGTCTAGGCTGGACAGGTGCTCACTTACCATTTTCTTGCCTATCTTAACTTGTGTTTCTGTTCTGTTTTTTATGGCACTATTTTTGATAGGTTGGTCTGTTTTTTCCCTTTGTGTAAAGACAGATGCAAAAAACGAGTTAAATAGTTCTGCTTTCTCCCTGTTGCTTGTCACCTTCTTGCCACTTTCACCCACTAATGGACCAATCATTTCCTTCACTTTTTTCTTGTGGTTTGTCACACAGTCAGCCAGATGCTCAGACTGGACTGGGCAGTTTCGTCTGTAGAATAGAATAGAATAGAGTAGAGTAGAATAGAATAGAATAAAATAGAATAGAATAGAATGGAGTGGAGTGGAGTGGAATGGAATGGAATAGAATAGAATAGAATAGAATAGAATAGAATAGAATAGAATAGAATAGAATAGAATAGAACAGGACAGGACAGGACAGGACAGGACAGGACAGGACAGGACAGGACAGGACAGAATAGAATAGAAAATATGGAATGGAATAGAATAGGATAGGATAGGATAGGATAGGACAGGAGAGGACAGGACAGAACAGAATAGAAAATATGGAATGGAATGGAATGGAATAAAATAGAATAGAATAGAATAGAATAGAATAGAATAGAATAGAATAGAATAGAATAGAATAGAATAGAATAGAATAGAATAGAATAGAATAGGAGCTGGAAGGGACCTTGGAGGTCTTCTAGTCCAACTCCCTGCTCAAGCAGGAGAACCTATACTACTGTCTCAGGCAAGTGGGATGATTGATTTTATTTGTTACTTATTTTATCTTTTTTATTTTTAAAAATAAGTCTCCCCCCCCTGTCCCCGCCCTGGGCTTATCCCCCGGAGATGGTGCCCCTCTGCCCGCCCGGTGCCCAACCCAGCCTTCTCCTCCTTCTGTCCAGGAACGAGAGCATGAGCGCTCTCTGGCCGTTCACCTGTTTGGGGAGCTGCTGCCGTGCGTGAACCGTCAGCACAAAGCTCAGATGCGGGAGCGAATCCTGGCACACTCGGTACCCTTTCTCCTCCGCCTGCAGGACAACAGCCAGCCAGCGGCCGATGTGAGAGGTTCCCGGAGGGGCTGTTGCAAATTCAGTGGGGCAGAATTCCGCCTTGCTTCTCACTGGGGCCAGGGGGCGTTGGCCTAGGACCCTGGCCTTGCTCCACGAGATCGTGGGGGTGGGGGGTGGGGGCAGAGGCCACTTGGAGCAGGGGACATTACTTCCCTCGGATGCCCCCCCGATTCTGTACCCCTTTAACCACCCATCTATTCTATTCTATTCTATTCTATTCTATTCTATTCTATTCTATTCTATTCTATTCTATTCTATTCTATTCTATTCTATTCTATTCTATTCTATTCTACATTCCATTATTCTATTCTATTCTATTCTATTCTATTCTATTCTATTCTATTCTATTCTATTCTATTCTATTCTATTCTATTTCATTCCATATTTTCTATTCTATTCTATTCTATTCTATTCTATTCTATTCTATTCTATTCTACATTCCATTATTCTATTCTATTCTATTCTATTCTATTCTATTCTATTCTATTCTATTCTATTCTATTCTATTCTATTCTATTCTATTTCATTCCATATTTTCTATTCTATTCTATTCTATTCTATTCTATTCTATTCTATTCTATTCTATTCTATTCTATTCTACATTCCATTATTCTATTCTATTCTATTCTATTCTATTCTATTCTATTCTATTCTATTCTATTCTATTCTATTCTATTCTATTCTATTCTATTCTATTTCATTCCATATTTTCTATTCTATTCTATTCTATTCTATTCTATTCTATTCTATTCTATTCTATTCTATTCTATTCTATTCTATTCTACATTCCATTATTCTATTCTATTCTATTCTATTCTATTCTATTCTATTCTATTCTATTCTATTCTATTCTATTCTATTCTATTCTACATTCCATTATTCTATTCTATTCTATTCTGTTCTGTTCTGTTCTGTTCTGTTCTGTTCTATTCTATTCTATTCTATTCTATTCTATTCTATTCTATTCTATTCTATTCTATTCTATTCTATTCTATTCTATTCTATTCTGTTCCATTCCATTTTATGCCATTCCATGCCATTCCATATTTTCTATTCCATTCCATTCCATTATATTCTAATTACTCTACTCTACTCTACTCTACTCTACTGTAATTCTATTCTATTCTATTCTATTCTATTCTATTCTATTCTATTCTATTCTATTCTATTCTATTCTATTCTACATTCCATTATTCTATTCTATTCTATTCTATTCTATTCTATTCTATTTCATTCCATATTTTCTATTCTATTCTATTCTATTCTATTCTATTCTATTCTATTCTATTCTATTCTATTCTATTCTATTCTACATTCCATTATTCTATTCTATTCTATTCTGTTCTGTTCTGTTCTGTTCTGTTCTGTTCTGTTCTGTTCTGTTCTGTTCTGTTCTGTTCTATTCTATTCTATTCTATTCTGTTCCATTCCATTCTATGCCATTCCATGCCATTCCATATTTTCTATTCCATTCCATTCCATTATATTCTAATTACTCTACTCTACTCTACTCTACTCTACTCTACTCTACTCTACTCTACTCTATTCTATTCTATTCTATTCTATTCTATTCTATTCTATTCTATTCTATTCTATTCTGGGAGAGCCGAGGGTGAGCGGCTTGCAGGAACACAGAAGGACATCTGGGTTGCACATCTGGCCTGAGATACCCCCTCCCCATTGTCTCCCTTGTCCCTGGCACAGACTTACAAGCGGACCTTGACCCGTTGCAGTGACTTACTAGGCTGGAATCTCCGCTTGGACATTATGACCTTGGCCTCTTACGACTGCCACCAAGCCCTGGATAAAATCTGCAAAAGCCTGGTAGGTGGGCGATGGAGAAGGTGTCCCCCCCTATTGACAAAATCCCCCTGGGACAGTGATGGTGAACCTTTTTTAGAGACCCAGTGCCCAAACTGCAACCCCAAACCCACTTATTTATCACCGGGTGCCAGGTGGGCGTGGCAGACTGGGTGGGAGGGGCCAGAGTGGCAGGGGCCAGTCCCTCACCATCTCCGGGGCACAGCGTGCGTGCCCATAGAAAGGGCTCTGAGTGCCACCTCTGGCACACGTGCCATAGGTTTGCCACCACTGCCCTGGGATCCGCCAGCTGGTTGCAACACCGTCTGGGAATGGGCCGTCATTTGGTGCCCATAGATGCCCTCAAACGGGACAGGGATGAGACGAGTGACGAGGGAACGGTCGTAAAATGAAACACTGGCTCCTTTAATTCAGATCCGGTGTCTCCTCCCCTGGTATTCCACATTTGGAATATACGGCATCCGGTTTTGGTCACCACATGACGAAAAGGAGGTTGAGGCTTTGGAAAAAGTGCAGAGAAGAACAACTAAGATGATTAAAGGCCTGGAGACCAAAATATTTGAAGAACGGCTGCGGGATTTGGGTATGGCCAGCCTAGAGAAAAAAAGGAGTAGGGGGGACATGATAGCAGTCTTCCAGTATTTGAGGAGCTGCCCCAAAGAAGAGGAGGGGGGGTCAAATTATTCTCCAAAGGACCAGAAGGCCGGACAAGAAACAATGGATGGAAACGGATCAAGGAGAGAAGCAACCTGGAATTAGGGAGAATTTTTCCTAACAGGAAAGACAATTAAGCAGTGGAACAGCTTGCCACCAGGAGTTGTGGGTGCTCCAGCACTGGGGGATTTTAAGAAGAGATTGGGCAGCCACTTGTCTCAAATTGTAGGGCGTCTCCTGCTTGAGCAGGGGGTTGGACTAGATGACCTCCAAGGTCCCTTCCAAGCTCTATTCTCAATCGTCTGCTTTCCTTGCATTGCCGTCCCAAGGCGGACGGCACCGTTCATCTCCCCTTCAAAGGACTGGCGTCCCTCTTCGCCAGGGGTCTGCCCCACTCCTGGCTGCCCCCTTGCAAATGCTTCTCTCTCTCTCTCTCTCTCTCTCTCTCTCTCTCTCTCACACACACACACACACACACACACACACACTGTTCTTCCTTTGCAAAGAGGTTCAGGGACCCCCCCTTTCTCTCTCCAGGTTCAATGGTACCCCAAAAAGACCCCGGTTTTCCTGACTTGTACTCTGGATTATCTGAACAGCTCCGAAGCCCCCCTGCGCAGGGCGGCCGGCGTCTTTGCAGGTGAAAAGGGATGGGGGGGGGTGTCCATCTGGTGGGAAGGGGGGACCCCTTCCAGCTTCATCCTGGACAGGCATTCTGCCCCCCCCCCCACCAATTCTCCACGGGATGCTGTGCCGAGGCCCAGCTACCTCCCCAGCCACGCTGAGGCCCGCTTCCGCATGTCCAGGTGGTCCTCCACTTAGCGACAATGGGTTTAGTGACCGTTCATAGCGAGAACAGCCCTAAACAAAGTGACCGATGACCTTACGGCCGCTGCGGCCTTCCCAATACAGGGAGTTCTCGTCTTACGACCAGAATTGAGCCCAGACTTTATGTTGCTAAGCGAGACAGTTCTTAAGTTTTGCTCTGTTTTACGACCTGTCTTGCATTAATTGTTACATGAAGCACTGCAGTTGTTAAGGCAGTAAGACGGGTGTTCAGTGAATCCGGCGTCGCAAAAGGGGATCCCATAACCCGGGGACATGGCCACCGTCATAAATTAACAATTAACCAGTGGAACTACCTGCCTCCAGAAGTGGTGAATGCTCCAACGCTGGAAGTTTTTAAGAAGAGACTCGACAGCCATTTGTTTCCAATGGTGTAGGGTTTCTTGCCTGAGCAGGGGGTTGGACTAGATGACCTCCAAGGTACCGTCGAACTTTATTATCATTATTGTTGCTATTATTATTACATACGAGTCTGTTGCCAAGCCTCCAAATTTTGATCACATGACCACAGGGGAGGCTGCAATGATCCTAAGTATGAAAGACGGTCCTAAGTAACTTTTTTCAGTGCCGTTGTAACTTTGAACGATCACTAAAAGAACTGTTGTAAATCGAGGACTGCCTGTGTTGATTTTTGGGGGGGTGATTAAAATTCAGACGCTTGGCAACCGGCATGTTGCAAGGACCCAGGGTCCAGGAATCACCATTTGCAACCTTCCCAGCCGGCTCCCGACAATGGGGTGAAGACAGATTCGTTTAATGACTGCACGATTCGCTTAACAACAGCCTTCTATAACAACGGAAACTGGAGGCTCTGTTTTGAGAATGAGTCAAGAACCCCCTGTGATGCAGCCCCTGCCCGGTGAGGTCTTTTGCTGGTAGGCTGCCGCGACTGCTAAGCAGGTGTGAATTCAAATCCTGGTCCAGGGGTAGGCAACCTTGGCTCTTTTATGACTCGTGGACTTCAACTCCCAGAATTCCTGAGCCAGCATGGGGGAACTATGGCCCCTTCATGGCTTGTGGACTTCAACTCCCAGAATTCCTGAGCCAGCATGGGGAACTATGCTCCCTTTATGATTCGTGGACTTCAACTCCCAGAATTCCTTAGCCAGCGTGAGGGATCTATGGCCCCCTTTAGGACTCATGGATTTCAACTCCCAGAATTCCTGAGCCAACATGGGGGAATTATGGCCCCCTCATGACTCGTGGACTTCAACTCCCAGAATTCCTCCGCCAGCATGGGGGAAATATGCCTCCCTTTAGGACTTGTGGACTTCAACTCCCAGAATTCCTGAGCCAGTGTGATGGAACTATGGCTCCCTTGATGACTCGTGGACCAACTCCCAGAATTCCTGAGCCAGCATGGGGAAACTATGGCCCCTTTATGACACATGGACTTCAACTCCCAGAATTCCTCAGCCAGGATGCTTTAAGACAGGGGTCTTCAAACTTGGCCTTTTGATGACTCAGGGACATCAACTCCCAGAATTCGTCAGCCAGCATGGGGGAACTATGGCCCCTTCATGACTTGTGGACTTCAACTCCCAGAATTCCTCAGCCAGCATGGGGGAACTATGGCCACCTCATGACTGGTGGACTTCAACTCCCCGAATTCCTGAGCCAGCATGGGGGAACTATGGCCCCTTCATGACTTGTGGACTTCAACTCCCAGAATTCCTGAGCCAGCCATGCTGAGGGGACAGGGAGAGGTTTCCAAGTTGAGCCATGCTGGCTCAGGAATTCTGGGAGTTGAAGTCCACGAATCATAAAAGAGCCAAGATTGCCTACCCCTGTCCTGGACGGTCAGGGTGCACAGGTAGTCTTCGACTTATGACGGTTCATTTAGCGACTGTTCAAAGTTACAACGGCGCTGAAAAAAGTGACCATTTTTCACACCTAAGAACGTTCCAGCATCTCTGTGGTCAGACGATTGCAATTTAGCTGCTTGGCCACTGACTCATATTTATGACGGTTGCCCGGTCCTGGGGGTGTGGGTCAGGCGATCCCTTTTGCGACCTTCTGACAAAGCAGAGTGAATGGGGGAAGCCTGATTCACTTAACAACGGTGTGACTAAGTGAACCACTGTGCTGATTCACTTAAGGACTGAGGCAAGGAAGGCCGTAAAATGGGGTAAACCTCCCTTAACAAATGTCTTGCTTAGCAACGGAAATGTTGTCATGGTAACTCGGGGACGACCTGCTTTCTGGCTGGGCAGATCCCAGCCGATCCTGGGCAGATCCCGCCAGCCAGGCAAGGGGTGGTGCAGCCTACGTGCTGTACCCGCCAGGAAGTGGTGGGGATCCGTCTGAATTCGATGGCCGATGAAAGAGTCCAAGCCGGCACCGGATGCGAATTCTGTGCTTTCCTGTCCGCACAGGATTCCTTGCCTTTTACATGGATCCCCGGCAGCTGAACCAGGAAGCCCTGATCGCCCTTCAGCGGAGTAAGCCAAAGGCACTGTAATATACCGGGCAGCCTTTCCCAAAAGCGGGCGGTGGTGGTCCTCAGGGGATGGTCAAGAAAGCCAGAATTGGGCCACGTCCGGGGGGAGACACCCTGGCAAGCAGTTGGGGGGGGGGAAGCCCCGTGCGTGCCCAAGTCCAACGTCAGGGGTTCCAGGCATCGAAGCGAGTTTGATGGGGTGAGGAATAAAAATTCAACTCCACGGTTGTTGGAAAACAAAGCAAGTTTTATTTAAGTGTTTGCAAAGGCTGGTGGATCTCTTGGTAATTGCAAATGCCAGAGACCAGTCTTGAATCAAATTCAACCCTTTGTAACCTTGGCTCTTTTATGACTGGTGGACTTCAACTCCCAGAATTCCTGAGCCAGCCTGGCTCAGCTTGGAAACCTCTCCCTTTCCCCTCAGCATGGCTGGCTCAGGAATTCTGGGAGTTGAAGTCCACAAGTCATAAAAGAGCCAAGGTTGCCTACCTCTGGCCTAGGCCTAGGCCGCTTTATGACTCATGGACTTCAACTCCCAGAATTCCTGAGCCAGCATGGCTCAGCTTGGAAACCTCTCCCTTTCCCCTCAGCGTGGCTGGCTCAGGAATTCTGGGAGTTGAAGTCCACGAGTCATAAAAGAGCCAAGGTTGCCTACCCCTGCCCCATCCTGTAGAATTAGGTCACATCCTTCTTCTTCAAACCCAGTGGATAGGTCTGGATTAGTCCCAAGCTTCCCAACTGCCTAGCAGCCAGACCCCCCCCCCCAATTATTAGATCAAAAGCCCCTCTTGTTCTGTCTTATCTCTCCTCCCTTGTCTGTGGCATGATTTGTAACATCCTGCTAACTCAGGGTGTAGCTTCTCTACAAGATGAGCTTGTCAACCTAAACTGGATAATTGCAATTAAAAAGGATTTATGTCGCCCCTTGTTTACCTATAACAGGGGTCTTCAAACTTGGCCCTTTGATGACTGGTGGACTTCAACTCCCAGAATTCCTCAGCCAGGATGCTTGAAGACAGGGGTCTTCAAATTCGGCCCTTTGATGACTTGGGACTTCAACTCCCAGAATTCCTCAGCCAGAATGCTTTAAGACAGGGATCTTCAAACTTGGCCCTTTGATGACTTGGGGACTTCAACTCCCAGAATTCCTCAGCCAGGCATGAGTGCCTGGCTGAGGAATTCTGGGAATTGAAGTCCCCAAGTCATCAAAGGGCCAAGTTTGAAGACCCCTGCTTAAATCAAGAAATACCTATATTTATTTACTTCATTTATATGCTCCTCGTTTCTGGAAGTGCCTCTGGCTGGCTGACAGTATCATAAAAAGGTACATATAAAAACACTTAAACTTAAAAAGTTAAATATCTTGAGGATCTATCTAAATGTCTTACTTAATTTAATATGCAACACCAGTGTTATCGGCGTCACTTTTTTAATCCAGGAAATTAGAATACACAGGAGGGTTTATAACTTTGATTGTTTAATCCCTGTTTGTAAGCATCGTTGGCTGGGGGATGCTGGGAGTTGAAGTCCACCCATCTTGAAGCAGGTGGCTGGGGGATGCTGGGTACTGAAGTCCACCCATCTTGAAGCAGGCTGGCTGGGGGATGCTGGGTACTGAAGTCCACCCATCTTGAAGCAGGCTGGCTGAGGGATGCTGGAAGTTGAAGTCCAGCCATCTTGAAGCAGGTTGGTTGGGGGATGCTGGGAGTTGAAATCCAACCATCTTGAAGCAGGCTGGCTAGGGAATGCTGGGAGTTGAAATCCACCCATCTTGAAGCAGGCTGGCTGGGGGATGCTGGGTACTGAAATTCACCCATCTTGAAGAAGGCTGGCTAGGGGATTCTGGGAGTTGAAGTCCAGCCATCTTGAAGCAGGCTGGCTGGGGGATGCTGGGACTTGAAATTCACCCATCTTCAAGCAGGCTGGCTGGGGAATGCTGGAAGTTGAAGTCCACCCATCGTGAAGCAGGCTGGCTGGGGAATGCTGGGAGTTGAAGTCCAGCCATCTTGAAGCAGGCTGGCTAGGGAATGCTGGGAATTGAAGTCCACCATCTTGAAGCAGGCTGGCTAGGGAATGCTGGGAATTGAAATCCACCCATCTTGAAGCAGGTTGGCTGGGGAATGCTGGGAGTTGAAGTACAGCCATCTTGAAGCAGGCTGGCTGGGGGATGCTGGAAGTTGAAGTCCAGCCATCTTGGAGCAGGTTGGCTGGGGAATGCTGGGAGCTGAAGTCTTTTGTGTCTTGATTCTAGGCCTGGATTGCCTGCTGACCGATCCGGAACCCTCCGTGGCCCAGGTGGCCTCCATCTCCATCCTGCAGGTGAAGGAGGTCCGTCGGAGACTTTTGCCCGTCCCCTCCGCCCTGGCATGGATGCTTTGCTGCATAAAGTCCGGAGAGAAGGAGAAGCCGCAGTTTGAAAGAAGCCCCTTTAAGAGGAAGAGGAGTCCCAAGGCCTTCCTCAGCGTCCCCCAGTGTTCCCCTTAAAGAAGCCGGCGGGCTGACCGGAGGCTGCTTAAGGCTCCCAGAGTTGCCTTCGTTTGGGGGACATTGTGTTGTTGTGTGATCCCGGACGTCGCAATGTTTTGCTTTTTATTCACTACCATGTTTAATAAACCAGCTCCCCACCGCTGCTCGGCGTGGGGCAGCCTCCAGGTCTGAGGAAACAAGCCAACATTGCGTTTCACGCTTCCCCTTCCACTTGTGTCCTAAGTCGGTTTGTTCTTTCCTGCAGGGTGTGTCCTTGATTGTAAGCTGCCCAGAGTCGTGTCTGTGTGTGTGCAGGTACTCCTCGACATACAACAGTTCACTTAGTGGCCGTTCGAAATCGCAATGACACTGAAAAAAAGCAACCTGGCATCTTTTTTTCACACTTGCGACCGTTGCAGCATCCCTATGGTCACATGATCAAAGTTCAGAGGCTTGGCCCCTGGCATGAGCTTACGACGGTTGCAATATCCTGCGATCACGTGATCTCCTTTTGCGACTTTCCGCCGAGCAAAGTCAATGGGAGAAATCTGATTAGTTTAACAACTGAGTTAATGACTTAACAACTGTGGTGATTTACTTAACAACAAGGTCGGAGAACCGGGCAAAGCTCAGTTAACCAAGACCTCACTGAGCAACATAAATGATGGGCTCAGTTGTAGACGCAAGTCGAGGACAACCTTTGATGGGACTCTGTCTGGTTGGACTGCCGACAAAATCCCAGACTGTGGTTTTCAACGCCTCCTAATTTTGAGAAAGGTTGAAATGGTTTTCCGTCGCGTTCTGTACGTTTCCATTATTCTCTACGTTTGACAGGAGCTATCATTGCGGTTTTAATATTTAAAGGAAAACAGAGAATGGGAGAGCCGTGTGTTATCTCTTTTCCTAAGTGGATCCCACTTCCGGCCTGCCAACGTGTATTAGGAGAGTTGAAAGTATATGATTATCCTCCGCTTTTTAATATGGCAAAATTGTGAGTGTGGTGAAATTTTGTGATTAAAACATACGAGGAATGGTTGCAGGAATTGGGGATGGCCAGTCTAGAGAAAAGAAGGCCTGGGGGGGGGGACATGATAGCAATATTCCAGTATTTGAGGGGCTGCCACAAAGAAAAGGGGGTCAATTTATTTTTGAAAGCACCACAAGGAAGGACAAGAAACAACGGATGGAAACTAACCAAGGGGAGAAGCAACCTGGAATTAAGGAGGAATTTCCTAACAGTGAGGACAATTAACCAGTGGAACCACCTGCCTCCAGAAGCGGTGGATGCTCCAATACTGGAAGTTTTTAAGAAGAGACTGGACAACCATTTGTCCGAAATGGTATAGGGTTTCCTGCCTGAGCAGGGGGTTGGACTAGATGACCTCCAAGGTCCCTTCCAACTCTATTATTATTATATTATATTATTCTCCAAAGCACCAGAGGGCAAGACACGGCACAACGGAGAGAAACCAATCAAGGAGAGAAGCAACCTGGAGTTAAGGAGAAACTTCCTAACAGTCAGGACAATTCACCACTGGAACAGCTTGCCACCAGAAATTGTGTGTGTGTGCCAACACTGGAGGTTTTTCAGAAGAGACTGGACAGTCACTTGTCTGAAATGTTATAGGGTCAGCTTGAGCAGGGGGCTGGACTAGAAGACCTCCAAGGTCCCTTCCAGCTCCGTTCTGATTCTGATCTCTGAAAAGGTCCCATTGCAGAAGGTTATGAGTGAGATGGCCTAGATGGGCACCAAGGTGGGCCTGCAAAGGGTAGGGGAAAACTTTTCCCTTTCCAGGTTTTGTGCAATCTGCTGGCTCAGCTCTTGTGGAGCTGTGCAGTTTTGCTGCACTCAGCTATTTCTGCTAAACCACCAGGAGCCCCCTCCCGTCTCCCCCCACCCCCAGGCGACTCCGGTTTCCGATGTGTCAGTGAGTTAATTGGGGTCCTAGTGCCGCATTCATTAAAAGGAGGAACGTGCTGCTTCTTGGGGGCTGAAAGAGTTTAACAGTCCTAAACAAGCTGTCTTGGGGAGAGGAGGGGGCGTTGCGATTGCACGCCAAGGGAGTGTTCAAAGACTCCACTCGCTTTTGCAAAGGGGGGGGGTGTCACCCCTCCTCTTGTTTATTTTTATTTATTTACTAAATTTAAATGTATTCCATTTGCACGATGCCAGTCAGATTTGCAGTTGACTCGCTTTTGCAAAGGGTGAGCCTCTCATTCATTTTACAGGTGGTCCTTGATTTACGACAGGGGTCTTCCAACATGGCCCTTTGATGACTTGTGGACTTCAACTCCCACAGTTCCTCAGCCAGGAGGCTTTAAGACAGGGCTCTTCAAACTTGGCCTTTTGATGACTTGTGGACTTCAATTCCCAGAATTCCTCAGCCAGGCACGTGTCATAAAGGGTCATAGTTCCCTCACGCTGGCTGAGGAATTCTGGGAGTTGAAGTCCACAAAATCATAAAAGAGCCAAGTTTGAAGACCCCTGATTTACGACCACAGTCGAGTCCCAAAATTTCTCTTGCTAACAGTTGTTCAGCGAGCTTTGCCCCGTTTTACGACCTTTCTTGCCACGGTTGTTAAGTGAATCACTGCCGTTGTTAAGTTAGCTACACGGCGATTGATCCCCCCGGTATCCCCTTTTGCGACCTTCTGGGAAGCAAAGTCCATTAACAACTGTGGTTGTAAAACGGGGCAAAATTCACTTAAACTACTGTCTCAGCCACAGAAATGTTGGGCTTAATTGCGGTCGTTACGTCGAGGACTACCTGTCTAGGGTTTCCTGCTTGAGCAGGGGGATGGACTAGAAGACCTCCAAGGTCCCAATGTCAACATTCCGTTAAATGAAAGTGGCGAGTTTTGTTAATATGCCAGTCATTGCTGCCATCCTGGGGGGGGGGGCGGGAAGGGGAGCTTAATTCCCTCCTTTCCATCCAGAAAGCCACTCTCAGCTCTGAGCCACGATGCCGGGCAGTGGAGCCTCCATAGCCAGAGGCAGTCTACCAGGGAGAAGCACCCTCACTCCGGGTGGAAGCAAGCAGGAAGGCCGGCGTGCCAGGGTTAAGCCCCTCAAATCCCTCCCCCTGCTAGGAAGGCAGGGCTGGGCGGCCTCGCAGGGGTGGGGAGAGGATGGGATCCGTAGTCCTAGGCCAGGGGGGGTCTTTCAACTTGGCCTTTTTATGACTTGTGGACTCCAACTCCCAGAATTCCTCAGCCATGATGCTTTAAGATAGGGGTCTTCCAACTTGGCCCTTTGATACTGGTGGACTTCAACTCCCAGAATTCCTCAGCCAGGATGCTTTAAGACAGGGGTCTTCCAACTTGGCCCTTGGATGACTTGTGGACTTCAACTCCCAGAATCCCTCAGCCAGCGTTGCTGGCTGAGGAATTCTGGGAGTTGAAGTCCACAAGTCATATTAAAAGGGCCAAGTTGGGAGACCTCCGGCCTAGGCCTTGCGGGGCTGCGTCCCCCCCCCCGCTTGCGTTCCCCTTCGCCGCAGAGCCGGAAGTGGCCGGTCGCCGCGGGCCCCGCTCGTGCTCGCCCTCTAGAGGCCGCGACGCGTAAAAAGGGCCCGTCGCGCGGCGATGGCGTCATAGGGGCGCCGGCGGCGGTTGGAGGCTCGGATGGAGCCCGAGCAGGAGCGGCTGAGGCGGCAGATCCGCCTGCTTCAAGGTGGGCGTCCCCGGGGTCTGTGGGGGTCGGTGGGGGCGCTGGGGGTGATGGGAACTGTAGTCGGGCCGCGGAAGGAGAGGCTCAGCCTGAGGGGCCCGAAGGAAAGCCGGGGAGGGAGCAGGCCGGCCTCCTTCCCTCCTCAGGCCGGGCCGGGGAGCCTTTCCAGAGACGGGCCCACCAGGGACCCGGCCAGAGCAGGCCCTGCTCCAAACCCTTCGGTTGGCGGGGGCGGGGGGGGAGACGGAGAGTGTCACCCTCATCCCTCAGGGTGTAAGTGGACAGGGGGGGATGGATTGGATGGCCTCTGAGGAGCCCTCCGGCCCAACACTGCTGCTAAACCAGGAATCCCCAAGGTTGGCAACTTTACGACCTGTGGACTTCAACTCCCAGAATTCCCAAGGCAGCTTTGAAGTCCACCTGTCTTAAAGGCGTACGGCTGGCAGGGAATTCTGGGAGTTGAAGTCCAGCTGTCTTAAAATAGCCGAGGTTGGCTGGGGAATTCTGGGAGTTGAAGTCCAGCTGTCTTAAAATAGCCGAGGTTGGCTGGGGAATTCTGGGAGTTGAAGTCCAGCCGTCTCAAAATAGCCGAGTTTGGGGACCCCTGTGCTAGAGGGAGAAGGTTTGCTCATTGGAAACAAGAGAGGTCTCCCCCGAGGTCTTAGTTTTGTCCCGGGTGCTGAACTGTTGAACGCTACTGTTACGATTCAGAATGCTTGTAGCCGCTTTACTGCATGGTTGAGAGGCAGTTTGGTCTAGTGGTGAAGCCCTCGGGAGACAAACCTGAGTTTGACAGGGAGCTCTAGTCCTGCCTTAGCTACGAAAGCTGGCTGGGTGACTTTGGGCCAATCACCAGGAGGCGGTGAGTTCTAATCCCGCCAGAGGCATGAAAGCCAGCTGGTGACTTTGGGCCAATCACCAGGAGAGGGTGAGTTCTAATCCTGCCTTAGGTAGGAAAGCCAGCTGGGTGACTTTGGGCCAGTCACCAGGAGACAGTGAGTTCTAATCCTGCCTTAGGTAGGAAAGCTGGCTGGGTGACTTGGGGCCAGCCACCCTCTCTCAACCCTGAATATCAGGCTGAGGCGACAAGCCAGCCGGTCTGTTCCTGTTGCAACCAAGTGAATCAACATTTGGTTGATTCAGAGAAATGCAGACACTTCACTTGCAGAAGAAATGCTAGAAGGGGGAATACCTACCTACCTACCTACCTACCTACCTACCTACCTACCTACCTACCTACCTACCTATCTATCTATCTATCTTTATGTTTTTGAGTCTCTGTTCATGCCTGGTTACTCCCAGGACTAATCTCTGCATTTTGCTTGGTAAGATTTTCAGGAGCTACTTGACCTGTCCTCCTTTATCAGGTAAAAATGAGGAGGACTGGCCCAAGGTTATCCAGCTAAGTTTGTCAGATTAGAACTCTTGCAGCCTGCTGCCTTGCCTGCTTCTCTGAGCTGGCTTCCAGCACCTTTACACACAGAGAGAGACACAATCCTGGAATCTTTATCTTGGGCTTCTAAATCTTAGGATCCAGTGACTCCATGAGTCAATAAATACAGGACAACAATCATTTGGGACCTCTCCAGTGGTCCTTATATGTTTGTTGGGTGTTATCACATACACGTATCCTTGACTTACGACCACAGTTGAGCCCAAAATTTCTTCTGCTAAGCGAGACAGTTAGCTGAGTTTTGCCTTGTTTTAGTCCAGGGGTCTTCCAACTTTGATGAAAGTCAGCCCTTTGATGACTTGTGGACTTCAACTCCCAGAATTCCTCAGCCAGACATGTAAAAAAGATGTTGAGACTCTAGAAAGAGTACAGACAAGAGCAACAAAGATGATCAGGGGACTGGAGGCTAAAACATACAAGGAACGGTTGCTGGAATTGGGTATGTCCAGTTTAATGAAGAGAAGGACGAGGGGGGACATGATAGCAGTCTTCCAGTATCTCAGGGGCTGCCCCAAAGAAGAGAGAGTCAAGCTATTCTCCAAAGCGCCTGAAGGCAGGACAAGAAGCAACTGATGGAAACTCATCAAGGAGAGAAGCAATCTAGAATTAAGCAGAAACTTCCTGACAGAACAATTAACCAGTGGAACAACCTGCGTCCAGAAGTGGTGAATGCTCCAACACTGGAGGTTTTTAAGAAGAGACTGGACAGCCATTGGTCTGAAATGGTGTAGGGTTTCCTGCCTGAGCAGGGGGTTGGACTAGATGACCTGTAAGGTCCCTTCCAACTTTATTATTATTATATTTGAAGAGTATCCTTCTCTTTGGTCAATAACAGGACAATCTCTGCCCATTCCCAGCAACCACAGAAATAGATTTTTTTGCCCCTCCCCCCAGGATGATTTGTTGCTAACATGCTCCTCCAGACCTCCACTCTTCACCCACAGGGATAGGGGGAAGACTAAACACAGCTGTGTTTTTAAGCTGGCCTTGGAAGGTAACTAACCAGGTCTTTCCGCTCCTTTGAGGAGAGATTGCTTCATCTTTCCTGACTTTATCTAATCTAGCACCCCATCCCTTGCTGGCAATTTCCACTGCTTAGCTTCTCCAGCAGGGCAGATAAGATGTCAGCCATTATCTAAGGAAGCCAAAATCAAGGATAATCCTTAGTACCATGTTTTCCCGAAAGTAAGTGCCAGCTGGAAAATAAACCACAGCAGGATTTTTCAGGATGCTCATAATATAAGCCCCACCCCAAACAAGTTCCAGTTAAGATTGGCAGCCAGACAGATGCATTTAGTACCGTATTTCCCCCCAAAATAAGCCCCAGTTAAGATATCACGCAGACAGACACATTTAGTACCATATTTCTCTGAATATAAGCCTTAACCCGAAAATAAAGCCCTAATGCGTCTTTTGGAGCAAAAAATAGTATAAGACCCAGTCTTATTTCCAGGGAAACACGGTAAATGCTTAACCAGATGACACAGCTGGATGTTTCCTTCTCTTAAGCACAACTGCAAAGAATATTCAGGTTGTTCATGGTCTTTTTATTTTAAAATATCTCCCACTTTTCAGTTGTCCACAGGAAGAGCCACAGATAAAGTTTTAGACTATCAACTTCTAACTGCAGGTAGTTCTTGATTTGCATCCATAATGGACTCACCATTCCGGATTCTCCTCAACCGACAGCCATTTGTTTAGTTACCGTTCAGAGTTAACAACGGCCCTAAAAAAAAAGTGACCTGACTGTTTTTCATGCTTACGACTGTTGCAGCATCGCCCATGATCAAAAATCACAGGATCAAAATTCAGACGATTGGCAACTGACTCGTATTTATGATGGGTCCTGTGATCCCCTTTTGTGATTTTCTGACAAGTCAAGTCCATGGGGGAGCCAGGTTCACTGAACAAGTGACTTAACAACTGTGGCAGGATAGGATAGGATGGGATAGGATAGGATAGGATAGGATAGGATAGAATGGAATGGAATAGAATAGAATAGAATAGAAAATATGGAATGGAATCAAATGGAATATGGAATAGACTAGAATAGAAAAGAAAATAGAATGGAATGAAATGGAATATAGAATAGAATAGAAAATATGGAATGGAACAAAATGGAATATGGAATGGAATAGACTAGAAAGAATAGAATAGAAAATATGGAATGAAATGGAATGGAATATGGAATGGAATAGAATAGAAAGAATAGAATGGAATAGAATAGAATAGAAGTAGAGCAGAATAGAATAGAATAGAAAATATGGAATGGAATCAAATGGAATATGGAATAGAGTAGAATAGAAAAGAAAATAGAGTGGAATGAAATGGAATATGGAATAGAATAGAAAATATGGAATGAAATGGAATGGAATATAGAATAGAATGGAATAGAATAGAAGTAGAGCAGAATAGAATAGGAATAGAATAGAATAGAGCTGGAAGGGACCTTGGAGGTCTTCTAGTCCAGCCCCCTGCTCAAGCAGGAGAACCTATACTATCTCAGACAGGTGAATGTCTAGCCTCTTCTTAAAAATTTTCAGTGATGGAGCGCCCACGATTTCTGGAGGCAAAAGCTGTCCCACTGGTTGATTGTCCTCACTGTTTCTCCTTAATTCCAGGTTGCTTCTCTCTTTGGTCAGTTTCCAACCACTGTTTCTTGTCCTGCCTTTTGGTGCTTTGGAGAATATCTTGTCCCCCTCCTCTTTGTGGCAGCCCCTCAAATACTGGAACGCTGCTTATCGTGTCTCCCCTATTTCTTCTTTTCTTTAGACCAGCCAAATCCAAGTCCTGCAGCCCTTCTTCATATGTTTTAGTCTCCAGGCCTTGGATCACCTTAGTTGCTCTTCTCTGAATTTTTTCCAAACTCTCAATATGTTTCTCAATATGTCGCAATCTGTTTCTTGTAACATAAAATGTTTACGTCCATAAAATGTTGTAGGGTCTCCGGCTTCAGCGGGGTGGTGGTGGTGGGGGTGGACTAGCAGACCTCCAAGGTCCCTTCCAACTCTGTTGTTCTGTCGTGCAGGCCTCATCAATGACCACAAAAACGCCCACGGGAATGCACCGGTCCCTCCTCCGCCTGCTTCGCTCTCCAGGTGGAGAAATCCTAAACTTCCCACCTTCCACAGCCAAACTACCTTCGGCGCCAGGTACGGCCAGCAGCCCTCCCGAGATTTCTCGTCCGGCCCGGCCAACGCAACAACCTGGAGGAAGAAATACTCCCTTGTCAACGCGCCGCCTAGACCGGCCCTGTCTTCGGCCAGCGGCGTTTCTCCCAGTGCTTCCTGGGCCTCCCAGAGCCACGCCAGCAGGGAGGCTCCTGAGCCACAGCTGATGCTTTCGGAAGCCGCGGCGGCCGTCTCCAGCGCAAAGGCGAATGCCAGGCTGCCAGCCAGCTCCGTGGCGGGCGATGCCGCCGGCTCTGGCTTCCATCCGGGCTATTCAGGATCGAGAAAGGGACCGTTGGCATCTAGGGGAAAGCTGCCCACGCCTCCTTGGCCTTTAAACGCGGACCCGAGCCGGAAGAAAGAGTGGTGTGCTTCCACTCTGTCCCTCTCGCCCTGTGGCAAAACCCCGGCTACGGCTGGAAATAACCGACCGGCGGCGGGTCAGAAGAAGCCGGTGGGGAGGAGTGAGCTCGCCGCCAGCTTAGGCAGGACTATCAGCGAGAATGCCATTGTGCTGAAATCCGAGCCTCGGCGCGCTCTGGCCTCGCCCGAGCAGGGATCGGGATCTCTCCCAATCTGGAAGAAGCCAACGCTCCAGGCTTCACCCCTGGGGGGTTCACACCGCCAGCCCTCCCCGGCCGGGACCGTCAAGCTGAGCCCCGCCAGGAGCGCGGATCTGTCTGCCGGCTGTGCCCGTTCGGGCGAGGAAGTGTCTTCCAGCACCGGGAGGAGTCTCCCCCCAAACAAGCCCGCCGTAGTTTTGGTCCAGAAGTCTTCTTCCGTGCCGGCCTCCGTGCGATCCTCCCGGTTCAAGAGAGCCAACTACACCTGGGTGGCGAATCCCAGCAAGTCCCCCCGAAGCGTGAGGAGGTGGGCGGTTTCCAGGGCCTCCGAAGGCACCCCCAAGCTTGCTGCTTGCGCCCCGGTGGCGTCCCCCAAAGCCCAGTCCAGGGGAGCGAATCTGGACTCGGGGGCCAAGCCAAAGAAATCGAGCCCCCATTCAAAGCTGGCGGTTTCCGCCAGCCAGTACAAGTGGAAAGCGGCGAGTGCGAAATCTGCTCCCCCGCCTTCCACCTCCGCCTCGGTGTTCACTTGGAAGCGCAAGGAAGGGGTCGGGCCTGGCGATGCTCCCGGCGCGGTTGCCGCCAGCACGTCGCTCCAAGCTCTGAGGCGTCTCCCTCTCGGACACGGCCATCTTGCCCAGGGCAGCCCGAGAGCCTTCTTTGGAATGTCCAGCTTTTTCAATTACAAGTTGAGGAGCTGGCCTAGAATCATTAAGAGGAAAGGTAGCGCCAGGTAAGTTCCTGAACCTCTTAGGAGGGTAAGCATTTGTTCCAGTTGTTGCTGTTGTTTTAACTTGGATTGCTCATCGTGGTTATAAAAGTGGGAATGGAATGGAATGGAATTACGAATTACAATTACAATTGGAATTAGGAATACAATAGAATGGAATAGAATAGAAATAGGATAGAATATAGAATAGAACAGGATACACAATAGAGTAGAGAATAGAATAGAATAGAATAGAATAGGCAGGACAAGAAGCAACGGATGGAAAATGATCAAGGAGAGAAGCAAACTAGAACTAAGGAGAAGCTTCCTGACAGTGAGAACAATTAACCAGTGGAACTACCTGCCTCCAGAAGCGGTGAATGCTCCAACACTGGAAGTGTTTAAGAAGAGGCTGGACAGCCATTTGTCTGAAATGGGATAGGGTTTCCTCCCTGAGCAGGGGGCTGGACTAGAAGACCTCAAAAGGTCCCTTCCAACTTTATTATTATTATTATAGAATAAGTGTAGAGTAGAATAGAATTACAAATAGAATAGAGAATGGAATGTGGGATGAGATGGGATAGAATAGAATAGAAGTATAGTGTAGTGTAGAGTAGAGTAGAGTAGAGTAGAATTACAAAGAATAGAAAATACAGAATGGAATGTGGGATGGGATGGGATAGAATAGAATAGAATATGGAATGGAATATGTCAGAGCATGCAGTCTTACTGTGCTGAGGTAACCCAGGAGTAAATACAGTAAACAGTGGTTTATATTAAATGGTGGTTTTATTACAATATGTACAAATATACTAGAAACAAAACAGTGGAACAACCTGCCGCCAGAAGCTCTGAATGCTCCAAAACGTGAAGTCTTTAAGAAGACACTGGACAGCCATTGGTCTGAAACGGTATAGGGCAGTGGTTCTCAACCTTTTTAATGCCGCGACCCCCAACCGGTCGTAAGTCGAGGACTACTCAACTAGTCGTAAGTAGAGGACTACTCAACTGGTGCAGCACCGTTTGCAGAATGGGACTTTTGGCAGGCTCAGCAGGGCAGAGACAGCCTGGACAATTCCTATTGGCTTTTGAAAGCCAATAGAATTAGACTCAAAAGCCAATAGAATAAAAGGGAGTAGCACTGCGTTGTTTGGTGACCCCCATGAAATAGTCGTTCGACCCCAAATGGAGTCCCGACCCACAGGTTGAGAACCACTGGTATAGGGTTTCCTGCCTGAGTAGGGGGTTGAACTAGATGACCTCCAAGGTCCCTTCCAACTTTTATTATTATTATTATTATTTTATTATTTTATTATTATTATTATTATTATTATTATTATTATTATTATTATTATTATTACACGCGTATGTGATAATTCAGCAAATTCCAATACACAGCAGTTACAGCAGGGAACTGACGAGAGAAAGACTCCAGCAAAAAACTTCCCTTTTATACACAGGCTCTTAAAGGGATACACACACCTGCTGAGTCATTCCTATTATTGCATCATCCACCTTACATTGCCTTACATCATTACATAAGCTGTTTAGCTATTAAATTATTATCCTGACACAATAGAATATGGAATGTAATAGAATACTTTATTGGCCAATTGGACCCCCTCTTCTTCATGGCAGCCCCTCAATATTGGAACGCTGCTATCATACCATTCCTTATATGTTTTAGCCTCCAGTCCCCTAATCATGTTTGTTGCTCTTCTCTGCCCTCTTTCGAGAGTCTCAACATCTTTTTTACATCGTGGTGACCAAAACTGGATGCAGGATTCCAAGGGTGGCCTTACCAAGGCCTTGTAAAGTGCTATTAACGCTTCACGTGATCTTGATTCTATCCGTCCGTTAATGCAGCCTAGCACTGTGTTGGCAGTTTTTTGCCAGTTCTTATTTAATGACATAAATTTTGGGGTCAAGCGTGGCCGTACGTCACGCATATTTCAACCAAGGCGAAGGAGAATTTGGGGTTTTCTCATCCAGGCTTCTGGAGGAAAGAGGCCCGAACGCTTCCTTGTGGCCGGAGCAACCTGTACGACAGGTGTGCGCAAGGAAGATCCTGCCCAGGTTGTGTCATGCTGTGCTTGCATTTGGTTCCCAGAGAGGATCGGGGTTTCTATCAAGGCGCCGATGGTCCTTTGCCTCCATGGCCTGTACGTCGCGCCTGAGACCTTTCGTGGCACCCCTGCCACGCGGGCCCTTTGCAGAGGCACTGTTGTCCTTGCAGATGCCTTGCAAGGAAAGATTCTGACCTGCGCTTTGCTTCTCCTTCCAGCTCTCCCACCCTGCTGCTGAAGAGCCGCTACTGCCTCCGGAAACGCCACGCCACGCGGGGAAGGTCCTCCCCCACCGCCCGCCGAACCGGGACCAAAGGCCTGGTGCAAATCGGCAAGCACAGGTTGCGCCGGCTGCCGGCGTCCCGAGTTCCTGGCTCGCCCAAAGAAGGTAGGAGAGGCTTGGAATTGGGAGGGGGTGGGTGGCAGGGGGGAGTTGGACCCGCTGCCCTCGGCTCTGGACAGATGGCCAGGAGAGACTGGCACGGGCCAAGAGGCCACCGATCGTGGTTCTTCTCTTGGGTTGGCTACCCTCGTTCTGATCCGGATGCTGGTTTTTGAGAGGGTCTTTATAGCCAAACAGTCGGGTCCGGGGTGCGACTTTTCCTTCATCCTCTGGAGGTCTGTGGGTGATGTCCTTGAAAAGGCTGGGGGGGGCTCCCCATTTGTGGTGTTTTAAGGGTGGGGATAGGGGTGGGCTGCCTCCCGCTTCCGAAAAACCGTTGTGGTTTGTATTCAGGATCAAGCCATCGAAAGTCACCTGATTTTGTTGTTAGTTGCGAAGTCGTGTCCGACCCATCGCGACCCCATGGACCACGTTCCTCCAGGCCTTCCTGTCCTCTGCCATCTTCTGGAGCCCATTGAAGCTCCCGCCTGCTGCTTCAGGGACTCCATCCAGCCACCTCCTTCTGTGTCATCCCCTTCTTCTCTTGCCCTCCATCTTTCCCAGCATTAGGCCCTTCTCCAGGGAGTCCTTCCTTCTCCTTAGGTGGCCAAAGGACTTGAGTTTCCACTTCAGGATGTGGCCTTCTAAAGAGCAGTCGGGGTTGATCTCCTCCAGGACTGACCGCTTGGATCGCCATGCAGTCCAGGGGACTCGCAGGAGTCTTCTCCAACACCCTAGTTCAAAGGCCTCCATTCTTTGGCGCTCAGCCTTTCTTATGGTCCAACTTTCACAGCCATACATTGCAACTGGGAAAACCATGGCCTGGACTATACGCACTTTTGTTGGCAGGGTGATGTCTCTGCTTTTTAGTATGCTGTCTAGATTTGCCATAGCTTTCCTCCCCACGAGCAAGCGTCTTCTAATTTCTTGGCCGCAGTCCCCATCTGAGGTGATCTTGGAGCCCAGGAAGATAAAATCTGTCACCTGATTTTAGAGCTGTGCAAATTTGGGGATTGGCCGATTACTAACTGGGGTGTGTGTCATAGATTGCCTGTGGCTTATGGTTTGCCAGCATCTACCTAGGATCTGAGCTTGGCTAGAAGAGTCACCTGGGAGACCGACTCTTTGGCTTGGCTGTCTTCTCCTGACCTGCCTTTACCTCGAAGGTGGGCCTGTCCCTTGCTGGAGTTAATAAGAGCAGGTGTAAAATAAAGGTGTAAAATAAAGAGGGAAACTCCCGTCTCGGCTGAGCCTTTGCGCAGAAGAGCCCAGCTCGGCCTCTTTTTTGGGGCATTTGTACTTTTTGAAATGTTGACAATGTCAGAAAAGCCGTTTGAAGATCCGGGGGCTGGCGCATCGAAAGACAGAGGTGCCTACAATTGTTCTCTCGGCTCTTTATCTCGTTTTACTCGCCCCACGGGGCAGCTCTGACTATCCTCAGAACTGGGGGGGGGGAAGGAGGCTTCCCTACAGCTTTTCATCTTGAAATGTGGATTAAAAAAAAAAAAAGGCTGATATTTAGATTTTTCAGCCTGCCCTGCACACAAAACAGCTCAAAGCGTCATATTTCTGCTTTTCGTCTTGGCATCTTTTACAACTGGCATTTTGTGCTTGTTCCTGGGGGGAAAAAAACACGGTTTGTGTACGTGACCTACATTGATTAGGTGTGACTTGTTCTGACATGTAAAGTTGGTGTTAAGGCAGAGGTTGGTAGGTTTTGTGGTTGTGGCGTCTTGTGACACAGAATTTGATTTCGTAATGGATTTGGGGAGTAGGGTTGGAGAAGTCAAGCTTTCAGTCCAGTCCATAGGGCAGGGGTCTTCAAACTTGGCCCTTTTATGACTCGCGGACTTCCACTCCCAGAATTCCTCACCCAGGCACTTGCGTGCCTGGCTAAGGGATTCTGGGAGTTGAAGTCCTCAAGTCATCAAAGGGTCATAGTTCCCTCACGCTGGCTGAGGAATTCTGGGAGTTGAAGTCCACAGGTCATAAAAGGGTCATAGTTCCCTCACGCTGGCTGAGGGATTCTGGGAATGGAAGTCCACAAGTCATCAAAGGGTCATAGTTCCCTCACACTAGCTGAGGGATTCTGGGAGTTGAAGTCCTCAAGTCATCAAAGGGTCATAGTTCCCTCATGCTGGCTGAGGAATTCTGGGAGTTGAAGTCCACAGGTCATAAAAGGGTCATAGTTCCCTCACGCTGGCTGAGGGATTCTGGGAATGGAAGTCCACAAGTCATCAAAGGGTCATAGTTCCCTCACACTAGCTGAGGGATTCTGGGAGTTGAAGTCCTCAAGTCATCAAAGGGTCATAGTTCCCTCATGCTGGCTGAGGAATTCTGGGAGTTGAAGTCCACAGGTCATAAAAGGGTCATAGTTCCCTCACGCTGGCTGAGGGATTCTGGGAGTTGAAGTCCACAAGTCATAAAAGGGTCATAGTTCCCTCATGCTGGCTGAGGGATTCTGGGAATTGTAGTCCACAAGTCATAAAAGGGTCATAGTTCCCTCACACTGGCTGAGGGATTCTGGGAGTTGAAGTCCTCAAGTCATCAAAGAGTCATAGTTCCCTCACGCTGGCTGAGGAATTCTGGGAGTTGAAGTCCACAGGTCATAAAAGGGTCATAGTTCCCTCACGCTGGCTGAGGGATTCTGGGAGTTGAAGTCCACAAGTCATAAAAGGGTCATAGTTTCCTCACGCTGGCTGAGGGATTCTGGGAGTTGAAGTCATAAAGGGGCCAAATTGGAAGACCCCTGCCAGAGGGACCGTTTGTTCAGTGACCATTTGAACTTAGAACGGCACTGAAAAAAGGGACTTATTTCCAGTTTTCCCGTGACTGTTGCAGCATTCCCCACGGCCACGGGATTTACATTCGGATGCTGAGTAACTGACTCGTATTTATGACGGTCGCAGCATCCCTGGGATCACGTGATCCCCTTTCCTGACCATCTGACAAGTCCGTGGGAAAGCCGGATTCACTTAACGACCGTGTGCCTAGCTTCCCCACCGCGATGCTTCGCTCAGCAACCGTGGCAAGAAAGGTCGTAAAACGGGGGCCAAAAGTCACTGAACAAACGCCTCGCTTAGCAGCGGAAATTCCGGCCTCAGAATTGTGGTCGTAAGTCGAGGACCCCCTGTGAAAGGTGTAAAAGGGGTGTAAAAGGCTCCAGACTTAACAGACAGGATCCCCTGGGCCGTTTGCAGCTCCAGGGCAGCCGGCGTGCTTTTCGCGGCCGTTACTTGAGACCTGAACACGGGCAGGCTTTGAGATGGTCTCTGGGAAGGCCAGCAGGTGCACCTGGGCTTCCTTAGAGCCAGGGGAGCCAGCCCTGAGGCCTGGCAGGAAATGGTTCATGCTCAGGCTGTGTGGACTTTTGCTCCGCTTTTAAAATCAACGCCATCACAAACACAAACCCTTGAACCCCGTGTGTCCCCCACAGCAGGCAGGCTGGCCGGCCTCAGTATTTGGGTGTTCAGGGCCAGGCCTTGCTTGGGGGGGGGGGAGAGTCCCTCTTCCTGATAATGAGGTCCTGCAGATAATTCACTCTTTCGTTGCAATGGCGTACAGCACGTTCTTGGCCCTGGTCTCCTCTTCCTCTTCCTCTCTTCCTTTTTATCTTCCTTCACCTCCTGCTCTATTACTTTCTCCTCCTCCTCCTCCTCCCTCTTCTTCCTTCTCTTTCCCTTTATCTTCCTCCTCCTTCCTCTTCTTCATTCTCTTCCTTTTTATCTTTATCCTCCTCCTTCCTTCCTCTTCTTCCTTCTCTTCCTCTTTCCTTTTATCCTCCTCCTTCCTCCTTCTTCCTCTTTCCCTTTATCCTCCTTCCTCTTCCTCTTTCCCTTTATCCTCTTCCTCCTTCCTCTTTTTCATTCTCTTCCTTTTTATCTTTATCTTCCTCCTTCCTTCTTCCTCTTCTTCCTTCTCTTCCTCTTTCCTTTTATCCTCCTCCTTCCTCTTCCTCTTCCTCTTTCCCTTTATCCTTCCTCTTCCTCTTTCCCTTTATCCTCTTCCTCCTTCCTCTTTTTCATTCTCTTCCTTTTTATCTTTATCCTCCTCCTCCTTCCTTCTTCCTCTTCTTCCTTCTCTTCCTCTTTCCTTTTATCCTCCTCCTTCCTCTTCCTCTTCCTCTTTCCCTTTATCCTTCCTCTTCCTCTTTCCCTTTATCCTCTTCCTCCTTCCTCTTTTTCATTCTCTTCCTTTTTATCTTTATCCTCCTTCCTTTTTCCTCTTTTTCCTTCTCTTCCTCTTTCCTTTTATCCTCCTTCCTCTTCCTCTTCCTCTTTCCCTTTATCCTCCTTCCTCTTCCTCTTTCCCTTTATCCTCTTCCTCCTTCCTCTTCTTCATTCTCTTCCTTTTTATCTTTATCCTCCTCCTTCTTCCTTCTTCCTCTCCTCTTACTCTCTCTCCTCTTCCTCCTCCTTGCTTCTTCCTCTTTCTCTTTATCCTCCACCTCCTTCCTTCCTCCTCTTCTTTCTTCCTGTCCTTCCTCTTCTTCCTCTTTCCCTTTATCCTTCTTCCTGCTCTAACTCCTCTTCCCTCTTCCTCTCCTTCCTCCTCTTCCCCTTTATCCTCCTCCTCCTCCTCCTCCTCCTCCATCATCATCATCATCATCATCATCAATCCTGTTGGGGGGCTGCTCCAGAGGCTTGCCATCCCCCCCCTCCGTTTCAGCCGAGGCTCATGTGACGCCTCCCCCCCTGACCTGTAGAGGGCAGCCTTGCCCCTTCTGTTTCCCCCAGCCCACCTTTTCCTGGTAATTGATTGCCTAATTTGCTCTTTATGTGAAAGGAAGCAGATACCGAGTAATTTGCAGCAATAACCCGCTATTGCCGGGCCAGTATCAAAACTCCCATGTTCATTTCAAGTGGCAGATAAAACACTAATATATAATTATCCTTGCAAATTGGATTGTTTTAAATAACCAAAAGACTGTGGCCAGGAGAGCAGCTCTCCCCGTTCCCCCTGAGTTAGTAGAGTGGCGTAATTGCTGCGTTCAATCAATTTCCCTGGCATTAGAAATTCCATCACCATCAACATTAAGCTATATTCATTGTGATGGCTAAGAGCCGGGCCATTTCTCCTCTTTTCCTTAACTGGCAAAATTAATCAGGGAAAAGATTTTAAAACATTTACCCGTGCGAAAGAGGTCAGCTCCGCCACTATATTGCTCAGCAGATAAGGGGGCTAATAAAAAGAAAATTGAATTACTAATGATCGCCAGGAACCGAGTATATAAAAACCGGCAATCGCCCGCTTCAGGAGGGAAGGAGAATCAATTTCCTTCGGACAAGGTGCACTCATTTTTTATTTTGGCGCATATTATCAGCAATTTAATTTGAGAGCGCATAAACAGGAGGAAACAGTTAGGAAAATAATGAGCCTGCAGGTGTAAAGTGCCACAGGATATATGCCGTACACAATTTATTTGGCACAACAGATAATCACTTTAATTGAATTCAAAACTGCATTGTTCAGCAGGGTGGACCCTCTCTCTCTCTTCCCCCCCTCCCCGTCGGTGGGGACTGCAAAATGTAACAGAGGTGCCGTGTCTCTCTCCCTTGTCATGTCTCCCGCAAGGCACACCGTGCCTGGCCCCCCCCCCACCGTCCATGCGTGGAGGTGGACTGGGGATTGGTGTTGCCGTTAAAAAAAAAAGCGGCAGAGGTTCCCGCGAGTCTCTTGGTGGGATCCAGAGATTCCCTTAACCATGTGGCGAGCGGTCCCTTTCTTCTCTGTGCGCCCCGAGCAGCCGGGGAAATGCTGAATGCGCTGACTTTCCCGCTGCCTCTGGTGGGTAGCGGCCCCCGGACTGTGGCATCCAGAGACTGTTGATTCGTGTCAGGAACACTGCAATTCAAATAAGGCATGCTATGTATAAGACAGCGGTCGCCAACCTTTCTGGCATTAGAATTAGAATGGGTAGGTTAGGATAGGATAGGGCAGGGCAGGTCAGAGAAGAATAAGGAATAGAATAGAATTAGGAACAGAACAGAATAATAGAATGGAAAAGAATAAGGAATGGTATAAGGAATAGAATAGAATTGAAAATATGGAATGGAATAGAATAAGGAATAGTATAAGAAATAGAATAGAATAGAATAGAATAGAATAGAATAGAATAGAATAGAATAGAATAGGGAATAGAATGAGGAGTAGAATAGAATAGAATATGTAATGGAAATAGAAATAGAAATAACTAGAAATAGAATAGAATAGAATTGAAAATATGGAATGGAATAGAATAAGGAATAGTATAAGAAATAGAATAGAATGGAATGGAATAGAATAGAATAAGGAATAGAATGAGGAGTAGAATAGAATAGAATATGTAATGGAAATAGAAATAGAAATAACTAGAAATAGAATAGAATAGAATTGAAAATATGGAATGGAATAGAATAAGGAATAGTATAAGAAATAGAATAGAATAGAATAGAATAGAGTAGAATAGAATAAGGAATAGAATAGAATAAGGAATAGAATGAGGAATAGAATAGAATAGAATATGTAGTGGAAATCGAAATAAATAGAAATAGAATAGAATTGAAAATATGGAATGGAATAGAATAAAGAATAATATAAGGAATAGAATAGAATAAGGAATAGAACAGAACAGAATAATGGAATGGAATAGAATAGAATAAGGAATAGAATAAGGAATAGAATGAGGATTAGAATAGAATATGTAATGGAAATAGAAATAAATAGAAATAGAATAGAGTAAAATAGAATATACTTTATTGGCCAAGTGTGATTGGACACACAAGGAATTTGTCTCCGGTGCAGAAACTCGCAGTGTACATATAAAGAAGAACAGAATATAATCATAAAATACCAATAGAAGGTAATAGGAAGGATAAGGATAATAGTAATACAGACATACTACAGGTAGTCTTCTACTTACAACAGTTCATTTAGTGACCGTCAGAAGTTACAATGGCACTGAAAAAAGGGACTTACAACCGCTTTTCTCACTTATGACCATTGCAGCATCCCCAGGGTCACGTGATTTACATTCAGATCCTTGACAACTGGCTCACGTTTATGATGGTGGCCGTGTCCCAGGGCCACGTGACCATCTTTTGTGACCTGACAAGCAAAGTCAACCGGAAAGCCAAATTACTTAACAGCAGTGTTACTAACTTAAAAACTGCAGGGGTTCACTTAGCAATTGCGGAAAGAAATGTCTTCGTAAAAGGGGGCAAAACTCACTTAACAGGTTTCTCATGTAGCCAGATAAATTCTGGGCTCCATTGTGGGGGTAAGTCACGGATTACCTGTGTAATCACAAGAAACCAATAGGAGAAGGTAATGGGAAAGATGAGAAGGGTAGTAGCAATACAGCCCTACTACAAGGGTAAATAGCCTTAGTCGTAAGGCAGGGCTGTGGGAATTAGGTGGGAGGAGGGAACTGTCTCTGTCTAGTTGTTTTGGCACGAAATGCCAGGGACTGGTTTTGTGGAAGACAATTTTGCCACGGACTGGGTGGGTGGGTGGGATGGTTTCGTGTGCAACCTAGACCCCCATTGTGCCCACAGTATAAAAATGACAATAAAGGTTATCTTATCTTGTCTTTGTTCACTTGCCCACCGCTTGTACGGCTCAATTTCTAACAGGCCACAGACCTACACCCTTGGTTGTGGAGTTGGGGATCCCTGCTATAACATTTAAAATATAAAATACAAGATTAAAATACATATACATTAAACACATTAAAAACAGCCATTGTGAGAGGGACCTTGGAGTCCTAGTGGAAGATCACCAGACCATGAGCCAGCCGTGTGCAGCAGCAGCCAAAAAAAGCTAATACAATCCTGGCTTGTATAAATAGAGGTATAGAATCAAGATCACCTGAAGTGGTGGATGCTCCAACACTGGAAGTTTTTAAGAAGAGACTGGACAGCCATTTGTCTGAAATGGTATAGGGTTTCCTGCCTGAACAGAGGGTTGGGCTAGATGATCTCCAAGGTACCTTCCAACATCATCATCATCATCATCATCATTAGTACAGCTTTATAAAGCCCTAGTGAGGCCACACCTGGAACACTGCAGCCAATTTTGGTCACGATACTACAAAAAAAGATGTTGAGAGTTTGGAAAAAATTCAGAGAAGAGCAACTAAGATGATCCAAGGCCTGGAGACTAAAACATATGAAGAACGGCTGCAGGATTTGGGTTTGGCTGGTCTAAAGAAAAGAAGAAACAGGGGCGACATAATAGCAGTGTTCTAGTATTTGAGGGGCTGCCCCAAAGAAGGGGGGGTCCAATTATTCTCCAAAGCACCTGAAGGCAGGTCGAGAAACAATGGTTGGAAACAGATCAAAGAGAGAAGCAACCTGGAATTAAGGAGAAACTTCCTGACAGGAAGGACAATCAAGCAGTGGAACAGCTTGCCACCAGAAATCCTGGGTGCTCCATTACTGGAGATTTTTAAGAAATGACTAGAGAATCACCTGTTTGAGATGGTATGGGTTCTCTTGCTTGAGCAGAGAGCTGGACTAGAAGACCTTCAAGGTCCCTTCCAGATCCTATTCTATTCTATTCTATTCTATCCCATCCCATCCCATTCCGTATATTCTATTCTATTCTATTCTATTCTATTCTATTCTATTCTATTCTATTCTATTCTATTCTATTCTATTCTATTCCCTATCCTATCCTCATTCGGTCCTTTTGTGTGTTGTTTTGCTTCCTCAGCAGTGTGGTGTTGGGGCCGGGCTGTGCAGGTTGCCAGAATCCCAGCGCAAGAACGCGTATGTGTTTGTGTATGCTGAATTAGCAGTAATTTTAATGTGCTTCTAACCGTTCTCGTCTCCTGTCTCTGGACCACACAGATAAACAAGATTGCTCTGCGTCTGGGCTGCTATTAAATCTGTGTTATGAACGCAGATGAAATATAATGTGTAGCAGCAGCAGCACGCATACGGTTTTTTTTTTAAATCACATTACGCCGGAGGTTCGCGCGGTTCCCTTTTGGAAATGCCGGGTGTGGAGGACGCGAGATGAAAGGGCCGTGAGCTTTCCGCAAAAGAGGAATCTTGCAACCTTTTTTCTCTCTGCGCTTCCCAGCCAGAAGCCTTCCGATGTGTCGGGAGAAAACTCCCGGGCGTCCTAAAGTTTTAAGCCACATCACCACCCCTCGTGCGGAGATGATTTTAGGACAGCTCACTTCGGCCACCGTGCCGCGGGAGAAGAGTCACACTGAGAAGGGAGAAAGGGTGGAACAGAATCACGAAAGAAAGCAAGGCAAAAGGAGAGACGGAATGCAAGGGACGAAAATTGCAGTCCTTTTTAAAAACATTTTAAACCGTTGAACGGTTGAATTCTCTCCCACGGAGAGCTGACCGAGGCAAGTTCTGGTGGGGAGAATTGCCAGATGTCCAGCTGGTAGGGCTGGACCCAAGTGCCGTAAACAGCGGAGTAAAGAATGTACCCTTTTATGTCGTTGTCGTAATTTTTAAGACAGTTTTAGTCTTAATATTTATAATGTTAATGCTTTCTCGTGTGGGTTTCATGGGCCGTAAGCCGCTTAGAATCTTCTGTAGGCGAGGTGGGCGGCATATAAGTTTAAAGCAGGGGTCTTCAAACTTGGCCACTTCAAACTTGGCACGCTGGCTGAGGAATTCTGGGAGTTGAAGTCCCCAAGTCATCAAAGGGCCAAGTTGGAAGACCCCTGTCTTGACTTAAAGCATCCTGGCTGGGGAATTCTGGGAGTTGAAGTCCCCAAGTCATCAAAGGGCCAAGTTGGAAGACCCCTGTCTTGACTTAAAGCATCCTGGCTGAGGAATTCTGGGAGTTGAAGTGTCCAAGTCATCAAAGGGCCGAATTTGAAGACCCCTGTCTTAAAGCATGCTGGCTGAGGAATTCTGGGAGTTGAAGTCCACAAGTCATGAGGGGGCCATAGTTCCCCCATGCTGGCTGAGGAATTCTGGGAGTTGAAATCCCTGAGTCATCAAAGGGCCAAGTTTGAAGACCCCTGTCTTAAAGCATGCTTGGCTGAGGAATTCTGAGAGTTGAAGTCCCCAAGTCATCAAAGGGCCAAGTTTGAAGACCCCTGTTTTAGCGATTCGTTGAGATCACTTGGAGGTTTACCTGTGTCCTCAGGGTCACCTGGGTGGTGCAAATGGGTGTTGAAGCTTATTCTGGGTGTTGAAGCCCACAAGTCTTAAAGTGGCCAAGTTTGAGGATCCCTGTAATAGAGTTAATAGAGTTGAAAGGGACCTCGGAGGTCTTCTAGTCCAACCCTTTGCTCAAGGCAGGAGACTTTATACCATCTTAGAATAGAATATAATCCTATAATCCTTGGTTGTATAAATGAGCATAGAATCCAAAATCACGTGAAGTATTAGTACCGCTTTATAAAGCCTTAGTAAGGCCACCCCTGGAATACGGCATCCAGTTTTGGTCACCCCAGTGCAAAAAAGATGCTGAGACTTTGGAAAAAGCACAGAGAAGAGCAACTAAGACGATTAGGGGACTGGAGACAAAAACATAGGAAGAACCGTTGCAGGAACTGGGCACGGCTAGTCGAGAGAAAATAAGGTCTAGGGGGGACATGATAGCAGAATTCCAATATTTCAGGGGCTGCCACAAAGAAGAGGAAGGGGTCCACCTATTCTTCAAAGCACGAGAGGGAAGGACAAGAAGCCATGGATGGAAACTGATCAAGAAGAGAAGCAACTTGGAACTAAGGAGAAACTTCCTGACAGTGAGAACAATTAATTAGTGGAACAACCCGCCTCCAGAAGTTGTGAATGCTCCAACACTGGAGGTTTTTAAGAAGAGACTGGACAGCCATTTGTCTGAAATGGTATAGAGTTTCCTGCCTGAGCAGGGGGTTGGACTAGATGACCTCCAAGGTCCGAGCAGGACCAGGGGGGACAGGATAGCAGCCTTCCAATATCTCAGGGGCTGCCCCAAAGAAGAGGGAGTCAAGCTATTCTCCAGAGCCTCTGAAGGCAGGACAAGAAGCAACGGATGGAAAATGATCAAGGAGAGAAGCAACCTGGAACTAAGGAGAAACTTCCCGACAGTGAGAAGAATTAACCAGTGGAACCACCCGCCTCCAGAAGCTGTGAATGCTCCAACACTGGAGGTTTTTAAGAAGAGACTGGACAGCCATTTGTCCAAAATGGTAATAGGATTTCCTGCCTGAGCAGGGAGTTGGGCTAGATGACCTCCAAGGTCCCTTCCAACTTTATTATTATTATTATGCTTTACCCGCAGCCAGCCTGGTTCTCGGGGGGGAGGGGCAAAGTCCCATTTCCTGCGGAATCTTCCTCCCCGCCTCAGTTGCCAAGGATGCTGACTCAGCTGGTGGCTGCGCGTCTCCCCTCCCTCCGCTTGGAACCATTTCCTCTCCCCTTATTCCGTGGAGGCCATTAGCCTGCGAGGCAGTTCTGCTTTCTTGGCTGCCTTTGCAGCCCCTAGCTCCATTTTCAAGAGCCGCGGCTTTAATGGCGTGTAGGCGCCTTCTCTCCCCGAGACAAAGCCCAATTGTTTGGATTGCGCTGCTGTCCTCCTCGCGGTCCACTTTGGGGGTGGGGGTGGGGTTGTGGGGAAAGGAGTTAGCCTGGGGGTAACACGGAAACGCATGTCCGCCCGTCTCTTTTTCTCTTTCTTCGGTGGGAGGACAAGCTGAACACACCCCATGCCTGTTGTTGTTAGTTGCGAAGTCGTGTCGGACCCATCGCGACCCCATGGACCACGTTCCTCCAGGCCTTCCTGTCCTCTGCCATCTTCTGGAGTCCATTGAAGCTCACGCCTCTTGCTTCAGGGACTCCATCCAGCCACCTCCTTCTCTGTCGTCCCCTTCTTCTCTTGCCCTCCATCTTTCCCAGCATCAGGCTCTTCTCCAGGGAGTCCTTCCTTCTCATTAGGTGGCCAAAGGACTTGAGTTTCAACTTCAGGATCTGGCCTTCTCAAGAGCAGTCGGGGTTGATCTCCTCCAGGACTGACCGGTTGGATCGCCTTGCAGTCCAGGGGACTCGCAGGAGTCTTCTCCAGCACCAGAGTTCAAAGGCCTCCATTCTTTGGCACTCAGCCTTGGAGAATAGCTTGACTCCCTCTTCTTTGGAGCAGCCCCTGAGATACTGGAAGACTGCTATCCTGTCCCCCCTTATATGCTTTAGCCTCCAGTCCCCTAATCATCTTTCTTGCTCTTCTCTGTACTCTTTCTAGAGTCTCAGCATCTTTTTTACATCGTGGTGACCAAAACTGGATGCAGGATTCCAAGTGTGGCCTTACCAAGACCTTGTAAAGTGGTATTAACGCAGTGGTTCTCAACCTGTGGGTCGGGACCCCATTTGGGGTCGGAAGACCATTTCACAGGGGTCGCCAAACAACGCAGTCCGCCATTTCCCCCCCCCCCCCCTTTTCCTTAGCCGTGCTATTCCCTTTTATTCTATTGGCTTTTGAAAGCCAGTAGAATAGACTCTCTTGAATAGAGTCTAATTCTATTGGCTTTCAAAAGCCAATAGGAATTGTCCAAGATGTCTCTGCCCTGCTGAGCCCGCCCAAAGCCCCATTCTGCAAACGGTGCTGCACCAGTTGAGTAGTCCTCGACTTACGACTGGTTGAATAGTCCTCGACTTACGACCGGTTGGGGGTCGCGGCATTAAAAAGGTTGAGAACCACTGTATTAACGTATCGGTGCCCTTATCTATCTCTCCCCCCCCCCCCGTGTATATGTGTGTGTGTGTGTGTGTATGTGTATGTGTATGTGTATTCAGAAGGCTGATTGGGATCTAAATGTAAGAAGGCTTAACCTCCCTCCTTCACCAGGGATGGCTGGAGAAGCTCCCGTCTGCATAGGCCATTGCAGCGTGTTAGGCGTGGGGTGCTTTTAGCTTCTCCCCCCACCAAAGAGAGAGAAAAAGAGACGGGCTGACAGGGCTGCATTTCCTCCAGGATAACTCCTTTCCCTGCCCCCCCACTCCCCACTTCATCAGCATAACCTGGCCTTGCCGCTGGTTTTCAGGGCAGATTCCTTTGCAGCCACTAAACGGAGTCCCGAAGAGTGGAAGATGGACATTCCCGGATGTTTTTCTCTCCCCCTCTAAATTGCAGCTTTATGGGCTGATCACCTCTCTTCCAGAGATGATCAGCCCAGCGAGAAAATTCAACGGAATCCTTTATCTGGGGATTTTTTGAGTTGTTGACCCGCTTAAAAGTGTGGCTTTCCAATTTAGGGACGTGAGGCCAAAGCCGATAATGCATCACCCTTCCTCACCCTGCTCACCCCCACCCAGTCCCCTCCTGGCCTTGGACATAATTTCACCATTGGACATAATTTCACCATTGATTGGGCGTCTTAATTTAGTGACTGGCCGTAAAATAGACCCCGTGTAAGGCAGCTGCTTAGGAAGATATTAAGGGGGGGGAAAATGCCTCTATGTTTTATGGGAAACAAGCCACCAGGTTATCAGGAGGCGGATGGAGCAACTGGGGGGGGGAGTTGAGGTGCTGGACGGTTGGGAGCATGGAGTAGATTTAAAGCTTCCCCTGAATAGTCCACAACTTACAACAGTGGCCGTTCGACGTAACAACGGCATCGAAAATAGGGACTCAGGACCGTTTTTTCCACCTTTAATGGCCGCTGCAGCTTCCCCGCAGTCAACGTGATCTACCTTCGGAGACTTGACAACTGACTCACATTTATGACGGTTGCAGTTGTCCCGGATGAGATCACGTGATCTCCTTTTTTGCAACCCTCTGACCGGCAAAGTCGAGGTGGAAACCGGACTCGCCGAACTAATTGAAGAACTGCAGCGAGGCAAGTTTGTAAAGGGGAGCAAACTCGCTTAACGAATTTAAGAATAATAATAGTAATTATACAGTTGGAAGGGACCGTGGAGGTCATCTAGTCCAACCCCCTGCTCACGCAGGAAACCCTAGGCCAGGGGTAGGCAACCTGGGCTCTTTTATGACTCGTGGACTTCGACTCCCAGAATTCCTGAGCCAGCCTGGCTCAGCTTGGAAACCTCTCCCTTTCCCCTTAGCATGGCTGGCTCAGGAATTCTGGGAGTTGAAGTCCACCAGTCATAAAAGAGCCAAGGTTGCCTACTCCTATTCTAAGTCCTCCTGCTATAAGCAGTGAGCCTCCTAGAGCAGGGGTAGGCAACCTTGGCTCTTTTATGACTCGTCAACTTCAACTCCCAGAATTCCTGAGCCAGCATGGGGGAACCATAGCCCCCTTGATGACTCGTGGACTTCAACTCCCAGAATTCCTGAGCCAGCCATGCTGAGGGGAAAGGGAGGTTTCCAAGCTGAGCCATGCTGGCTCAGGAACTCTGGGAGTCGAAGTCCACCAGTCATAAAAGGGCCCAAATTGCCTACTCCTGCCCTAGACCAGGGGTAGGCAACCTTGGCTCTTTTATGACTCGTGGACTTCAACTCCCAGAATTCCTGAGCCAGCCAAGCTGGCTCAGGAATTCTGGGAGTTGAAGTCCACGAGTCATAAAAGAGCCAAGGTTGCCTACCCCTGCCCTAGACCATTTCGGACAAATGGCTGTCCAGTCTCTTCTTAAAAAACTTCCAGCGTTGGAGCATTCACCGCTTCTGGAGGCAGGTGGTTCCACTGGTTAATTGTTCTCACTGTCAGGAAGTTTCTCCTTAGTTCTAGGTTGCTTCTCTCCTTGATTAGTTTCCATCCGTTGCTTCTTGTCCTGCCTTCAGGTGCTTTGGAGAACAGCTTGACTCCCTCTTCTTTGGGGCAGACCCCTGAGATATTGGAACACTGCTATCCTGTCCCCCCTCGTCCTTCTCTTCGTTAAACTAGACAGACCCAATTCCAGCAACCGTTCCTTATATGCTTTAGCCTCCGGTCCCCTAATCATCTTTGTTGCCCTTCTCTGTACTCTTTCCAGAGTCTCAACATCTGTTTTACATCGTGGTGACCAAAACTGGATGCAGTATTCCAAGTGTGGCCTCACCAAGGCCTTGTAGAGTGATACTAACACTTTAGGTGATCTTGATTCTATCCCTCTGTTAATGCAGCCTAGCACTGCGTTGACTTACTTATTTGGGGCTCAGTGGTGGCCATAAGATGAGGACTACCTGTATTAACCAGGCCGCTGTAGACCTACAGCAAGGAGGAGGTTGTGGTCTGTCCCCCCCCCCTTCCCTGGGGCTGGAGTGTCGGTTGTTGTTTTACTACCCCAAACGTTGCAAAAGGGCATCGGAGCAGAGCCAACCCAGGGCGCTTGCTTTCCTAAGGGAAACTCAAAAAAATGCTGAATTCGGCAGAGGGAGGCCAAAGGCTGCTGCAGCGTTCCTGTAATCTTGAATAAATTATCAGAAGAGTCAAGAGGCTGGCCTTTTTATGTATCGTTAGAGCTGTGTTAATTAGCGCTTCCCAATAATCTGTGGGTTTTGACTACTTTTTTTGGGGGGGGGGAGAGCTGGTAATGGACCGTGGGATATTTGCTTCTAAATGGCAGCCAGTGGTACACACTTTTGGGGAGGGGGGCATGGCTGCCTTTAACAACTTGCCTCCAGAAGTTGTGGGTGCTCCATCACTAGAGGATTTTCAAAAGAGACTGGACAGCCATTTGTCTGAAATGGTCTAAGGGTCTCCTGCCTGAGCAGGGGGTTGGACTAGATGACCTCCAAGGTCCCTTCCAACTTTATTATTATTATTATTATGGATCATCGCACAGTCAGCCAGATGTTCAGACTGGATTTGGCATTTTGTCTACCTCTCGAGTCCTTACCCAGGACCTGGGATAGGCAGATGTGGATGTTTGATGGTATTACAGGTATCGTCACAGGATGGAAGCTGTTCCTAGCAAGGCCGCCTTTTGCAATTGACTAATAGCGAATTTGTCAATGCCGATGGTGTTCAAGTGGTGCTCCAGTTGTTTTGGGATTGCACCCAAGGAGCCTATTACTATTGGTACTACCCTTGCTTTCTTTTGCCACAGTCTTTCTATTTCTATTTGTAGGTCTTTGTATTTTGTGATCTTCTCCAGTTCTTTCTTGTCTATTCTGCTGTCTCCAGGCACTGCCACGTCCACTATCCAGACTTTTTTGATTATTATTATTATTATTATTACTATTATTATTATTATTATGGATCATCGCACAGTCAGCCAGATGTTCAGACTGGATTTGGCATTTTGTCTACCTATCGAGTCCTTACCCAGGACCTGGGATAGGCAGATGTGGATGTTTGATGGTATTACAGGTATCGTCACAGGATGGAAGCAGTTCCTAGTAAGGCCGCCTTTTGCAATTGACTAAGATTATTATTATTATTATTTGTATTATTCGTATTAATTTGAATATGAGACAGTAAATACCAAGGGAAAAGAGAGGAATTATTTAATGTAATAGTTTCAGATTTGTACTAAAGATACTTGTATGTTATTGAATTATTGACCAACTCAACCACCACGCTGCTTTTCCAATATTTAAATGTAAAATTAGAAAATTAGAAAACTAATCAGTTTTTCAAAAAAAAATTTTTTTTGTTGAGACTGGATCAGTCCTTCTCAATCTGGATCCCTTCAGCTGATCAAGAACTACGGTTCCCCAAATTCCCAGTGAGAGAACCTTGGACTTTCCTGTTCTTTATTTCAAGATATACTTTAGTGGTGGCCGACCTATGGCACGCGTGCCAGAGACGGCACTTGGAGCCCTCTCTGTGGGCACGCGCGCCGTGCCCCGGAGACGGCAACCGTCCTCTTCAACCAGCTGCGCCCGCTAACTCGCCAAGGTTCCACGTGGCCGGATGCATCCCAGCACCCATGCGCTCGCTGGCCTCTGTGTGCGGGGGCCGATGGGTTCAGGCAGCATCGCCCCGGCCCCTGCCTCGCCTTGCCCTGCGACAGTGGCACCACCCCCCCACCCTGCCTCGCCTTGCTTTGCCTCACCCCAACAGCACGAGCCTCCTGCCCACCACCCCACCTGCCAGAGAACCCCTGGATCTCCCCCAACCCTGCCTGTCCCCCCATGCCCATCCTGGCCACGCCTACCCATCTGCCATGATCACCATAGCCACGCCCATCCAGTGGGCCACACCCACCCAGCACCCGGCGATATATAAGTGGATTTTGGGTTACAGTTTGGGCACTCGGTCTTTAAAACAGTGGTTCTCAACCTTTTTAATGCCGTGACCCCAACCGGTCGTAGGTCAAGGACTACTCAACCAGTCGTAAGTCGAGGACTACTCAACTGGTGCAGCACCGTTTGCAGAATGGGGCTTTTGGCGGGCTCAGCAGGGCAGAGACAGCCTGGACAATTCCTATTGGCTTTGGAAAGCCAATAGAATTAGACTCTATTCAAGAGAGTCTCTTCTATTGGCTTTCCAAAGCCAACAGAATAAAAGGGAGTAGCACAGCTAAGGAAAAGGGGGAAAAAATGGCGGACTGCGTTGTTTGGCGACCCCCGTGAAATGGTCGTTCAACCCCAAATGGGGTCCCGACCCACAGGTTGAGAACCACTGCTTCTAAAAGGTTCGCCATCACTGGCATAGGGTCTCTTGCTGTTTGAACGGGGGGGGGGGGGTTGGACTAGAAGACCTCCAAGGCCCCTTCCAGCTCTGTTGTTCTTTTTATCTCACCTGGCCTGATGGGGGGGGAGGGCTAATGAGCAAATGGTGTGGAGTTGGTACCGCTGGCCAAAAGGAGAGAGGCCAACGGCTCAAGGTTTTGACTGTGTCCTTTCCAATTCGGCATTCCCAAGCTGGTGCCCCCTCCAGATGCAGAACACCCTGCCTCCCAAGATCCCAGGGGCTACCCCAAAGGTGCTTTTTTTTTCTCCTTCCTTCCTTTTTTCAATGGTTTCTGGTTTTTCTTTGAAGAGATTTCGCTTCTCATCCCAGAAGCTTCTTCAGCTCTGACCGGTTGGTGGAGGATGGAAAGATTGATACCCCTTGCAGACAGCCGGTCCTTTGCCTTCTTTTAGAGCAGGGGGTCCTCAGCCTTGGCCACTTTTAAGACTTGTGGACTTCAATTCCCAGAATTCCTCAGCCAGCGTCCACAAGTCATAAAAGGGCCAAGTTTGAGGGCCCCTGCTCTAACAGGAGGCAAATGACCGGCTGTCTGCAAGGGGTATGCATCTTTCCATCCTCCGCCATCCGAGTCGTTTTAAGACGTGACTGGACAAGCATTTGTCTGAAATGGTATATATATATGGTTTCCAGCCTGAGCAGGGGGTTGGACTAGAAGACCTCCAGGGTCCCTTCCAGCTCTGTTGTTGTTATTATTATGTCTTAGTAGGTGTTGGAAAAAGAGATGGGAAGTGAGGGCGACAGCAGTAGATGAAAGGAAATAAGAGGAGGGGGATTCCCTCCCCCCCCATGAAAGAGTCCAGGAAGCTTTTTTGGAATGGGAAAATTGGATTTGTTCTACCTCTGGTTCTTTTGCTCTCCTGTTTGAATGTTAACAAAATTAGCAGAATAACAGAGCTGAAGGGACCTTGGAGGTCATCTAGTCCAGGGCTTTTCAACCAGTGGTACGGGTACCCCCTGTGGTACATGGGCACCTGGCAGGTGGTATGCCACCATCCTAGAAAAGGGGTAGCAGGGGAGGGGAATGAGCTGAACCGGGAGCAGCGCCGCACAAGCCTGAGCGAGAGACGGCTGGAGCTGCAGGGCTGTCAGGGCTCAGCGGAAGCACCAGGATCAGCGCCTGGCTCCAGCTGGAGCCCGGCGCTGATCCTGGTGCTTATGCTGAGCCCTGAAGAAGCACCGATCAGCTGGAAAGCAGCACTGATCCTGGTGCTTCTGCTGAGCCCAGAAGAAGCGTCGATCAGCTGGAATGTTGCAGCCTCTCCAGGGTCTTGTGCTTTACGTTCAGATGTTTGGCCACTGATTCATATTTATGACGGTCCCAGTGTCCCAGGGTCATGTGAAGTGACCAAAACCTGCTGCAACCAGCCAGCAGACGGGGGGGGGGAATAAAAACCAAACATCCCCCACCCCACCCCCGCTGCCAATCCTCAACAGAAATGCTCACAACAATGAAAACCTCGGACAGGAGGAAGAGCGCTGCCGGGTGGGCAGGCAGGTGTCTTGCTCGGCTGTGGCTTGGGGGGCACTTTTTTCAGTGCCATTGTAACTTCCAAGAGTCACTAAGCAAACGGTTGTAAGTCGAGGACTACCTGTTCTTTATCACTTTTTTCCTTTTTTTTTTTTTTTTGGTCATCCAGTTTTTGACCCCTTGCTAGGCGACTGGTGGTCCTCGGATGTTGCCATATCCTAAAAGTGGCACAATGGGTGGAAAGGTTGAAAAGCCCTGGACTAGATGACCTCCAAGGCCCCTTCCAGCTGGTGTAGTCCCACCCTCAGCTTGAGAGGAGACGCTATGCAATTTGAAACAAGTGGCTGTCTGATGTCTTCTTGAAAGCCTCCAGCGATGGGGCACCCACAACTTCTGGTGGCAAGCTGTTCCACTGGTTAATTGTCCTCACTGTCAGGAAATTTCTCCTTAATTCCAGGTTGCTTCTCTCTTTGATGAGTTTCCATCCATTATTTCTTGCCCTTCCCTCCGGTGCTTTGGAGAATAGCTTGACTCCTTCTTCTTTGGGGCAGCCCCTTACAGCTTAGACGGAGGGCCGCTCTCTCTCTCTCCGGAGGCGCCTGTAAGTGAGGGCCCGTGAATCCGCCTTTGAGCACTGCAGCGGCCCATAAATAAAGACGGGCTTTGCTATAAAATGTAATGAAGAATATTAGCATGAAATCAAGATGTTAAACTCCCACTTGCGACAGGGCATAAATTCCGGGGCACCGGCTGCCTTCCAGCCGGTTATTCCTTTATTTATTTGTTTTAAAAGGAAGAGGTGTAAATTTAGGCCGCTGGGTTTATGCTCTCGGTTCTCCCCACCTTCGTTGGGGAGGTGTGCGTGTCTCCCTCCCTCTCTCCTGCCCCCCCCCTCTCTCAATCTCTCTCTCTCTCTCCTTCGGCCTCTTTAAATCAGCTAATCAGCTCAAGACTCATGGCCAGGAGAGTTGGCTTCTTACAAATTTCCGTCCCACCGCTTCTTGTGGCTCGCAGTGGCAAAGGGGGTCTCGGAGTTAGCCGTCCCTTGGTTGAGAAAAAGGCCGTTTCTCCCCTGGAAATAATGGGGGGGGGAAACACACCCTGAAGGA
Organism: Crotalus helleri; assembly: GCA_024509115.1. Taxonomy (NCBI): domain Eukaryota; kingdom Metazoa; phylum Chordata; class Lepidosauria; order Squamata; family Viperidae; genus Crotalus; species Crotalus helleri. The sequence continues at coordinate 4,072,223 of JAKSXO010000035.1, read as the reverse complement.
CATAGAAACACAGACAACGGCTGGTAGAAAAAGAGCGAGTGCTCACCAAATCCTCCCTTTGAATTTATTTGCTTTTGGTTCTCTCTCTGTCTCTCTCTCTCTCTCTCTCTCTCTCTCAGCCCTTCCTTCCTTCTTTCCCTCCTTCCTTCCTTCCTTCCTTCCTTTTTTCTTTCTTCTTTCTTTCTTTCTTTCTTTTTTTCTTTCTTTCTCCCCCTCTCCCTCCCCCTGTCCCCCCCTCTCTCCTCTCCCCCCCCCCCCGTCTCACTATCTCCAGAACAGAGCTGCTAATAAAAGAGTGGAAATGATTTCCAAATACACATAGTCCTCAGCTTATGACCTTTCTTTCTTTCTTTCTTTCTTTCTTTCTTTCTTTCTTTCTTTCTTTCTTTTTTCTTCCTCCCTCCCTCCTTCCCTCTTTCATTCATTCCATCCTTCACTCTTTCTTTCTTTCTTTCCTTCCTTCCCTCCCTCCTTCCCTCCCTCCCTCTCTCTCTCTCTCTCTCTCTCTCTCTCTCTCTCTCTCTCTCTCCTCCTCCTCTCCCCCCATCTCACTATCTTGAGAACAGAGCTGCTAATAAAAGAGTGGAAATGATTATGACCTTCCTTCCTTCCTTCCTTCCTTTCTTTTTTTTTCCTCCCTCCCTCCCTTCTTTCCCTCCTCATTTTTTTTATCATTTTCTTTCAGGATCTTTTTTGTGACTGGGCAGTTGCTGCCCGGAGCCATTGCCAAGTTGGGCCCCGCCGTAAACGGCTGGGCATCTCTGCTTCTCCTGATCTTCTTTTTGAGCCTCGGTATTCCAGAGCTTTTGTGCTTTTCCCCCAGAGGTTCTTTTTTTCAGAGGCAACTGGACTTCCTTTTTTTTTTTCTTTGAAGGCGTTTCGCTTCCCATCCAAGAAGCTTCTTCAGCTTCCAGGAAAAACGAAAGTCCAGTTGCCTCTTGAAAAATCACCTTTGGGACCTCCATCAGCTGAATGACTGAGAATCTGCCTCCAGAAGTGGTGAATGCTCCGACACTGGAAGTTTTTAAGAAGAGACTGGACAGCCATTTGTCCGAAATGGTATAGGGTTTCCTGTCTGAGCAGGGGGTTGGACTAGATGACCTCCAAACTCCCTTCCAAGTCTGTTGTTGTTGTTGTTATTATTATTATTATTATCTTTAGTGTGCATATTGCCATAAACATTCTGCTTTACTTTGTCTTTTTTTATATGTTTTAAAAATGTACTGTTTTGTCAGCTTTATGAAAATAATACATATGAATATATTAGGGAGAAAGGTTTTAACATTAATATGAATTATCCTTTTCCCCACACATCAGAAAGTGGGAAAAATCCAATGAATGAATGCTCCAACACTGGAAGCTTTTAAGAAGAGACTGGACAGCCCTTTGTCCGAAATGGTGTAGGGTTTCCTACCTGAGCAGCGGGTTGGACTAGATGACCTCCAAGGTCCCTTCCATCTGTTATTCTGTTTTCCTTCCTTCCTTCCTTCCTTCCTTCCTTCCTTCCTTCCCTCCCTCCCTCCCTCCCTCCCTCCCTCCTCCAACACTGGAAGCTTTTAAGAAGAGACTGGACAGCCATTTGTCGGAAATGGTATAGGGTTTCCTGCCTGAGCAGGGGGTTGGACTAGATGACCTCCAAGGTCCCTTCCAACTTTATTATTATTATTGTTGTTGTTGTTGTTGTTATTATTAATCTCCAGAGGCTTTGTGCGGCTCCTTGGGCTGTTCCCTGCAAGCGTCTTTGTCCTCCCGGGGTTTCCCGATAAAAGTATTTTCATTGCAGACTTCGGCTTTAAAAAAAAAAACCTGTCAGACACAAATTAGTTGTTTGGGGAGAAGCTGAGCGTCTTCCGATTTTGCTTTTTCCTGGGCTCCGATTTCCCTCCCCCCCTCCATAGCTGTTGTGCAGAAATCCCTCTCTGACCTCGTTCTAATTTGCTTGGTAACTTTTTCTCTTTTTTAAAAAAAGAAAGAAAGAAAGAAAGATAAACCTTCGGTCGTGTCCTCCAGAGTGCCGAGCGGAAAAAAAAACCCCATCACCAAGCACTTTTAAAAAAAACCAAAAACACTCAGCTGCCGTGTCACATCAAGCTCTGCCTTCGTTTGTCAAGTTGCGTTTCATCCATCTCCTGCTGGGGCGAGGCCCGGGCTCCTGCCCCTCTCCCCCCATCCTGTGACCCAAATGTAAAGGGAATAGATTATTTAGCAAAGCCTTCAGAGGAAAAGGGACAAAGTGGCCGTCCCCTCCCTCTCCCCCCACCATCTGAATGCTCAATAATAATAATAATAATAGTAATAGTCATAGGCTCCTTGGGTGCAATTCCAAAACAACTGGAGCACCACTTGAACACCATCATCGGCATTGACAAATTCGCTATTAGTCAATTGCAAAAGGCGGCCTTATTAGGAACTGCTTCCATCCTGCGACGATACCTGTAATACCATCAAACATCCACATCTGCCTATCCCAGGTCCTGGGTAAGGACTCGATAGGTAGACAAAATGCCAAATCCAGTCTGAACATCTGGCTGACTGTGTGATGATCCGTAATAAAGTTGGAAGGGACCTTGGAGATCATCTAGTCCAACCCCTTGCTCAGGCAAGAAACCCTCTACCATTTCAGACAAATGGCTGTCCAGTCTCTTCTTAAAAACTTCCAGTGTTGGCGAATTCACCGCTTCTGGAGGCAGGTTGTTCCACTGGTTAAAGTTCTGACTGTCAGGAAGTTTCTCCTTAGTTCCAGGTTGCTTCTCTCCTTGATCGGTTTCCATCTGTTGCTTCTTGTCCTGCCTTCAGGGGCTTTGGAGAATAGCTTGACTCCCTCTTCTTTGGGGCAGCCCCTGAGATACTGGAAGACTGCTATCCTGTCCCCCCTTGTCCTTCTCTTCGTTAAACTAGACACACCCAATTCCAGCAACCGTTCCTTATATGTTTTAGCCTCCAGTCCCCTAATCATCTTTGTTGCTCTTCTCTGTACTCTTTCTAGAGTCTCAACATCTTTTTTACATCGTGGTGACCAAAACTGGATGCCGTATTCCAAGTGTGGCCTTACCAAGGCCTTGTAAAGTGGTATTAACACTTCATGTGATCTTGATTCTATCCCTCTATTAATGCAGCCCAGCACTGTGCTGGCCTTTTTTGGCAGCTGCAGCACACGGCTGGCTCCTATTTAAATGATTGTCCACTAGGACTCCAAGGTCCCTCTCACAGTTGCTACTATTGTGCAGCTTTGCATTGTCTTTCATGGCTGATGCTGAATACAGGTAGCTCTTGAGCACAATTAAGCCCAGAATTTAGGTTGCTAAGTGAGACGGTTCTCAAATAAGTTTTGCTCTGTTTTTACGACCTTTCGCTGCCACAGTTCTTAAGGGAATCACTGTCATCGTTAAATGAGTAACCCGTTTGTTAAGTGAATCCGGCTTCCCCATTATCAGAAGGTCATAAAAGGAGATTCCATGACTCCGGCACCGTCGTAAATGTGAGTCAGCTGCCAAGCGTCTGAATGTACATCACATATGCTGCAGCGGTCGCAAGTGTGAAAAAATGGTCGTAACTCACTTATTTCAGTGCCGTTGTAACTTTGAGCGGTCGCTAAACGAACCATTGTAAGATGAGGACTGGCTGTGTCCCTTTCACCCTGCCTGTATGCCCATTCGTCCATTTGGGTAGGTCATCCTTGGGGCGGTGTGGGGAGACGTTATGAAAAGTCTTGCTTCCTTTTATCTATCTCTCAGCTCGCCCCACGTTAACAGAGTAACAGAATGACCGTGTTGGAAGGGACCTTGGAGGTCCTCTAGTCCAACCCCCTGCTCAAGCCGGAGACCCTGTACCATTCCAGACAAGTGGTTGTCCAGTCTCTTCTTAAAAACCTGCAGTGATGGTAAACCCACAACTTCTGGAGGGAAGCCATTCCACTGATTAATTGACCTGGGATTATAGAATAACAGAAGGGACCTTGGAGGTCATCCAGTCCAACCCCCTGCTCAAGCAGGAGAACCTAGACCAGTGGTTCTCAACCTGTGGGTCAGGACCCCATTTGGGGTCGAACGACCATTTCACGGGGGTCGCCAAACAACGCAGTCCGCCATTTTTTCCCCCCTTTTCCTTAGCTGTGCTCCTCCCTTTTATTCTCTTGGCTTTTGAAAGCCAATAGAATAGACTCTCTTGAATAGAGTCTAATTCTATTGGCTTTCCAAAGCCAACAGGAATTGTCCAGGCTGTCTCTGCCCTGCTGAGCCCACCAAAAGCCCCATTCTGCAAACGGTGCTGCACCAGTTGAGTAGTCCTCGACTTACGACCGGTTGAGTAGTCCTCGACTTACGACCGATTGGAGGTCGCGGCATTAAAAAGGTTGAGAACCACTGACCTAGACCATCCAGGTCAACGAATTGCCCTGTCTCTTCTGGAAAATTTCCAGGGATGGACTCTTCACAATTTCTGGAGGCAAGTTGCTGATGGGGGCTCTTTGAACCGGTGGATTTCTTTGGCCTGCAAGAGCGTGGATGCTTTTGTAAGGATTTTGCCGCCGTTTCTGAAATCATCACGCGTCCCGCTGGTGCCCGGCTGTTCCACCCCCCCCTTGCGACCAAGACCTTTAATTGGATCCAACAGGGTCAGTTTCATCTCCTCCCAGGGCCGTGCCATGCTTGGGTACACGGGAGGAAGCTGTGCCCATCAATCTCCCCAACTGGGCCTTGCTGACAAGCGCCCCGGTCAGTTTCTCAGCTGTTCCAGGCTCGGCCTTGCCGTTGCCGAGATCCCGGAGTTCTGGCAGCGAAGCAGCTGCGGGGGCTTTTGGACCACAGCTTCCCCATCCTGGCTTGTTTAGCCCGGAGTGTGCAGGAGCAGGTGGGTGGGTGGGTAGGTGGGTGGGAAGGCTGTGGTTGTGTCGTGCATGAGTTGGGGGAAGAGTGTTAGGTTTCTGGGGAACGTGGCCATTCCATTCCTCGGGAATACAATCTGGGCAAGGATCTAAGCCCCATTACTAAGTGAAGAATCATTAGCGGGTTCTTGCTGGCTGCAGTTGGTGCACGGAGGGAGGAGAGCTGAGTAGCTTGGCATCTGCTCATGCCTAGGTGTTGTCTCATGCGCCAGCATGCCAACTGGTGGCATCCTTGGCTTCAGTTGCTCCTTTCCGTGGGGCGTGTCCGGTTGGGGGTGCCCATTTGCTTGAGGGCATGGACTTGACCAATGGAGACACGGGTTATCTTCTATAGCAGAGGTGGGCAGTCATGGCCCCGGACGACCGGTGGACTTCAACAACTCCTTCTCCTCCTCCTCCTCCTCCTCCTCCTCCTCCTCCTCCTCCTCCTCCTCCTCCTCCACCAGCACCACCACCACCACCACCATCTCTTTTCCTTCTAGCACTGACATGCTAGCATGTGTATCAGCTGGCTATCCTCCAAACTCAGTATTACGCTGGCCAATGCTTTCTCATTCTTTCTCTGGTCCCCATCACCCAGGGCTGCCGGTGGATCAGTAACTATCACCCACAACTCCTCCCTTCGCAGGTACATCTCCATTTTCAGACACCAGGAGAGGCAGTTTGTCTCATTCAGATGAGATACTACTGTGGGAAGCCAGCCCCCACTCCAGAGAAGGAAATATTACAAGGGCAGAAAAATATATTTCCTCAAAGAGGATTTTAAAAGCAGAAAGCAACCTGGCCCCCAAGTCTCTCTGTCCGAAGCAGAAGCCGGCCCTGTACAAATGCAGATGTAAACCATCAGAAAGGCCCCAGCTAGGAGATCAAGAAAACAAAGACACCTAAAATCTGCACACCCCACCCAAACTCTAGGAGTCATTAGCCCCAGCCCCAGGGAAGCAGGATATGACCTTTGGGACATAATAGGACTAACCCATCACCATCAATAGCAGAAAGGCACACCCAGACTCAGGTCAAAATACGTGACTCAGGAAATACAAAGCCTAAAACAGGATCAGGAAACTACTCCAGAAGGCTTCAGAGGGTATAAAAACCTATTACCCACATGTGCTCAGCCCTTCTTTTCTCTCCTTCTTCCTGCCAGAAGCATCTTTCTGTCTGGCTCTTCCATAAACTGCAACCTTCTGTCTAAAGCAGTCACCATGTTGTTTATTTATTCCCGGTTTGGATGAACCAGGATGAAGACTTTTATTTCAACACTACGAAACCTCCTCTTACGCTGACGGAGTCCATGTTGTCTGCTACCACCCCAGACCACTACAAACCACAAGCTTTAACTCCTCTGGCTCTGGGTCAAAGTCTCACTGGGTTTTTCCTCTCTCTGGGCCCATAACAAAGCATGCACTATCTTATTCCGCTGAGATAACCCAGGAGTAAACACGGTAAACAGTGGTCTATATTAAATGGTGGTTTATCTTACACTATCTACAATATCATACACCAGGAACAATATACATACACGTGCTCATACAGCAGGATCCAACAAACCACAGTTACAGCAGGAAACAGAAGAGAGAGAACACATTAGCAGAGTCTTCCCTTAATACAATGGCTCTTAAAGAGACATAGACCCTGCTGAGTCATTCTCACCATTACATCTTACATTACACAAGCTGGTTAGCTTTTAAATCGTTACCTTGACACACTGATGATGGGTTGAGGAACACAGGTCGTCCAGGGCCCATCATTGCCTGCCCTTGTCTTGCAGAATGAGTGGGTTGATCTAGTACTTGGCCCAATGTTAGCTGTGTGATTCTGTTAATTTAGCCGTCATTAAGATTGTTGGTTTCTTTCGACGTGGAGAAAGTAACTCAAAGAGGCAGATAACGCTCCTGAGAAGCAAGCGTGTTTTTCTATGATCTCTCCTCCTCCTTGTTTCTCCTTCGTGCCACCTGCAAAACGTGGTGGTGGTGGAATCATGGTTTGATGGCCACCCCCGGACCGGGATGGCTTGCTTTGATTGATGGACGTGCGAATCCTGGAGCTATGAATTTTTGCACCAGCCAAATTCTGCCGAAAAAAAATGTCAGGGGAACCAAAGGTGCAGGAAAAGTAGGTCACGTAGCAAGACGACAACCCAAAACACACACAGTGTGGGATCAAAGAATAGCCAAAAGCAGAAGAAAGTTAAAACGTTTTGAAATTTTGAGGAAGGACCTGAAGACCATCAACATCGCTGAGCTGAGGGTCTTCTGTAAAAAGAAGAACGGGCTAAAATCCCTCCGGGATGATGCACGGGAACGATTAACCCTGATTGGAAGCATTCAGTTGCAGTTTAGCTGCTGCCCAAGGGTTGCACATTCTAACTACTCAAAGCCGAAGTTTTTCAAAGGTGTTTTTCAAAAGGCCACTGGACTTCCTTGTTTTTCCTTATATAGGAGCCAGCCGTGTGCTGCAGCTGCCAGGCTGCGTTGACAGAGGGATGGAATCCAGATCACGTGAAGTATTAATACCACTTTACAAGGCCTTGGTAAGGCCACACTTGGAATTCTGCATCCAGTTTTGGACACCGTGATGTAAAAAAGATGTTGAGACTCTAGAAAGAGTGCAGAGAAGAGCAACAAAGATGATCAGGGCACTGGAGGATAAAACATATAAGGAACGGTTGCTGGAACCTAGAACTAAGGAGAAACTTCCGGACAGTGAGGAGAATTAACCAATAGAACAACCTTCCTCAGTTTGAGTGGGGTTGCACCTGGGATCCAGCACGCGCGTCACCCTTAAGCCGCCCCTGTTTGGCCCACCTGGTTGTGTCTTTTCCACCCTACACCCCTGACCCCAAAGTAAGGCACAAATCCTCTTGGGGGGGGGGAAGATTAATTTGCTCCCTGTGTGAAAACCAAGCAGCTGGTGGGACTTCCCACGCCTGTGGTGGACTCCATCTGTTGCTACATTGCTCAGCCTGCAAACTTTTGATTTGGGGGCAACAAGGCAGAAATGCAAGGGATGTGTGTGTGTGTGTGTAGAGGCAGGCCAGGGGGCGAAGGCTGGAGGGAAGCAGGAGATCTGAGCAGAAACCTTAGCTTGCTGGTCTATTCTGGGGCTTGGCAACCACCTTGATGCCCCCCTTAATCGGGAACGGGGGGAGGGGGCATCTGAGCCACGCCGGGCATGTCTTCCTTGCCCCGGCCAGCTCCTGGCAGAGTGGGAGGGGCTTCTTATCAGGACAAAGATGCCGTTCCAATTTTAAAGTTGGCTCCGAACGGTTGGCATCGCCCGAGGAGAGGGCCAGCTCCCCGCGATTCCCCTCGGTTGGTCTGCTGGGATGCCCGTGAAGGTTCTCGGTCCCCCAGGCCATAGTTGGATCAGAGTGGTTTCTGTTTTTGAAAAAGGCAACTGGGCTGACTTTTGGAGGAGGAGGAGGAGGAAGAAGAAGAAAGGACTGTGGGGTCCTTTGTGCTCTCTGAGCTGGGTGGTTTTCTTGCAGACGTTTCATGACCCAACTAGGTACCATCATCAGTGCTAGAAGGGAGTGGGAGAGGAGGAGGAGGAGGAGGAGGAGGAGGAGGAGGAGGAGGAGGACACCTATGGTGCTCTCTGAGCTGGGTGATTTTCTTGCAGATGTTTCATGACCCAACTAGAGAACATCATCAGTGCTAGAAGAGAGTGGAGATTGTGGAGAGAGGAGGAGGAGGAGGAGGAGGAGGAGGAGGAGGAGGAGGAAAGGACTGTGGGGTCCTTGGTGCTCTCTGAGCTGGGTGGTTTTCTTGCAGACGTTTCATGACCCAGCTAGGTAACATCATCAGCGCTAGAAGGGAGAGGGGTTTGCAGAGAGGAGGAGGAGGAGGAGGAACTGCTGAGTGCTCTCTGAATTTGGCTGTTTTCTTACAGATGTTTTATTACCCAACTAGATAACATCACTAGTGCTAGAAGGGAAAGAGATTGGGGAGATGGTGGTGGTGGTGGTGGTGGTGGAGGAGGAGGAGCTCCTGAGTGCTCTCTGAGTTTGGTTGTTTTCTTACAGATGTTTTATTACTCAACGAGGTCACATCATCAATGCTAGAAGGGAGGGGGTTTGTGGAAGGGAGGAGGAGGAGGAGGAGGAAGAGAGGAAGAAGAAGAAAAAGAAAAGCTGTAGGAGTAGTAGTGGTAGCAGTTTTGCTTCCTACCCTGGAAGCTTCCTCAGTTGCATTGGATGAGCTGGCCTGTGAAGAAAACACATTGAATATATTTCTAATCTCATGAGCTTGGCTGAAGTTTGGAAACAAGTGTGTAGGAGCTGGGATCGGAGGCCTGGCTATGCTAACACACCGGCCTTAACCAGAATTTGCTGATGTGTCAGTTACTCTGGAGACAACCTCTAGGAACTAGTAGCTATAAAAGCTCATTTCTAAAGAAGGGCGGGGGGTGTTAGAAATTGAGGAATGGGAGATGTAATCAGGGGTGGGGGGGTAATGTCTTCACTTTAACTGAAGAGAGAAGCAACCTAGAACTAAGGAGAAACTTCCTGACAGTGAGAACAATTAACCAGTGGAACCACCTGCCTCCAGAAGCGGTGAATGCTCCAACACTGGAGGTTTTTAAGAAGAGACTGGACAGCCATTTGTCTGAAATGGTATAGGGTTTCCTGCCTGAGCAAGGGGTTGGACTAGATGACCTCCAAGGTCCCTTCCAACTCTGTGGTTATTACTACTACTACTACTACTACTACAGCCCCTCTGGTCCCCGGTTCCTCCCCGTCTTCTCAAGCAGCAAATCCTGGCTTATCCGCCGGAAGACGGACCGCTGCCTTGCGTCTCTTTCGAATCAGAGACCTGTCACTCATCCCCGATGCTGCCGTGGCAGTTTAAGGTGTCATTTTGGTTCCATTCCGAAGGTGGGGAAGGAAGGAAGGCAGGGCAGTTAGTCCTCGGCTTACGACCACAGCCGACCTCAAAATTTCTGCTGCTAAGTGAGACAGCTGTTAAGCCAGCTTGGCCCCGTTTGACGGCCTTCCTTCCCGGGTCGTTAAGCGAATCACTGCCGTTAAGTTCGTCACACGGTCGTTAAGTGGATCCGGCTTCCTCCGTTGACCTTGCAGGGCAGAGGGTCGCAAAAGAGGATCGCGGGAACCCCCCCCCCGGGAGAACCCTGCGACCGTCATAAACAGGAACTCAATTTGGATGCAAAGGTCGTAAGTTGCTTTTTTCAGTGCCGTTGTAACTTCGAACGGTCGCTAAATGGACCGTTGGTAAAGCCGAGAACTCCCTGTCGTAGTTGAAGTGTTGGACGGAAGCTGCTTCCCTGCAAAGGGCCTGTAGGGGGCGCTCTGGTTATGCGTTTTGCCCAGGATGTGCCTTCAAAAAATTGGGAAGCCTTTTTTTTTTTAATTTTTATTTTTTTAAATATCTCTTGTGTTTTGAACTGTGGAGAAGCTACCCGGTCCGAAAGGGATACGGATTAATTTCGCTGCAGGCCAGTCCACGTGATCCAAAGCAAAAGAGGGTGAAACAGATAGCTTCCCCCCCCCATGGGTTGGGGGGCGCTGCCCTCGTGCGGAAGCGTTTTTCAGAAAACGTTCTGCAAATTTCTGCCAATTTTGCAGAACGCGGCCACCGTTCCCGACTCTCTGGCTGGGTTTGTGATCTATGTTGGTGTCTGCTTCTTTTATATTTCACGCCTTGAAACGATTTTGTGGCACCTGAGTCGGCAAGGTTTTCAAGCGAGGCAGTCAGAAGAACAAGAGTTGGAAGAGACCTGGGAGGTCATCTAGTCCAACCCCCTGCTCAGGCAGGAGACCCCCTAGACCATGGTTGTCCAGTTTCTTCTTAAAAACCTCCAGTGCTGGAGCATTCACAACTTCTGGAGGCAACTTCTGTTCCACTGGTTAATTGTTCTCACTGTTAGGAAGTTTCTCCTTAATTCCAGGTTGCTTCTCTCTTTGGTCAGTTAGAATAGAATAGAGCTGGAAGGTCTTCTAGTCCAGCCCCCCGCTCAAGCAGGATAACTCCAGAGGGTCTTCCTCTAGCCCAGTGGTTCTCAACCTTTTTAATACCTCAACCCCCAACCGGTTGTAAGTCGAGGACTACTCAACTGGTGCAGCACCGTTTGCAGAGTGGGACTTTTGGCGGGCTCAGCAGGGCAGAGACAGCCTGGACAATTCCTATTGGCTTTTGAAAGCCAATAGAATTGGATTCTATTCAAGAGAGTCTATTCTATTGGCTTTCAAAAGCCAATAGAATAAAAGGGAGGAGCAGAGCCAAGGAAAAGGGGGAAAAAATGGCGGACTGCGTTGTTTGGCGACCCCCGTGAAATGGTCTTTCGACCCCAAATGGGGTCCCGACCCACAGGTGGAGAACCACTGGGCTAGCCAGTTGCCCCTGTGTGTCTTAGACTACAAACCCCATTGCTCCAGCCAGTTTATCCAATAGGTGCACTGCTGGCTGTGATGGGAACTGTAGTCCAACCTGTTCAAGCTCAGTTGTAGATGCCTGAGTGTCCTTTATGTTTGAAGTTCTTCTCCAAGACTTTTGGTGGGTGCTGCTCTTCTCCAGAAGCCCTTTGAATGGCTTGTCTGAGGGGCTGGGGGGGGGGAGGAGGAGGAGGAGGAGGCGGAAGAGGAGGAGGAGGAGGAGGAGGAGGAGAAGGAGAGGACAACTATGGGGCCCTTGCTGCTGTCTGAGCTTTCTTGCAAATGTTTTATTACCCAATAGGTAACATTATCAGTGATCCATACTTCCTTCCTTCCCTCCCTCCCTCCCCCCTCCCTCCTTCCTTCCTTCCCTTCCTTCCTTCCCTCCCTCCCTCCCTCCCTCCCTCCTTCCTTCCTTCCCTCCCTCCCTCCTTCCTTCCCTCCCTCCCTCCCTCCCTCCCTCCTTCCTTCCTTCCTTCCTTCCTTCCTTCCTTCCTTCCTTCCTTTCATCGTGCCTTCCATCCATCCATCCATCCATCCATCCATCCATCCATCTGTCCAATGGACTATGGTGTACGTGTTGTCTTCCATGCGCCGAATTCAAGGGCTGTTTCAGCTGGGCAGCAAAGCTACTGTGATATACGGGCTCTGGTGTGCCGCATGTTGCTAGTCCACCCTGAGGTTGAGTCGACTCCCATGCTGGCCCGGCTGCCTCTGGAAATCTACCTGTGAGAGGATTGTGGAGCAAATACGTCTGAATGGCACCGTGGCTGCTGGGTCAGTTCACAACCCCCCCCCTCCCAGGAGATTGAAACAGCCTGGTGGGCTTCCCCTCCTTTTCTGGGGAGCACCACATCCCACCCGGCTCCCTCTCCCTCCTGCCCCCTTTGCAAGAGGAGCTTGCGCATCCGCTTGGCCGCCGCCTCTCTCGAACTCAGCGCAGCTGTCGGTTCTGGTAAATAATGCATCGTGGCTGCGCAGTCAAGCTGGTAACTAAGACACTCGCTGCTTGGCTGCCGCCTCGAAGTAATGAAGTAGAAATGAACTGGCCTGCCTCCATAGGGGAAGGAGGGGGGACCATGCTCCCCGGCAGCCCCTCCCCCTCCCCCCCCCCCCCCCCCGAGATTGATGGCTTGTGCTGACGTTGGACACCCAACATGACTCTCTCCGCTTTGGAGAGCAGTTAATCTGAGGATTCGGTCCTCTGTCATCCTCCAGAGTTCCCCCAAAGGGGGGGAAGACCCCCAGAAGGAGAATTGGTGGCGCTGGGGGGGGACTGTGGAAGGAGGGGGGACACACAGGGACCCCTCACCCAGCCAGCCGGGGAAGGGAGGCGGGGACCGTGTCCTCTTTTGCTGGCTTTTTAGCTTTTTTGATTTGTTTAGCGTCCCCAAAAGCTCATCACGGTTACCTTTTCGATGAGCCCGAGATGAAACTGTAAGCTAGGTTTTGAGTCCTTTTTGGTTTGGCTGTAAAGCAGGGACTGTGGTGACCCTCCGGAGGAGGGCTAGAGCAGGGGGTCTGCAGGCTTGACAACTTTGAAGTCTGGTGGACTTCAACTCCCAGAATTCCCCAGCCAGCGTGCGCTGGCTGGGGAATTCTGGGAGTTGAAGTCCACCGGCCTAAAAAGTTGCTAAGCGTGGAGATCCCAGCAGTAGAGTAGAGGACCGTCCTTGTGGCTAGATCTGAAGCAGATTGAAGTTGTTATCCAGCAAGGGTCTGGCTGTCCTAATGCAGAATAACAGAAGGGACCTTGGAGGTCTTCTAGTCCAACCCCCTGCTCAAGTAGGAGAGACTTTCATACAGAGTATCAGGATAACAGACTTGGAAGGGACCTTGGAGGTCTTCTAGTCCAACCCCTTGCTCAGGGCAGGAAACGCTATACCATTTCAGACAAATGGCTGTCCAGTCTCTTCTTAAAAACTTCCAGTGTCGGAGCATTCACCGCTTCTGGAGGCAGGTGGTTCCACTGGTTAATTGTTCTCCCTGTCAGGAAGTTTCTCCTTAGTTCTAGGTTGCTTCTCTCCTTGCTTAGTTTCCATCCGTTGCTTCTTGTCCTGCCTTCAGGCGCTTTGGAGAAGAGCTTGACTGCCTCTTCTTTGGGGCAGCCCCTGAGATACTGGAAGACTTGCTATCCTGTCCCCCCTCGTCCTTCTCTTCATTAAACTAGACATACCCAATTCTAGCAACCGTTCCTTATATGTTTTAGCCTCCAGTCCCCTGATCATCTTTGTTGCTCTTCTCTGTACTCTTTCTGGAGTCTCAGCATCTTTTTTAGATCGTGGTGACCAATCAAGTTTTTGCTTACAACAGGGTCACCTAACAACGGGTCTCACTGAGCAAGGGAAATGTGGGGCTCCGTTGTGGCTGAGTAGACGACCCGGGTAGTTGCACCTCTCTCTCTCTCTCTCACGGCGTCTCCGAAATGCTCAGAGGAGCTGGGCGTCCACCGGGAAAATGAAATGCCCCTCCGTGGATGGGGGGGGGGGAGTGTAAGAATTGAGGCCCAGCAAAGCAGCTTGCCAGGAAGAGTCTCCCCCTCCATCTGGGGAGGGCCTGCTGGGAGGGGGTGGGTGGGACGTGGCCCCCCGGGGCCGCCTTCGCTCTCTCTGGACAGAATGTGCTCCTGTGGAGGGACTGGAATGCCCCCCCCCCCAACCTCCTCCTTGCTGGAAGGTGTGGATGCCCGAGAAGGTTACTGGATCTGTTATCCGAACTGCTTGGAAATGTAACCCCGGTGGATCTCCCGAAGGTATAGGCAAGACTAATTTTGGAAGCCCTGCTGCAGAAAGTTGGGGGTCCTCCCCCTCCTCCCCCTCCCCTCCTCCTCCTCCCTCTCCTTCTCCCTCTCTGCCTTCTCCTTATCTATTTTCCTCCTCCTCTTCCCTCCCTCTCCTTCTTCTCCTCCTCCTTCTGTTTCTTCCTCTCCCTCCGTTTCTCATCTATTTTCTCCTTCGCCTCCTCCCTCCCTCCCTCCCCTTCTCCTTCTCCTTCTCCCTCTCTTCCCTCTCCTTCACTTTCTCCTTGTCTATTTCCTCCTCCTCTTCCTCCTCCCTCCCTCCCTCCCCTTCTCCTTCTCCTCCTCCCTCTGTTTTCTCCTTGTCTATTTCCTCCTCTTCCTCCTCCCTCCCTCCCCTTCTCCTTCTTTTCCTCCCTCTCCTTCTCCCTTTCCACCTTCTCCTTGCCTATTTCTTCCTCTTCCTCCCTCCCTCCCTCCCCTTCTTCTCCTCCTCCCTCTCCTTCTCCTCCCTCTCCTTCTCCTTCTCCCTCTCCACCTTCTCCTTATCTGTGTTCTCCTCCTCCCTCTCCTTCTCCTTGTCTATTTCCTTCTCCCTCTCTGCCTTCTCCTTATCTTTTTCCTTCTCCTCCTCCCTCCCTCTTCTTCTCTTCCCTCTCCTTCTCCCTCTCCTTATCTATTTTCTCCTCCCTCCCTCCCTCCCTCTCCTTCTCCCTCTCCTTCGGTCTCTCCTTATCTATTTTCTCCTTCTCCCTCTCCTTTCCTCCTCTTCCCTCCCCTTCTCCTCCTTCTCCTCCTCTTTCCTCCCTCTCCACCTTCTCCTTGTCTATTTCCTCCTTCTCCTCCCTCTCCTTCTCCCTCTCCTTTGCTTTCTCCTTGTCTATTTCCTCCTTCTCCTCCCTCTCCTTCTCCTTGTCTATTTCCTCCTCTTCCTCCTCCCTCCCTTCCCTTCTCCTTCTCCTCCTCCCTCTCCTTCTCCTCCTCCCTCTCCTTCTCCCTTTCCACCTTCTCCTTATCTATGTTCTCCTTCTCCTCCTTCCTCCCTCCCCTTCTCCTTCTTCTCTTCCCTCTCTTTCTCCCTCTCCTTATCTATTTTCTCCTTCTCCTCCTCCCTCTCCTTCTCCTTGTCTATTTCCTCCTCCTCCTCTTTCTTCTTCTCTTTCTCCTTCTCCTTCTCCTTCTCCTCCTCCCTCTCTTTCTCCTTGTCTATTTCCTCCTCCTCCTCTTTCTTCTTCTCTTTCTCCTTCTCCTTCTCCTTCTTCTTCTTCTTCTTCTTCCTCTTCCTCTTCCTCTTCCCCTCCTCCTCCTCTCCTCCTCACATCTCACCTGAGTAAACCATAGGCAATCAGCAGAATTGCTTTTGATAGGTTAAAAAAAGAAATCACTCTGGCTTGCATTGCATCAGGCGAGGTTGCCTTGGGCCACCAAGAAGTCTCATCTAAAACAAGGGGTCTTCCAACTTGGCCCTTTGATGACTTGTGGACTTCAACTCCCAGAATTCCTCAGCCAGGCAGCCAGGAATTCTGGGAGTTGAAGTCCAACCAGCCATCCAAGGGCCAAGTTTGAAGGCCCCTGAGCTAAAACTGTCGTCTTTGACCCATGTATCACAGGTTCTCCATCACTGGCTTAGCATGTTAAAAAAACCACTTTGTGCTCTTATCAAAATTGCCAAACAAGGTTCAGCTAAAACTATGTGTGTGTGTGTGTGGGGGGAGGGGAAATAAGCCAACAATCCACAATGCAATTTTGTCTAAGGCCAGGAGATAGGTTGAGCTGGAGGCCCTCCAGGTAACCAGGCTTGGCTGCAGAGTCCTCCATCTTCCAGAAGTTGAAGTGCCGGGCTGAGGAATTCTGGGAGTGGAAGTCCACCAGTCACCCACGGGCCGAGTTGGAAAACCCCTGTTTTAGATGATACACCTGCATTCACCAATACTCCAACAAGGGCAATTGTGGAAAACACAACCGTGAAAATGCGTTTGTTTTTACTTATGTTTTCGTTCGTTTTTTTTTCGTAATTATTTGGCATTTCTTTCTAGTAGCCATAAAAGCTCATTTCTAAATGAGGGCAGGGGGTGTTAGAAATTGAGGAGTGGGAGATTGTAATCAGGGGGGTGGGGGGGGTAATGTCTTCACTTTAACCAAAGAGAGAAACAACCTGGAACTAAGGAGAAACTTCCTGACAGTTAGAACAATTAACGCAGGGGAACCCCCTGCCTCCAGAAGTGGTGAATGCTCCAACACTGGAAGTTTTTAAGAAGAGACTGGACAGCCATTTGTCTGAAATGGTAGAGGGTTTCCTGCCTGAGCAGGGGGTTGGACTAGATGACCTCCAAGGTGCTTCCATCTGTTATTGTTATTCTTTTTTCCTCCCTCCCTCCCTCCGTTCTCCAACACTGGAAGTTTCTAAGAAGAGACTGGACAGCCATTTGTCTGAAATGGTCTAAGCGTCTCCTGCCTGAGCAGGGGGTTGGACTAGATGACCTCCAAGGTCCCTTCCAACTTTATTATTATTATTATGGATCATTGCACAGTCAGCCAGATGTTCAGACTGGATTTGGCATTTTGTCTACCTATCGAGTCCTTCCCAAGGACCTGGGGATAGGCAGATGTGGATGTTTGATGGTATTACAGATATCGTCGCAGGATGGAAGCAGTTCCTAGTAAGGCCGCCTTTTGCAATTGACTAATAGCGAATTTGTCAATGCCAATGGTGTTCAAGTGGTGCTCCAGTTGTTTTGGGATTGCACCCAAGGAGCCTATGACTATTGGTACTACCCTTGCTTTCTTTTGCCACAGTCTTTCTATTTCTATTTGTAGGTCTTTGTATTTTGTGATCTTCTCCAGTTCTTTCTTGTCTATTCTGCTGTCTCCAGGCCCTGCCACGTTCACTATCCAGACTTTTTTGATTATTATTATTATTATTATTATCGATCATGACACAGTCAGCCAGATGTTCAGACTGGATTTGGCATTTTGTCTACCTATCGAGTCCTTACCAGGACCTGGGATAGATTATTATTATTATTATTATTATTATTATTATTATTATTATTATTATTATTATTATTATTGTTACTGTTGTAAGTCAGGGACAGCCTGTGTTAAGCTGTGACAGCTCTGTGGCTGGGCTTCTGAGTGTTTCACTCTAGAAACAGATCTAGCTCATAAAAATTTGGCTTGTACGATCCACCTTCTGTAGGCCAATGGGGGTTTAGCGGTTCTTCCTCCAGATATTTGGCTTTTATTTTAATTGTACGTGGGGATTGCTTTCATTGTCCATTGTCCAGAATGCCCGCTTTCAAGCCGAGGGCCTGGCACTGGGGAGGCCTGGATGGCAAGGCATGTTGTGCTCGTGCTTTTAAAAATAGCCGTAGGAAAGATATTAAAAGGGGCGTGAGGGCTTGCCTCGGTGGGTCTCCATTCCCATCGTTTAATACGGCGTGCAGATTATCCCGCCGATAAGATTAGAAACAGCTCCCTGGATTGTTATCAATTTCCATGCGGCTCAATATTAATATTCCGCTTTTCTTTTGTCGATATGCATTCTCTGGGGCTGCCCCTCTCGGCCCGCTTTTTATGAATAGGAAACATCAAAGGCGCTTTATTATTTTAAATAGACCCCCCCAGTTCAGCTGTCTCCTTTTATGGCCAGAATCAGGGGAAATGGCTGGCCTTGGAAGCGGGGCTGTCCTTCCCCTGAATTCACACACAACAGCAAAAAGGGACAGGCGGTCCTCGGCTTCACGACCGCCGATGTTGAGCTCAAAGTTTGTGCGGCTAGCTGAGAAATTGGTGAAGTGAGTTTGGCCCCGTTTGACGGCTTTCCTGGCCGCGTTCGTTAAGCGAATCGCCGCCGTTATTACGTGAGCTGCCTTCTCTGGGCATGGTGGCTTTCACAGAGAGCAGATGCAAGGATTCTAATGTTAATACAGGTAGTCCTCAAATTACGACCGCAATCGATCCCCAAATGTCGGCGGCCAAGTGAGACGTTTGCGAAGTGAGTTTGGCCCCATTTTACGACCTTTCTCGCCACTGTCATTAAGCGAATCGCTGCCGTTTGTTCAGTAAGTCGCCCGGTCGTTAAGTGAACCCGGCTTCCCTCTTGATTTTGCTTGTCACAAAAGGGGATCACGTGATGGCCCGGGACACTGTGGCTGTCATAAATAGGAACCAGGTGGCCAAGAAGAGTCCGAATTTGGATTGATTGGGGGCCAAGCGTTCCGAGTTCTGATCGGGTGATCATAGGGACGCTGCGACGGTCGTAAGTGTGGAAAACAGCCACGAGGAAGGAAGGAAGGAAGGAAGGAAGGAAGGAAGGAGTGTAGAGTCCTTGGTGCTTCAGAGCTGAGTGGTTTTATTGCAGACGTTTCATGACCCAACTAGGGAACACCATCACTGACCCCATAAGGAGAGGGAGGGAGTGAAGGAAGGAAGGAAAGGTGGAGAGGAAGGGAGGGAGGACAGAAGAGAGGAAGGGAGGGAAGGAAGGAAGGAAGGAAGGAAGGAGGAGAGGAGAGGAAGGGAGGGAGGGTGGGTGGGGAGGGAGGGAAGGAAGGAAGGAAAGGTGGAGAGGAAGGGAGGGAGGAAGGACAGAAGAGAGGAAGGGAGGGAAGGAAGGAAGGAAGGAAGGAGGAGAGGAATGGGGAGGGAGGGAAGGAGGGAAGGAAGGAAGG
The DNA here is from genome assembly GCA_024509115.1 of Crotalus helleri. NCBI lineage: Eukaryota > Metazoa > Chordata > Lepidosauria > Squamata > Viperidae > Crotalus > Crotalus helleri. The sequence continues at coordinate 4,053,537 of JAKSXO010000035.1, read as the reverse complement.
ACAAAGGGTCGGAGGGAGAGAAGGAAGGAAAGTTGGAGAGGGAGGGAGGGAGGGAGGAAGGACAGAAGAGAGGAAGGGAGGAAAGGAAGGAAGAAAGGAAGGAAGTTACATATGTGGGTAATGAAATGTCTGCAAAAAAACAATCAATCTTAGAGAGCACCCAGGACTCCACAGAGGTCTGTCATTCTATCTGTCTATCCCTTCCTTCCTTCCTCCCTCCCTCCCTCCCTCCCTCCCTCCCATCCCAGGTACGGCTTGCCTGGAGCCCCTTCCCTTCCTCCTGTTTCTGGGCTGCTGGGGGGGGAGGGAGGGAGGGGGAGGCTCCCGGGCTCCTCCGGGCTGCTTTCCCCAAAGCTTGGCCTACTAGCTCCTCCGGGAGCGCCTTCCAGCCCAGCCTGGCTCAGGTCCCCTTGCGGGGCGTCCTCCTCCCTGCGCACGGCGGAGGACCACCGCTGGGGCTAGGGAGTTCACACAGAGCGCCTCTCTTGGGGGAGCAGGCCCTTCAAACGCCCCAATTTTCTTCTCCAGTCGCAAACGGTCTCCAGGGAACTCTTGCACTGGCACTGGGGGAAATTGCAGCACTGGACCCTTGAAGCGAAGAGCCGCCCCCCCTCCCCCTCCTCCCAGCACCTTTTCAAGGCTTTGTCCAATTGTATTTGTGAGAGAAAAAAAATTCAATTTCCGCCTCTTCCTCTCCCTGCCTTTGCAGGAGGGCTGCGATGCGACGTCTCCACGGTCTGGAAACGCCAACGTTCAGATGTGTATACGTTTGCAAGGAAGGGAAAAAAATAATAATGCTATTATTTCGAAATGATTGCACGCGAATCCAGAGATAGACGTTCTCCGGGGTGATTGGTGCTTGACCTGGGGCCTTGCTTGCTGCTATAATCCCAGTCTCTTCCCCAGCACAGTGGCTTTCTCAAGGACGTCGGATCTTCCCCTAAAGCGTCCAAATTGTGTAATAGGAAAGATGCCATCACCGCTCCTGTGTTGGTCGTGGCTTCTTAGTTCTTGATCTAATCCGGTTAATTATAATATTTTGAATATTAATGGGTTTTTTGTAAGCCACTCAGACTCATTTTGGATAGTGAGATGGGCAGTATGTAATTTTTTGATGGGTGGGTGGGTAGATGGGTAGATAGGTGGATAGATAGATAGATAGATAGATAGATAGATAGATAGATAGATAGATAGATAGATAGATGCATAGATACATAGATGGGTGGGTAGGTGGATAGATAGATTATAGATAGATAGACAGACAGACAGATAGATAGACAGACAGACAGACAGACATACATAGATGGGTGGGTGGATGGATGGATGGATAGATGGCTAGATAAGATAGATAAAGAGAGAGAGAGATAGAGAGGTAGAGAGATAGAGAGATAGATAGATACAGACAGACAGACACAGATACATAGATGGGTGAGTGGATGGATGGATGGATGGGTAGATAGATAGATAGATGCATAGATGGGTGGGTAGCTTGATAGATAGACAGATAGATACATAGATACATAGATGGGTGGATGGATGGATAGATAGACAGACAGACAGACAGACAGACAGACAGATAGATAGATACATAGATAGATACATAGATGGATGGGTAGGTGGATAGAGAGAGATAGAGATAGAGAGAGACAGAGAGATATGAGATGGATGATAAGATGGATGGATGGTTGGATGGATAAGGTGGATGGATGGGTAGACAGATGGACAAATAGACAGTAGATGGTAGATAAGATGGAAGACAGATGATACATATTGAGAGCTATGTGATAGATGATACAAGATAGATATGTAGATACATAGATGTTATAGACAGATAAATGATAAATAGACATATAGCTCACTTGGGTCTCTAGTAAGAACTCTGGGCTAACTTTTTCTATGATCCATCTTTCGTTCAGAATACCATGGCGCAGTTGAAATAAGTAAAAAAAAAGGATAATTAAAATCAATTTAATTTTTTTTTAACATATCGCGGTAAAACTACCGCCAGCCTCTGTTTAAAATACCGTATACACGTCCATCGTCCGGATGAGCATTCCATTCAAAAGCCAGTGGTTCAAGAAAGGTGAGCTGTCGCAACCTGTGATAACCTGCAGTTGTCGTTGCCACGGGTGGGGGAAGCCTCGCAGCCCCTGTTTGGGAAGGCCCGGGAGCCCACCCGTCCCCTCCATGCCTGGGATCAGGGCTGGGTCCCGCGCGACGCCCTTGACATCTCTAGTCGAGAATCTCAGGCTGAAGTTGGGAGAAAGAGAGAAAAAAAAAAGAAATTTGGAGAAAAGTACCATCCGATTTTTTTTCCCCCCATTAAATTCAAAGCAGATGGATGTTCCTCAAGTATCCTGAGGCAGCAGTAACAAATCAAAGGGTTTAGATTAGAATAAATTCTTCAACCCGGCCTTGCCAACGTGCCAACGATTCACCACGCCGCCACGTCTTCCGGATTTCGCCTGAGGTTGCTGTTTTCTTGAAGGGTGCATTAATAGAGTGCGCCATTAGGAATCGGGCACCAGCCATTTGCCAGCCTCACCTAACCGGCCCACCAACCCAGTTTTCCAGTTTTTGCCAAGTGGGAGAGGGGGAAATAAAATAAAATAAAATCCACGTCTGGTAACTCAGCCCAAAAGGCTTCTGGAAGGATGGAGAGAGCTTGTTGCCCGTGCAAAATATCTACTCCGAACTTCGAGGCCTTCACAGCTTCTGCCCCTTTGATACTCCTGGGCAGGCTGGGGTTGGCCTGCGCTCAGCTTGGGGGGGACAGGGGGGGGGTCCTGTTGCTTGTCACCCCTGCTCTCTTTCTCTCACCCTGCCCGCTGCTGTCTGCATGATGAGTGGCTGTTTATCCTTATTGCAGTTTTATCTGTTCCTCCGTTTATAAACCTGTTGGGCTCTGGCTTTGGAAAGCTGCCTGGGCTTCCGTGGCCTCGTAAGAAGAGAGAAAGAAATGAAAAAAAGGAAAGGAAAGGAGAAGAAGGGGAGGGGAGGGAGGAAGGTAAGGAAGAGAAAGGAAAAGAGAGAAAAGAAAGGAGAGGGAAAGGGAAGGAGAAAGAGGGAAAGGGAAGAAAGGGAAGGAGAAAAAGGAAAGGCAAAGAGAAAGGAAAGGAGAAGGAAGGGAGGGGAGGGGATGGAAGAAAGGAAAGGAAAGGAGAAAGAGGGAAAGAAAAGAGAAAGGAAAGGAGAAAACTGAGAAGGACAGGGCAGCGCAGGGCAGGAAAGGAGAAAGGAAAGGAAAGGAAAGACAGACAATGGGACTGGGCTGGAGGAGTAACAATTGCCATTTCGTTGTCTTTGGGGAGCAATAGAAGAGAATCTTTGTAGCTCAGGGTTGAACTGTGGGGTCCTTGATGCTCTCAGACCTTGATGGCTTTCATGCAGACATTTCATGACCCCACTAGGGAACATCATCAGTGCTAGAAGGGAGTGGGGTTTGCAGGGTGGTGGTGGAGGAGGAGGAGGAGAAGGAGGAGGAGGTGGCTACCTGTGGAGTCCTTGGTGCTCTCAGAGCTTGGTGGAATGAAATGTCTGCAAGAAAACAACCAAGAAAGCATCAAGGACTCCATGGTCGTCGTCCTTCTCCTCCTCCTCCTCCTCCTCCTCCTCCTCCTCTCTACAGACCCCATTCCCTTCTAGCACTGATAATGTTACCTAGTTGGGTCATGAAACGTCTTCTAGAAAACAACCAAACTCAGAAAGCATAAGGACTCCATGGTCCTCCTCCTCCTCCTCCTCCTCCTCCTCCTCCTCCTCCTCCTCCTCCTCCTCCTCTCTGCAAACCCCACACCCTTCTAGCACTGATAATGTTACCTAGTTGGGCAATGAAACATCTGCTAGGAAACAACCAAACTCAGAAAGCATAAGGACTCCATGGTCGTCGTCATCCTCCTCCTCCTCCTCCTCCTCCTCCTCCTCCTCCTCCTCTCCACAGACCCCACTCCCTTCTAGCACTGCTAATGTTACCTAGTTGGGCAATGAAACGTCTGCTGGGAAACAACCAAACTCAGAAAGCATCAAGGACTTTTCCTCCTCCTCCTCCTCCTCCTCATGTTGTTCCCTAGTTGGATCATGAGACGTCTGCCAGAAAACCATCAAGCCCAGAGAGGGCCAGGGGAAATGACCCTGGGCTGTGGTGTGGGATTGTGGTGCTTAGCTTGAAGAGCGATAGGTGCCCTTATATATCGCTTGGGGTCGAGAAGACCACCGCAGAGTTCCCGAGACCCCAGGCGCCATCGGGAGCAGAGAGGCAGCAGGAGGCCCGGTTGCTGGATTTCCTCCCTATTACAGAAAGAAAAGTCCCCCCCCAATCCTTATTTGGCTTAATAACAAGCGCAGGGGAGGGGGCCTGTCCCCCAAGAACGCAGAAGCCCCCCTGTAGCGCCCTCAACAAAAAGATTACCTGATAGCGGAGGAGGGAAAATGAGAATTTATCAAATATTGCCGAGCCCTGTTTCCCCCCCCCCCAAAAAAAGGCTTGTCAGGCTGGGGGTTTAGATAAGGAGCTATTTTTTCCCCCCTGCCTCTGCTCCAGCTGCTTCCCCAGCATCTGGTTGGGCGATTCCCCCCTCCCCAAGGAAAACATAGGGGGGGGGAAACCCTTCTGCTCACCCCAGAAAATTAGGGGTTCGTCAGGGACAGAACCCAGGCACTGCTGTGAGGTGATGGCTGCGCTGTTAGTTCCTCCCCCCCCCCAAGGGATGCGAAGGAACCTAGAGGAGAGCGACAACCACATTACAAAAAAGAGGCTGAGACTTTGGAAAAAGTGCAAAGAAGGGCAACTAAGAGGATCCAAGACCTGGAGACAAAAACATAGGAAGAAGGGCTGCAGGAACTGGGAATGGCTAGTCTAGAAAAAAAGAAAGACTGGAGGGGGACAGGATAGGAGAATTCCAATATTTGGGGGGGCTGCCACAAAGAAGAGGAGGGGGTCCACCTATTTTCCAAAGCCCCTGAAGGCAGGACAAGAAGCAACGGATGGAAACTGATCAAGGAGAGGAGCAACCTGGAACTAAGGAGAAACTTCCCAACCACGAGAACAATTAACCAGTGGAACAGCTTGCCACCAGAAGTTGTGGATTCTCCATCACGGGAGGCTTTTAAGAAGAGACCGGACAGCTGCTTGTCTGAATGGTATAGGGTTTCTTGCCTGAGCAGGGGGTTGGACTAGATGACCTCCAAGGTCCCTTCCAACTTATTATTATTATTATTATTAAGTCCCAGTTTTGCAGTGCTTACACCATGGGAGGCAACCTTGGCTCTTTTATGACTCGTGGACTTCAACTGTGCTGACTCAGGAATTCTGGGAGTTGAAGTCCACGAGTCATAAAAGAGCCCAGGTTGCCTATCCCTGGTCTAGGGTCTCCTGGCTGAGCAGGGGGTTGGACTAGATGACCTCCAAGGTCCCTTCCAGCATTATTCTGATTGAGTGAACCTGTAAATAAAGTGCAAGGCGCTTCCTACAGACCTGACCCAGAAGTGGGATTGTTGATTTACCGGATGCAACGAGGATCTGCGAGATGGGAACTTTCTGCATCCGGTTTTTTTGGAGTCTCTTGACAAGCTGAAGGAGGCCGGCAAGGGATCCTGGCTGGCAGTCTGTCTGTCTGTCTGTCTCAATTCCCCCTCCCATTTCTTCATATCCCCTCCCGTGGCACCTTCACTTTTGATTATGAACTCACTAGAAATCTCCTTTTTATTTAGATAGATCTATTCTAGAATATTTTATTTGGCCAAGGGTGATTGGTGCAGAAGCTCTCGGTGTACATGCAAAACAACAAAGTGATGATGATGGTGGTGGTGGTGGTGGTGGTGATGATGATGATGATATAATAATAATAATAATAGTAGTAGTAGTAGTAGTAGTAGTAGTAGTAGTAGTAGTAGTAGTAGTAGTAGTAGTAAAGTTGGAAGGGACCTTGGAGGTCATCGAGTCCAACCCCCTGCTCAGGCAGGAAACCCTAGACCATTTCAGACAAAAGGCCATGAAGTCTCTTCTTACAAACTTCCAGTGTTGGAGTATTCACCACTTCTGGAAGCAGGTGGTTCCACTGGTTAATTGTTCCCACTGTCAGGAAGTTTCTCCTTAGTTCTAGGCTGCTTCTCTCCTTGATGAGTTTCCATCCGTTGCTTCTTGTCTTTGCCTTCAGGCGCTTTGGAGAATAGCTTGACTGCCTCTTCTTTGGGGCAGTCCCTGAGATACTGGAAGACTGCTTTCCTGTCCCCCCTTGTCCTTCTCTTCATTAAACTAGACGTGTGTGTGTGTGTGTGTGTGTGTGTGTGTGTGTGTGTGTGTGTGTGTGCGCGCATCTTTGGGACAACCACAACCTGGATGATTGAGAATCTCCATAGATGTTCCACTGGTCAATTGTTCTCACTGTCAGGAAGTTTCTCCTTAGTTCTAGGTTGCTTCTCTCCTTGATCAGTTTCCATCCTTTGCTTCTTGTCCTGCCTTCAGCAGCTTTGGAGAATAGCTTGACTCCCTCTTCTTTGGGGCAGCCCCTGAGATACTGGAAGGCTGCTATCATGTCCCCCCTTGTCCTTCTCTTCATTAAACTAGACACACCCAATTCCAGCAACCGTTCCTTATATGTTTTAGTCTTGGGCTTCTCCTCCCAGAATTCCCGGCTGGCAAGCCCAGGAATTCTGGGAGTTGTAGTTGAAACGCATAACGGACACCCTCCCCCCCCCGGGGTGTGTGTGATTAACTCAGAATTGCAAAATAAACCGTGAGAAACGTCACTCTTTTGCCTCTTAAGTCAAGGAGTTTTCTTCCTTTGAGATGTAGACTTTGAAACCTTCCGGGGAGAAAAGGGGGGGATGGAAGCCCCCCCCCACCCCGCCCCCCCATAATCTATGGGAACTGTCACCTAGCAAACTACTCCCATTTCATACAGATAGGGGAGGTGTCACCCGGCGATCGATGGCTCCCCGACCATAATTATAAAAACTAGCAGGTTGTGTTGCTTGAGTGAGTTTAAGAAGAGTGGGGTCTCAATCTTCCTTCTAATAGGGGGTTGACAGTCCGCAGATGCGGGGAGGGGTGGGGGGCACTTGTCCCCGCCTGACAGCCCCTGTCATTAAGCACCAGGTAGCGTGGAACCGGGGGAGAGCACGGATCCCGAGCACGAGGCAACGCGCGAGGTTGACAGGAGGCGATTTGTTTTGGTGCTGCGGTTCGGGTGGCTGCTTACAGTGACTTATGGCCCCTGTCTGGGCTGGCGGTTGTGATTTGATAATCGGTAAATGTTTGTCAAAGATGAATTCCCTTGCCCGATTCAGGGCTGTGCGCGAAGGAAAAGCGGTGGGCTGTGAGGAAACCCCCCCCCCCGCGCTGGATAGATTTCAGTGGCCGGCGTAAAGACGGGCGACCGCGCGTGGGCTGCGTTGGGAGACCTGCCGGACTCTGCGCGCATGGCAGAGGGCTGAGGCGGCACATTGTTCCCCAGAAGAGATTGGTGGGCTACAAGCCACAGCACAAGGTCGTTCTCGACTTAACGGCCACAGCTCAGCCCAAAATTTCCACGGCAAAGGGGGACGGTTCTCAAGTGAGTTTTGCCCCATTTTACGACCTTGCTTGCGACAGCCGTTAAGTCGGTGGTTCTCAACCTTTTTAATGCCGCGACCCCCAACCGGTCGTATGTCGAGGACTGCTCAACCGGTCGTAAGTCGAGGACTACTCAACTGGTGCAGCACCGTTTGCAGAATGGGACTTTTGGCGGGCTCAGCAGGGCAGAGACAACCTGGACCATTCCTATTGGCTTTGGAAAGCCAATAGAATTAGACTCTATTCAAGAAAGTCTATTCTATTGGCTTTCAAAAGCCAATAGAAGAAAAGGGAGGAGCACAGCTAAGGAAAAGGGGGGAAAAATGGCGGATTGCGTTGTTTGGCGACCCCCGTGAAATGGTCATTCGACCCCAAATGGGGTCCTGACCCACAGGTTGAGAACCGCTGGGTTAAGTGAACGATAGCGGTCTTCCATTATTTGAGGGGCTGCCCCCAAGAAGAGGGGGGTCCACCTCTTCTCCAAAGCACCAGAAGGCAGGAGAAGAGACGACGGACGGAAACTCAATCAAGGAAGGAAGCAACCTGGAATTAAGGAGAAACTTCCTGACAGCGGGAAGGACAATTCACCAGGGGAACCGCCTGCCTCCAGAAGTTGTGGGTGCTCCAACACTGGAGGTTTTCAAGATGAGATTGGACAACCCTTGGTCTGACATGGCATGGGGTTTCCTGCCGAGCGGGGGGTTGGACTAGAAGACCTCCAAGGGTCCCTTCCAACTTTATTATTATTATTATTATGAAGAAATAATTCTGAATCGCTGCAGTTGTGAAGTTAGCAACACGGTTGTTGTTTGGATCTGGCTCCCCCACTGATGTGGCTGTTCAAAAGGTCGCAGATGGTGATTACGTGACCTCGTGGTGCTGCAATCGTCGTAAATATGAGTCGGTGGCCAAATGTTTTAAATTTTGATCCTGGGGATGCTGCAACCGTCGTAAATGTGAAAAATCATTATAAGTCACTTCTCTTTGGTGTCGTCATTTTGAATGGTCGCTAAATGAACCGTTGTAAGTCAAGGACTACTACCTGTAGGCAGGCTTTGCTTAATAATATTGTGCTGCGAAAGCAAAACCACACCTTATGACTCCTCGTGGTAAGCTTGAGCCCCACCTTTGGGATACCTTGAAATAAATTTGAAAAATGTAAACTTAAATAAATTTAAATAAATTTAAAAATTTAAAGGGCCTGAAGGCAGGACAAGAAGCAACGGATGGAAACTAACCAAGGAGAGAAGCAACCTAGAACTAAGGAGAAACTTCCTGACAGGGAGAACAATTAACCAGTGGAACTACCTGCCTCCAGAAGTGGTGAATGCTCCAACACTGAAAGTTTTTAAGAAGAGACTGGACAGCCATTTGTCTGAAATGGTGTAGGGTCTCCTGCCTGAGCCGGGGGTTGGACTAGATGACCTCCAAAGTCCCTTCCAACTTTTATTATTATTATTATTATTATTATGGATCATCGCACAGTCAGCCAGATGTTCAGACTGGATTTGGCATTTTGTCTACCTATCGAGTCCTTACCCAGGACCTGGGATAGGCAGATGTGGATGTTTGATGGTATTACAGGTATCGTCGCAGGATGGAAGCAGTTCCTAATAAGGCCGCCTTTTGCAATTGACTAATAGCGAATTTGTCAATGCCAATGGTGTTCAAGTGGTGCTCCAGTTGTTTTGGGATTGCACCCAAGGAGCCTATTACTATTGGTACTACCCTTGCTTGCTTTTGCCACAGTCTTTCTATTTCTATTTGTAGGTCTTTGTATTTTGTTATCTTCTCCAGTTCTTTCTCTTCTATTCTGCTATCTCCAGGCACTGCCACGTCCACTATCCAGACTTTTTTGTCTTTCTTATCGACAATTGTTAAGTCTGGGGTGTTATGTTGCAGGTGCTTGTCTGTTTGAATTCTGAAGTCCCAGAGCAGTTTAATTTTATCATTTTCTATGACTTTCTCTATTTTATGATCCCACCAGTTTTTGCTTACAGGCAAATGATATTTTTTGCAGATCTTCCAATGCACCATTGTTGCTACTTTGTCATGCCGCTGCTTGTAATCAGTCTGTGCAATTTTCTTGCAACAGCTTACCAAGTGGTCCACTGTTTCTTCAGCTTCTTTGCATAGGCGGCACTTACTGTCTGTTGCTGTCTTCTCAATTTTGACTTTGTATGCATTTGTCCTTAAGGCTTGGTCTTGTGCAGCCAGAATTAGTCCCTCGGTCTCTTTCTTCAATTTTCCTGCTCTTAGCCATTGCCAGGTTTTATTATTATCTGCTTTCCCAGCTATTTTTTTAATGTATTGGCCATGTAGTGCTTTGTCTTCCCATGCCTCTATTCTGTTCTTCATTTGGTCTTTCTTGTAGGCCAGTTTGGTCTCTCCAGTAGTCAGTAAGCCTTCCTGATATACTAATTTCAGTGCATCTTCATCATTGTTCTTCAGATATTCTTCCAAAGCCATTTTTTCTTCTTCAACCATCTGATGTATTAACCATCTGATTATTATTATTATTATTATTATTATTATTATTATTATTATTATTATTATTATTATTATTATTATTATTATTATTAGGCTCTAATTCAGCCCTGGGTGACCTGTCCTTCTCCGCACAGGTTATTTTTAGCCAGGAATGATGAGCATTTAAGGGCAAGAACATCTGGAGGACAGCAGTTTGGAAATTTTTTTTTTTAAAAAAAAAATTCATCATCTTTCTCTCCCAGTTGCCTTTTGTAAATCAGCGGCTTGAAAGTACAACTCATCACCTTTTTAGCAGCAAGAATACCTCTCTTTTTCCCCATCGTATCTTGATGGGCTTCCGTAAAATACAATAAATCGTGTGTGTATGTATCAGTGATATTTATTTGGACAATGACCAGCAAAATTTAAAAAGAAGAAAAACAGAGTAAAGCAAATAACTGCAATCATATACAGGCAACTAGCGAAATAAATCTTGGGAAGTCCCTACGGGGAGGGTATCTCGGGAAAAATCTTAATTTTCTTCGTGTCTGGCCTGTATCACCGCCTTAGTGGCGTTTCTCTCCTGTGACAAAATCTCGTATCAAATTCGGAAGGAGGCAGACTAAATAAGAAACGTTGACGTGAGCTAGGAAATCAGGTTCCCAATTTGTGTGGTGTCTTTAAGATTTTTTGGTTTAGAATTTTCAGTTCAAATAAGCTTTGAACACAGGAAGATTAATAACAACAACAACAACAACAACAATATGGGCATGGCTTAAGATGGGAACCATCAAGAAAGAAACAGAAGGCCTAATACTGGCTGCTCCAGAACAAGCACGACAAACTAAGGCCATGAAAGCGAAGATACAAAAATCCACTGACAATCCAAATTGCCGACTTTGCAATGACAAAGCTGAAACTGTTTCACACCTGATTTGTGAGTGCAGCAAAATCACGCAAACTGATTACAAATCTAGACATGACCGAGTGGCTAAATTAATCCACTGGGCATTGTGTAAAAAATACGACTTGCCTGTGTCCGAAAAGCCGTGGGAACGTAGGGTGGAAGAAGTTGTTGAGAATGAGAGGGTGAAGATCTTGTGGGACTTTTGAATACAGACAGGTCGCCATTTGGAACACAATACGCCGGATATCACAATTGTAGAGAACGGAAGCGTACAGTTGATTGATATCGCTGTACCAGGAGATGCCAGAGTTGAAGAAAAAGAACTGGAAAAAATTACAGTTACGATTTATCGCAACCTGGCCATCGAAACTGCGTGATTATGGATGAAATGTGTAACAGTGGTACCCATTGTCATCGGGGCACTGGGAACTATGTCCAAAAACGTTGCAAAACACATCAAGAAACTGCAGCTTCCTGCAATAACTCCAGCAATGTTACAAAAAACTGCGCTACTCGGAACATCTTACATTTTAAGGCGGTACCTGGCTGATACCTAGGATGCTGGTAGCAACCCGTAACAACCATCAGCACCAGCCAATTTGAATGTTCAGTTGACTGAGGTTCATGTCTGATGAATAAAATAATAATAATAATTATTAATAATAATAATAAAAGTTGGAAAGGACCTTGGAGGTCATCTAGTCTAACCCCCTGATCAGGCAGGAAAGCCTATACCATTTCAGACCAATGGCTGTCCAGTCTCTTCTTAAAGACTTCCAGTGTCGGAGCATTCACCACTTCTGGAGGCAGGTGGTTCCACTGGTTAATTGTTCTCACTGTCAGGAAATTTCTCCTTAGTTCTAGGTTGCTTCTGTCTTCTTTTAGTTTCCATCCATTGCTTCTTGTCCTGCCTTCAGGCGTTTTGGAGAATAGCTTGACTCCCTATTCTTTGGGGCAGCCCCTGAGATACTGGAAGGCTGCTATCATGTCCCCCCTCGTCCTTCTCTTTGTTAAACTGGACGTACCCAATTCCAGCAACTGATCCTTATATGTTTTAGCCTCCAGTCCCCTGATCATCTCTGTTGCTCTTCTCTGCACTCTTTCCAGAGTCTCAACCTCTTTTTTACATCATGGTGACCAAAACTGGATACAGGATTCCAAGTGTGGCCTTACCAAGGCCTTGTAAAGTGGTATTAACACTTCACGTGATCTTGATTCTGTCCCTCTGTTAATGCAGCCCAGCACTGTGCTGGCCTTTTTTGGCAGCTGCAGCACACGGCTGGGGATTACTCGGGATTAATTCGATCTCTCCTGTTAATAGAGTTTATCTGCTGAACTTCCTATCAAAGATTCTTTATTCCCCCCCCCCCCAAAAAATCTAGAAAGAGTCCTTATAGCTCTAATATGGGTCCTAGAGGGCAGAAACTCTAAAGCAGTGATTCTCAACCTTTTTAATGCCGCGACCCGCAAGCGGTCGTAAGTCGAGGACTACTCAAACGGTCGTAAGTCGAGGACTACTCAATGGGTGCAGCACCGTTTGCAGAAGGGGACTTTTGGCGGGCTCAGCAGGGCAGAGACAGCCTGGACAATTCCTATTGGCTTTTGAAAGCCAATGGAATTAGACTCTATTCAAGAGAGTCTCTTCTATTGGCTTTCAAAAGCCAATAGAATAAAAGGGAGGAGCACAGCTAAGGAAAAGGGGGGGGGGGAAATGGCGGACTGCGTTGTTTGGCGACCCCCGTGAAATGGTCGTTCGACCCCAAATGGGGTCCCGACCCACAGGTGGAGAACCGCTGCTCTAAAGTATCGTGGCCTGCGGGATGGAGGAGAGGGACATCTTGACTGACAGCCTTTCGTTTAGTGACCATTGAAAGTTAACAACAGCACTGAAAAAAGGGACCCATGACCCTTTTTTTTTTACACTTAATGACCGTTCCGGCATCCTCCTAGCCACGTGGTCAAAATTCAGATGGCTTGGCAGCTGCCTCGTCTTTATAACGATCGCAGTCATCCTCGGCTCCAAATCATTCGTTTAGTGACTGTTCAAAGTTACGACCTTGAAAAAAAAAACGACCGATGACCGTTTTTTCCACCGTCAGGACCGTTGCCCCCTCCCGGGGGTGTGTGTCACGTGATCAAGGCCCCTCCTCTCTACCCAAGGACCACCACCCCTGTTTTCCCAAATTGGGTCAGAGGAGATTTTCCTCCACCGGCGGCTGGACGTCTGAATCCCATCTCGGAGGCTGTTGGATGACAGCCTGGATTTCTGTCTTATTTTATTTTATTTTATTTTCATTCCCCCCTGTGCTTGAAGTGCCAAAAAACGATGAAGAGCGGGGAAAAGTGGAGTGATTTATTAGGCTCATAAAAATTCATACTTTGTTATTCCAGTCGCCTTGCCTCGGAAGCTTGTTAGAACGAGAAGGCCCGCCGTGCGCCCGCGATGGGGGGGGTACGCACATTGATCACATTTCAGGCTTGCGCGCAACCAGCCCGGGTGTTCGTTCTCCTTTAGAGAAATGGACCGGGAGGCTGGAAGTGAGTTGAGGAAGAAGGGGGGGGGGACACAGAGAGAAATTCCCTCCGTGTTCGAACAAGACCGAAGACACCCGGGATCCATTTGCTCTCTTGAATTACTCCGGTACGCTTTCTGCAAACGCTTCCCTTGCCGAAGACGGTCTGGGGAGAATCATCCGGGTCATAATTATCCCAAAGGTGCTTTTTCCAGGAGGCCATTGGACTTCCTTCGTTTTTCTTCTGAAGACGTTTCGCTTCTTATCCCAGAAGCTTCTTCAGTTCTGACTGGAGTGGTGGGGAAGGGAAGGATTTATACTCCTTGCAGACAGTCGGTCCTTTGCCTCCTTTTGGAGAGTCGTTGAGGCCACTTGGAGGTTTTATCTGTGTCCTCAGGGTCAGCTGAGGGGTGCAAATGGGTGGGGAGCCTTTTTTGGAGCTGCTGAAAGGACCGTGCTGTAGACTAGAGATAGTTGATGTCGTCTCCCTCCCCTTCTGTTGAGGGAGGGGTGTTCAGTTTGGAGATGGATGGCCTCGTGGACCCCTCTTTCAAACCAGCGGTCCTCTCTGTCCAGAATCTTCTCCCGATGCTCCAGTGAATTAGGCTTGTGTCTCTCTTCCAAATGTTATCTGGATTTTCTGGACTTTCAAAAAATGCTTTCTCCCCCTTTAGCCTAGGCCAGGAATGGGGAACCTTGGCACACACACACGTCTTCCAACTTGGCCCTTTGATGATTCAGAGACTTCAACTCCCAGAATTCCTCAGCCAGGATGCTTTAAGACAGGGGTCTTCCAACTTGGCCCTTTTATGACTTGCGGATTTCAACTCCCAGAATTCCTCAGCCAGCCATGTATGGCTGGCTCAGGACTTCTGGGAGTTGAAGTCCACGAGTCATAAAAAGCCCATGGTTCCCCATGCTGGCTGAGGAATTCTGGGAGTTGAAGTCCATGAGTCATAAAGGGGCCATGGTTCCCCCACGCTGGCTGAGGAATTCTGGGTGCTAGTTTTGTCTAGAAATTAAGGCACCAGACTGAAAACCAGCAGAGAGTGAGTTCTAATCCTGCTTTAGGTATTAAAACCAGTTGGGTTCAAGCTATTTTCCAAAGCACCTGAAGGCAGGACAAGAAGCAACGGATGGAAACTCATCAAGGAGAGAAGCAACCTAGAACTAAGGAGAAACTTCCTGACAGTGAGAACAATTAATCAGTGGAACAACCTGCCTCCAGAAGTGGTGAATGCTCCAACACTGGAAGTTTTTAAGAAGAGACTGGACAGCCATTTGTCCGAAATGGTATAGGGTTTTCTGCCTGAGCAGGGGGTTGGACTAGATGACCTCCAAGGTCCCGTCCAACTTTCTTCTTCTTCTTCTTCTTCTTCTTCTTCTTCTTCTTCTTCTTCTTCTTCTTCTTCTTCTTCTTCTTCTTCTTCTTCTTCTTCTTCTTCTTCTTCTTCTTCTTCTTCTTCTTCTTCCTCTTCTCCTCCTCCTCCTCCTCCTCCTCCTCCATATGCGGCTGCCTCCGAATGCTGCTTCTGCTCATGAAGGCCCAGCTGTGGGGCCAGGCCGGTCAAGGGCCGATGCGCTCGTCTGAACTCAGAACCGCCGCCTGGGTGGATTGAAGTGCTTAAAAGTTGAGCTTCCGGCCAGGTTGATTGGCAGAGCGGGAGAGCAGCCTGTGCTGCATAATGTGCTGACCACGGGTGCATAATGGGACACCCAGCGTCAGCAGAGATCTTGAGCATTAAATCAGCGTTAGCCTTTGGAGGCCTTCAAAAGAGTGGCCGGCTGAGATTTACATGCCTAATTTAGTGCCGTGAAAAATTTCCCCAGTGGAGAAGTGGGGGGGGGGGCCCTCCTGCCACCCCAGTATTATTGATGGATAAATTTAGGGGGCTTTTCAGCCCTCCCACCCCCTCTTGCCTTGGCATATTACACCGAGAAAGCTGTTGTCGTGGACGAGGGATGTAAACCGATTTAGCCCTGCTGGTCATGGGGATGCTGGACATAAAACGGAGATTTCCCCTTTTGCAAATTTTGGAATTGCGGGCCAAAAAAAAAGAAAAAAAGAAAAAAAAAGGCCTGTAGCAGATGTTTTTGGTTTCTCCGTTTCTCTCTTCTCGCCGGCCGCTGAGAAACGCCATCGCCACCCCTTGGGTGAATTTCTCGGCCTATTAAATTGTCAGCGTTCATAGGGCAGAGCTTTGTGCGACAATGGCGTTGATGTCCATAATAATGATGATGATGATGGTAGATTTTTACTCTCGTTTCCCGATGCATCTTCATTGCTCTGTAGGAACTCGCAGTAATTAAAAAGCCACAATATTAAACGAGGGGCGCAATAACGGAGGCCGGCGTGACCGATAAAATACAGCCTTCAATAAAATCACGCCAACCTGGCAAATTAAAAAAAAAAAAACTGCTGCAGGTACATCTTCGCCAGGTCCCTCCGAAAGTAATCGGAGCACCTTAACCTCCCTCCTACCTGGGTGGGATGTCCTCCACAGCTCTTCTTCAGCGGTGGAGAGAAGAGAAGACAAGGACTCACACCCTTGATCTTAGAGCGTGTGTGTGTGTGTGTGTGTGTGTGTGTGTGTGTGTGTGTCCAACCTGGGTGTCACTTTTAAGACTTGTGGACTTCAACTCGCCATTCCATTTAACAAATGTTTCGCTGAGCAACAAAAATTGTGTGTCAATTGTATGATAATCAGAGTAGAGCTGGAAGGGGCCTTGGAGGTCCTCTAGTCTAACCCCCTGCTCCAGCAGGAGGCCCTCTACCATTTCAATCAGAACAGAGCTGGAAGGGACCTTGGAGGTCATCTAGTCTAACCCCCAGCTCCAGCAGGAGGCCCCCTACCATTTCAATCGGAACAGAGCTGGAAGGGACCTTGGAGGTCATCTAGTCCAACCCCCAGCTCCATCAGGAGGCCCTCTACCATTTCAATCAGAACAGAGCTGGAAGGGACCTTGGAGGTCATCTAGTCCAACCCCCAGCTCCTGCAGGAGGCCCTGTACCATTTCAGACAAGTGGTTGTCCAGTCTCTCCTTAAAAGCCTCCAGTGTTGAAGCACCCACAACTTCTGGAGGCAGGTTGTTCCACTGGTGAATTGTTCTCACTGTCAGGAAGTTTCTCCTTAGTTCTAGGTTGCTTCTCTCCTTGATGAGTTTCCCTCCGTTGCTTCTTGTCTTGCTGTCCTTGATCTTCTTCTCCTCTGCACACTCTGCAATCGAGGAGATCCACCCTAGAAATAAGCAGAAATTTTCTGGGAGTGAGAAAAGTGGAACAGCTCCCTTCCAGTTTTTAAAGAAGAGACTGGATAGCCCCTTGTCTGAAATTGTACAGGGTTTCCTGTCCGAGCAGGCGGCTGGACTAGTCCAGGGCTTTTCAACCAGTGGTACGGGTACCACCTGTGGTCCATGGGCACCTGGCAGGTGGTGCGCGACCATCCTAGAAAAGTGGTAACGAGGGAGGGGAATGAGCTGAACCGGTGGCAGCACCGCACAAGCCTGAGCGAGAGACGGCTGGAGCTGCAGGGCTGTCCGGGCTCAGCGGAAGCGCCAGGATCAGTGCCGCTTTCCAGCTGATCAGCATTTCTTCAGGGCTGCCAGGGCTCAGTGGAACCGCCGGGATCAGCGCCAGGCTCCAGCTGGAGCTCAGCGCTGATCCTGGCGCTTATGCTGAGCCCAGAAGAAGCACCAATCAGCTGGAATGTTGCAGCCTCTCCAGGGTCTTGTGATTTACCTTCAGATGCTTGGCCACTGATTCATATTTATGACGGTCACAGTGTCCCAGGGTCATGTGAAGTGACCCAAACCTGCTGCAACCACCCAGCAGACGGGGGGGGGGGATAAAAACCAAACACCCCCCCACCTCACCCCCTCTGCCAATCCTGAACAGAAATGCTCACAACAATGAAAACCTCGGACAGGAGGAAGAGCGCCACCGGGCAGGCAGGCAGGCGTCTTGCTTGGCACTTTTTTCAGTGCCGTTGTAACTTTGAACAGTCACTAAGCGAACTGTTGCAAGTCGAGGACTACCTATCACCTTTTCCCCTTTTTTGGGGGTCATCCAGTTTTTGACCCCTTGCTAGGCGACTGGTGGTCCTCGGATGTTGCCGTATCCTAAAAGTGGTACAATGGGTGAAAAGGTTGAAAAGCCCTGGACTAGATGACCTCCAAGGTCCCTTCCAGCTCTCTTATTCTGTAAGGGTTTCCTGTCCGAGCAGGGGGTTGGACTAGAAGACCTCCAAGGTCCCTTCCAGCTCTTATTATTCTGTTGTTTCCATGAATGGCAAAAGGGACAGATGCGCAGACCTTCGCAGCCTTGAATGCTAAGGTTCTGATTTTTCTCTTCCTGGAAATCGGCTCGTGAGTTTGGCGTTCCTTTACCTTTAATCACCTCCCCACCCCTTTGTCTTCTTGATATAATTTTGGGCCAATGAATATGATTAATAATAAATTAAAAGCCCCCCCCCGGGGGAAGGCTGTGTAAGCTGGGGTGCCCTTCATCTTCCTACCGTCCGCGGGAACGAGGGTCCTGTTGCACATCATTAACTTGCCGTCACAGCCTGCGATCCCCCGTGTTGCGCGTTAGAGCTCCTGCGGCAGACAAATTTGAAATGACAGGTTCCAGAGACAGATGCTGCGATGGTGTCTACTACACGTAGTAAACAGGTCCCGGCAGATGGGGGAAGGCGAGTGCAGAGGGAGGCCGA
This sequence comes from Crotalus helleri, assembly GCA_024509115.1. Classification (NCBI taxonomy): domain Eukaryota; kingdom Metazoa; phylum Chordata; class Lepidosauria; order Squamata; family Viperidae; genus Crotalus; species Crotalus helleri. Next base: position 4,035,384 of record JAKSXO010000035.1, on the reverse strand, counting down.
GCAAATTAAACAGATGGGTGGATGGCTCCGAGAGAGGGAGAGGAGGGTCTGAGCAGCTGACGGGGGGGGGGGATTTCAGCTGCCTTTTTTGGGAGGGGGGGGAGAGAAAACCTGCACGGCCACAAACCCCGGTCCTTGATGTGGAGCCAGTGGAAGTGCTTGCGTAGGGGTTAGGTTAGTTTGATCACTGGGAGAGTCGCCCGGGTTCTTTTCGGAGGAGGTTTGATCGGAAGAGAATCGTTGTGGTTCAGGATTGAAATGCTCTCTGAGCTGCGTGGTTTCCCTTGCGGACGTTTCGTGACCCGACTAAGTCACATCATCAGTGCTAGAAGGGATTGGTGCTTTGCAGGAAGGAGGAAGAGCAGGAGGACGAGGAGAAGGACTGAGGGGTCCTTGGTGCTCTGAGTGTTTTCTTGCAGACGTTTCATTACCCACCTAGGTCACATCATCAGTGCTACAAGGGTTTGTGGAGAGGAGGAGGAGGAGGAGGAAGAGGACTGTGGGGTCCTTTGTGCTCTCTGAGCTTGGTTGTTTGCTTCCAGATGTTCCAAGACACCAACTATGAAACATCAGTACTCAAGGACTACCTCTATAGAATGAATGGATGAATGAATGAGTATGTATGTATGTATGTATGTATATATGTATGTATGTATATATGTATGTATAATGATGATGATGATGGTGCTGGTGGTGGTGGTGGTGGAAGGAACCTTGGAGGTCATCTAGTCCAACCCCCTGCTCAGGCAGGAAACCCTATACCATTTCAGACAAATGGCTGTCCAGTCTCTTCTTAAATACTTCCAGTGTTGGAGGAGAGAGGGAGGGACAGAGGGAGGGAGGGAGGGAAGGAAGGAAGGAAGGAAGGAAGGAAGGAAGGATGGATAAAGAATAACAGTTGGAAGGGACTTGGAGGTCATCTAGTCCAACCCCCTGCTCAGGCAGGAAACCCTATACCATTTCAGACAAATGGCTGTCCAGTCTCTTCTTAAATACTTCCAATGTTGGAGGAGGGAGGGAGGGACAGAGGGAGGGAGGGAGGGAAGGAAGGAAGGAAGAAAGGAAGGAAGGAAGGAAGGAAGGAAGGAAGGAAGGAAGGAAGGAAGGAAAAAGAATAACAGTTGGAAGGGACTTGGAGGTCATCTAGTCCAACCCCCTGCTCAGGCAGGAAACCCTACACCATTTCGGACAAGTGACTGTCCAGTCTCTTCTTAAAAACTTCCAGTGTTGGAGCATTCACCGCTTCTGGAGGCAGGTAGTTCCACTGGTTAATTGTCCTCACTGTCAGGAAGTTTCTCCTTAGTTCTAGGTTGCTTCTCTCCTTTCTTAGTTTCCACCCATTACTTCTTGTCCTGCCTTCAGGCGCTTTGGAGAATAGCTTGACTGCCTCTTCTTTGGGGCAGCCCCTGAGATATTGGAAGGCTGCTATCCTGTCCCCCCCTCGTCCTTCTCTTCCTTAAACTAGACATATAATATATGAATAACGATAATTCTTGGTGTGATTGCCCTGCGCGCAACATGGGTGAGCCTGGGACTCCCGGGATGCTCGCCCCACGCTGCCCCCAGCTGTCTCATTGCCTCACTTTCTGACTTTCCGTTCAGTAGCTCAAAGGCTGGAAGCCACCGTCTCCTGCCTTTTGCCTGGACTGTTATTCCATTAGTCTGGATTACGCTTGCAGTTCCTTATATTGATGGCTGGAAATGTGTCAGCTTTTCCTTCAGCTTCGGCTTCGTTTTTTTTTTTTTTTTTTTTGCATTATGGATCTGCAAGTCTTGCAGAGTGATGACTGTTCCTTACGACTAAATTGTGAATGATGTGTGCTGCTCAGCCCGAAAGTCGCCGGGATGCTTTGCACAACATTCTTTCCCCGCAAGCTGAGTTTGTCGCAGGCCTGAGTTAGTCCCAACTAGCTGGCCTGGCTTGGTCAGGAGAGGCTGGGCCTAGGAATACGAGCCCTGGCTTTGGGGGGCCAGGGGTCTCCACGTCTGTGCCCTGGATCAGAATAACAGAATAACAGAGTTGGAAGGGACCTTGGAGGTCTTCTAGTCCAACCCCCTGTTCAGACAGGAAGCCCTAGACCAGGGGTAGGCAACCCTGGCTCTTTTATTACTCGTGGACTTCAACTCCCAGAATTCCTCAGCCAGCATGAGAGAAACTTTGGTCCCTTCATGACTCGTGGACTTCAACTCCCAGAATTCCTCAGCCATCATGGGGGAACTATGCCCCCCCTCATGACTCATGGACTTCAACTCCCAGAATTCCTGAGCCAGCATAGCTCATCTTGGAAATCTCTCCCTTTCCCCTGAGCATGGCTAGCTCAGGAATTCTGGGAGTTGAAGTCCACGAGTTATAAAAGAACCAAGGTTGCCTACCCCTGCCCCAGACCATTTCAAGCAAATAGCTGTCTAGTCTCTTCTTAAAAACTTCCAGTTTTGGAACATTCACAACTTCTGGAGGCAGGTTGTTCCACTGGTTATTTGTTCTCACTGTCAGGAAGTTTCTCCTTAGTTCTAGGTTGCTTCTCTCCTTGATCAGTTTCCACCCGTTGCTTCTTGTCCTGCCTTCAGGCGCTTTGGAGAAGAGCTTGACTCCCTCTTCTTTGGGGCAGTCCCTGAGATACTGGAACTCTGCTATCATGTCCCCCCTCGTCCTTCTCTTCGTTAAACTAGACACACCCAATTCCAGCAACCGTTCCTTATATGTTTTAGTCTCCAGTCCTCTAATCATCTTTGTTGCTCTTCTCTGCACTCTTTCTAGAGTCTTAGCATCTTTTTTTACATCGTGGTGACCAAAACTGGATGCAGGATTCCAAGTGTGGCCTTACCAAGCCATTGTAAAGTGGTATTAACCCTTCACGTGATCATGATTCTATCCCTCTGTTAATGCAGCCTAGCACTGTGTTGGCCTTTTTGGCAGCTGCAGCACACGGCTGGCTCATATTTAGGTGATTGTCCACTAGGGCTCCAAGGTCCCTCTCACAGTTGCTACTATTGAGCAAGGTACCCCCTAGACCAGTGATGGCGAACCTTTTAGAGACCGAGTGCCGAAACTGCAACCCAAAACCCACTTGTGCATTGTTGGGTGCGGGGTGGGTGTGGTCCATTGGGTGAGCATGGCTGCGGTGGTAACGGCAGACTGGGTGGGACTAAAAAGTTCAATCAATCAATTCCAACTTTGCAAGATATTTTTTTTTTCCCGCAAGTAGTTGAAATTGACTGATTGATTGAACCTTTTTTTTTTTTTTTTGCACACAGCGGCGGAGGCCTAAAGCGAAAAGGTTTTATAAAACCCAGCTGAAGGCCTAGGACTGGGGCGACGGCGCGCGTGCCCACAGAGAGGGCTCTGAGTGCCGCCTCTGCCACCCGTGCCGTAGGTTCACCACCACTGCCCTATACTATACCTGTACATTTGGTTTTTCTTGCCTAAATGTAGAACCGTGCTTTTTTCCGCCACTGAATTTCAAGTATTGAAGTTCCTGGTAATTACGAAAAGTTGCCTGTGGTGTTGAAGTGTTTGTGTGCAAGTTCAAACACGCAATTCACGTTGTAAGTCACAGAGTACCTGCCCGTGAAGAAACGGGGCCGTCAGTTAGTTGGGGCCAAGCAACATTTGGACTGGCAAAGAAGGGGTGATCTGCCCTTGCTTGCCTTTTCAGCGCTTGCAAACTTGATCATCATCAGCGGCTGTCGGGCGTGCAATCACTGAATTACTGCTTTCATAAGAATCTGCAGAATTTGCCTCCAGGTCTTCTCCAACTGGAGTGGCGGGCCCGAGTCTCAGATTGATTGGGTCCGTGGAGCGAAATCTCTTCTGCGGCCATTATAAATATTGCTGTTGTGTGCACTAGCTTAATGGAGATATTTATTGAGGATGGGGGGCAGGCAATAATGGGGACACGCACGTTTGAACGTTTCCCTTTGCTCCTCCCAAGCCGCAGAAACGGCGACGTGATCCCCAAGAGATCTTTGCGGGTGGATCCAGCCCAGGGCCCAGGGGAGATGGGCGGTTTTGTCTTTGATCTTGACCCAGTGGCCGTCATTCTGGAACGTGGTTTTTTTTTTCTTTTTCTTCTTCTTTTAAATAATTTTTTATTGATTTTTTCCTACATTCAACAAACAGGTTGTCTGCGTTTTACACTCACTAACACAGATTTAATTCCTCGTCCTTTATTCTTTTCTCCAGCCATTGATAAAATAAGTCCCAAGTTCAATAATATTCTGTTTCTTCTTCTTTTTTCAATCTCAAAGTCAGTCTGTCCATCTCCGCACATTCTAGTATTTTTTAAAATTATTTCTTCTTCTTCTTCTTCTTCTTCTTCTTCTTCTTCTTCTTCTTCTTCTTCTTCTTCTTCTTCTTCTTCTTCTTCTTCTTCTTCTTCTTCTTCTTCTTCTTCTTCTTCTTCTTCATCAAGTTGGAAGGGACCTTGAAGGTCATCTAGTCCAACCCCCTGCTCAGGCAGGAAACCCTATACCATTTTGGAGAAATGGCTGTCCAGTCTCTTCTTAAAAACTTACAGTGTTGGAGCAGTCACAACTTCTGGAGGCAGCTTGTTCCACTGGTTAATTGTTCCCATTGTCAGGAAGTTTCTCCTTAGTTCTAGGTTGCTTCTCTCCTTGATTAGTTTCCATCCGTTGCTTCTCGTCCTGCCTTCAGGTGCTTTGGAGAATAGCTTGACTGCCTCTTCTTTGGGGCAGCCCCTGAGATACTGGAAGACTGCTATCCTGTCCCCCCTCATCCTTCTCTTCGTTAAACTAGACCTACCCAATTCCAGCAACCGTTCCTTATATGTTTTAGCCTCCAGTCCCCTGATCATCTGATGGTATTTCTTCATTTTTCCAATATTGTGCAAATATAATTCTTGTAAAATCAAACATATGCTTGGTTTATCGGTCTTTTCTGGCATTATACCTAATAAAAAAAAAAGCTTCAGGTTTAAAATCGACGTGTTCTCCCAACATCTTTTCTAGCCACGTATGTATTTTTTTTCCCAATAACTCTTTGTTTTGGCACATGTCCACCAAACGTGGTCATAAGGACCCGACTCGTGTTTGCATTTCCAACATCTGTCTGACATGTTTTTAAACATTTTTGCTAATCTTGCTGGGGGCAAGTGCTTTTCCTTGGCTCGGGTAGCCCTCCCTGTGCCTCGTGGTTTTCAGAGAGAATGCAAGCAAGGATTTTAACGCTAAGACGGGTAGTCCTCAGCTTACGACCCCACAGGCCAGCCCAAAATTTTTGTGGCCAAGCCAGACAGTTCTTGAGTTGAGTTTGGCCCCATTTGATGACCATTCCTGCCACTGCAGTCGTTCAGGCAGTCACACGGTCGTTAAATGAATCCAGCTTCCCCCGTTGACTTTGCTCGTCAGAACGTGGCCCCGGGGCATTGCAACCGACACAAGTACATGCCAGTTGCCAACCGTCTGAATTTTGATCACATGACCGTGCGAACAACGGTCGTAAGTCACTTTTTTCAGTGCCGTGCTAACTTTGGTCGCTAAATGAACTGTTGCAAGTGGAGGATTGTCTGCCTTTAGTTTTGTGCCAGGCTGGATTGTGAACGGGTAGGAAGGCCAAATTGACACCACGTCCTTGTTTCGGAACGGGGCCCGTTCAATACTATTTTATGCCACTGCCTCTCCACAACACGCTTACTCGTTCCGCGCCTTTTTATCCAATTTGTTCTAAACAAGAAAGACCCTCGTTGAAACGGCTTCTGAGATGGGCTGCCCCTCAATATGTGCCCTGCAGCCAGGAGAGTGTGATTATTTTCCTTAAACGTGGCCATAAATACGTTCAAAACACAGGTTGCTATTTCAGGGCTTGATTACTAATATGGAATAAGCCATGAATCCTTAGGTGACGTTTTAAAAAAGAGTCGTTCTGGCATGTTTTTAAAGTTTTTAAATATCATAATAGCAATTCAGTGCCGAGGAGAGAGAGAGAGAGAGAGAGAGAGAGAGAGAAAGAGAGAGAGAGAGAGAAACAGACAGACAGACAAAGAGAGAGACAGAGACAGAGAGAGACAGAGAGAGACAAACAAACAGAGAAAGAGAGACAGAGAGAGACAAACAGAGCGAGTGAGAGACAGAGAGAGACAGAGAGAGGGAAAGGAGAGAGACACAGAGAGAGAGAGACAGACAGAGAGAGACAGAGAGAGAGAGAAAGGCGAGACAGAGAGAAAGAAAGAAAGAAAGAAAGAAAGAAAGAAAGAAAGAAAGAAAGAAAGAAAGGAAGGAAGGAAGGAAGGAAGGAAAAGTGTGGCGGCAGAAAGCGTTGTGGATTTAAATAGCGACAAATACAGACAATCCTCAATTTACGACCACAAGTTCTGTGGCTAAGCGAGACGGTCGTTACGCGAGTTTTGTCCCATTTTATGACCTTTCTCGCCACGGGTGTGAATCACTGCATTAAGGGAACCTGGCTTCCTCCATTAACTTTGCTTGTCAAGGTTGCAAAGGGGGGGGGGTCATGTGACCCCGGGACGCTGCGACCGTCACAACCATGAGTCTGAATTTTGATCATGTGACCACGACGGTCGTAAGTGTGAAAAATCGGTCCCAAGTCATTTTTTTTTCCAGCGCCACGGTAACTTAGAACAGTCACTAAACGAACTGAGGATTGCAACAAAATGTGTGTGTGTATGTATGTATATACATACATCCGGATGAGAGTTATCCGGATGAGAGTTGTGTAAAAAGTGAAAGCAGAGAAAGCCATCGTAAAAGGAGCAATCAAGTAAACGATGTTTGTGAAAGGAATATGAAATGCATACTGCTACCCGAACCCGGGGGGGGGGGGGGAAGGAATTGAAACATAGAGACTACCGAAACAATAGAGACCTTTACCCATCCACCCCAAAGGAAGGTAGGACGGATGAAAAGAGACACGTAACTGAAAGGAACAGGAAAGAACCAACCAATCCTATGCAATTGAATCAAGCCGGCCCGGTAACGAGGTCGAAGAGCCGTGCGCAGGCTTTGATACACCTATAAAAGACTCTCACACTTCCTGACACATTAGCCCTGAGGATGCTGGGCGCTTTTTAAATAAATATATATATATATATATATATATATATATATATATATATATATATATATATATATATATATATATATATATATATATATATATATATATATATATATATATATATATATATATATATATATGTAGGTCTTTGGTTGCTCGGGTTTTCTCCCACGTAAAATTGGAAGTGTCTTGGCGACGTTTCGACAAAGTCCCATTCGTCATCTTCAGGCTGGTGTTTTCAGCTTCGTGCTTTTTTTTGCTGCTCAAAGCACGAAGCCGAAAGCACCAGCCTGAAGATGACGAATGGGACTTCGTCGAAACGTCGCCAAGACACTTCCAATTTTACGCGGGAGAAAACCCGAACAACCAAAGACCCAGCGGATAGATAAATCGTAAATAAACCGAGGTTCGAAATTAACGGCAGAGTTTGAAAGTCGCTTCTTTCTAACACAACCCTGTGTTGGAGAGGCTTGGCAGTCTGGAGGCTTGATGGTTAGGAAGAGGGGTACAGAAGAGGATAAAATTTGGGGGGGTTATGGGGAGGAATGGAAAAGAACAAGTTAGAAAATGGTTGGGGTCCATCCCAGCCCCCTCCCAAAAAATCCAGAATAAACACCAACGTTGACTTTTTTCATCTTTGGATTAAAAAAAAAAAAGTTTTTGGATAATTTATCAACAGCTTGTTTGTTTTTATTTAAATTTATTCACCCCTCCAACTCCAGTGGATTTTTATTGAAAAAAACTTAGTGGCTGGCTAGGGAATTCTGGGAGTTGAGGTCCACAAGTCTTAAAGTGGCCAGTTTTGGAGACCCCTGCTATAAGATAAGACAGGGGTCTTCCAACTTGGCCCTTTGATGACTGGTGGACTTCAACTCCCAGAATTCCTCAGCCAGGATGCTTTAAGACAGAGGTCTTCCAACTTGGCCCTTTAAGACTCATGGACTTCAACTCCCAGAATTCCTGAGCCAGCCTAGCTCAGCTTGGAAACCTCTCCCTTTCCCCTTAGCATGGCTGGCTCAGGAATTCTGGGAGTTGAAGTCCACCGGTCATAAAAGAGCCCAGGTGGCCTACCCCTGAGCTAGTTACACGGTTGTTAAGAGAATCCAGCTTCCCATTGACTTTGCTGCTCAGGAGGTCGCAAAAGGGGGATCACGTCACTCTCTCTCTCTCTCTCTCTCTCTCTCTCTCTCTCTCACACACACACACACACACACACACACACACACACACACCTTCCAACTTGGCCCTTTGATGATTCAGAGACTTCAACTCCCAGAATTCCTCAGCCAGGATGCTTGAAGACAGGGGTCTTCCAACTTGGCTCTTTGATGACTTGTGGACTTCAACTCCCAGAATTCCCCAGACAGCGCATGCTGTCTGGGGAATTCTGGGAGTTGAAGTCTCTGAATCATCAAAGGGCCAAGTTGGAAGACCCCTGTCTTCAAGCATCCTGGCTGAGGAATTCTGGGAGTTGAAGTCTCTGAATCATCAAAGGGCCAAGTTGGAAGATCCCTGCTATTAAAATAACAGAATACTTCCTCTTTTGGAGTGCTAACAGTTGAAAAAAACCAGAAAGCAAAGTTACTTTTTTCTATAGCCTCCCCTCTTTTCATCTGCACCCTCCAATTTTTCTTTCTCCCCCCCCCGTTCCTTCCTCCTTTTTCTTCCTTTTCATTCCCCCCCCCCTCTTTTTTTGTGGTATTTTATCTTCTTTTGAAATTCAATAAAGCTCTATTTTAAAAGTATCGGAGAAGGACTAAATGAACTCTTTTTTTCCCCAGGGGAGGAATTAAAAAAATCCCTCAAGGTCCTGCCTTCATACATGATCTTGACTTAGGGAAAAGAAAAAGAAAAAAAAAGCAATGATAGTTCCTTTTAATATTCCTTATTAACTTTTAACATTCCCTATTAATGTGGCTCTGTCTTTTGATCCTGCAAAACAATCCAGAAGCTTCCCCTCTCTTTTGCTCCCCGTTCTTGGAGATAGAGTTGAGATGGTTAAAAATGTCCTTGACTAAAGTGTTGGATTAAAACCCATCGTGTGTGTGTGTGTGTGTGTGTGTGTGTGTGTGTGTGTGTGTGTGTGTGTGTGTGTGTGTATGTGTGTATATATATATATATATATATATATATATATATATATATATATATATATATATATATATATATATATATATATATATATATATATATAAAAACCTCATTTTCAGGTTCTCCAGCTCAGATTTAAAAAAAAAAAAACCGCACAAGCTCTTTTGTGCACCAAATCGTTCTCTCTATACCCCGTAAATTGCTTTAATGGAATTGGAGGATTTAGGCTACCTAGCCGGGAAATGCGCATGGATCTTATGGGCAAGGGCACCAGTCTTTCTGTGGCATTACCGCCTTTTTGCTAAGCGCCTCTTGATCCCGTACGGAAGTCCATTCGGCACAGGGAATTAGCGGCGCTGATTTTGCACTAATTTCCCCTCCAGCCCCTGCAGCTGAAACCCACGTCCATGGAGGCAAATGTTCACATGCGCTCGGAGCCCCATAAAAGCCTTTAGAAGTGCTCAAGGATCGTGGTTCGGTTGTTCCTCCAGCCGAGCGAGCGCTGCGGGCCCACCGCTCCGTCGTAGGGATTTATTACCTGTTAAACAGCAGCACCAGCTCCTCCTGGCCTGGCATAAAGCGGTGGGCTCGTCATTAAACCCCTGGCCTAAGCAGAACCTTTTTTTTTTTTTTTTCATTTTCCGTAGCGGAATTAAATTCTCTTCCTCCACGAAAGGAGCAGCTTTCTCTGGAGCAAGCCAAGTTTGCCAGCAATATAATTAACCTCTCACTGCGCTGCGCTCTCCGGGAACTTATTGAGCAGCTTCGGGCTAATCACCTCTCTAATCCTTGGGCTGGCTTTCAGACCGAAATCGGCTAGTGGGTAAATAGAGTCATCCCGGCTTTCTTTTTTTTGTTCCTCCCAGCACCTGGGATTTGAGCTAGCTGGAGGAAGCCAGGATGTGCACCGTTGAGCCGAGCAGCCGCGTGGCACAAACACCTTTCAGATGTCACTGATTGAACCCAAAGCGCCAATTAAGGGGGAATTTGCCGGGCGCGGCGTGCCGCGTGGCTTTATTGACCAGCACGGGGACAACTGCCTGGGATCAGCCTGTGGCTTCTCTTCCATAAACATTCTTCCTTCCCCCCCCCCCCCGAAGCTCCAATGTGGAGAAGGAAGTGGGGACGTCTCCAAGGTGCTTTCCCCCCCCCGCCCCCGAAAGGCAAAATGGGTTTTCTTGGGGTTTTTTTGGAAGGAGAACAAAACAAGAAAGTTCAGCTGCCTTTTGGGAAAAAAAAAAAGCACCTGGGAGAAAAACACGGCCTGGATGATGGAGAATCTCCGTGGACGAAGTGGGACGTCAGCATTCTTATTTTCCCTCTCCTGTCCTCCTTACGGCTTGCTGTCTTCTCTCGAGTGCTGAAAGATGAGCCGTTTTTTTTTTCAAAAATCTTCTATATATTTTAAACTTACGCAGTTAGTCCTCAACGTACGACCATTTGTTTAATTATCAAAGTTCACCGCTTCTGGAGGCAGGTTGTTCCACTGGTTAATTGTTTTAACTGTCAGAAAGTTTCTCCTTAGTTCCAGGTTGCTTCTCTCCTTGGTTAGTTTCCACCTGTTGCTTCTTGTCCTGCCTTCAGGCGCTTTGGAGAATAGCTTGACTCCTTCTTCTTTGAGGGCAGCCCCTGAGATATTGGAAGGCTGCTATCCTGTCCCCCCTCGTCCTTCTCTTCGTTAGACTAGACATGCCCAATTCCAGCAGCCGTTCCTTATATGTTTTAGCCTCCAGTCCCCTAATCATCTTTGTTGCTCTTCTCTGCACTCTTTCTAGAGTCTCAACATCTTTTTTACTTCATGGTGACCAAAGTTGGATGCCGGATTCCAAGTATGGCCTTACTAAGGCCTTGTAGAGTGGTATTAACACTTCACGTGATCTTGATTCTATCCCTCTGTCGATGCAGCCCAGCACTGTGTTGGCTTTTTTGGCAGCTGCAGCCTGGCTCCTATTTAAGGGATTGTCCACTAGGACTCCGAGATCCCCCTCACAGTTGCTACTATTGAGCCAGGTACCCCCTATACTACATCTGTGCATTTGGTTTTTCTTGCCTAAATGTAGAACAGCACTGGGAAAAACAGTGGCTTACGACCGTTTTTCACACTCAGGGCTGTTGCAGCATCCCCGTGGCAACCTGATCAAAATCCAGGCCCTTGGCCACTGACTCTTTTTTATGATGGGCACAGCGTCCTGGGATCACGGGACCCCCTTTTGCGAACTTCTGAGAAGCAAAGTCAACAGGGATGTCAGATTCACTTAGCAACTGTATGGCCAGTTTAACAACTGCAATGATTTCCTTAATGACTCTGGCCAGAAAAGTTCTAATTGGGGCACAGTTCGTTTTAAAACTGTCTTGCTTAGCGATGTAACATTTGGGCTCAATGGTGGTTGTAAGTCGAACACTGCCTGTAGTACTAAAACTCTCATTGTGTTTATCTGAGGTCTGTTTGTACCTACAAGTTAGCCCAAATGACATGTTGTTGTTGTTAGTTGCGAAGTCATGTCCGACCCATCGCGACCCCATGGACAACGTTCCTCCAGGCCTTCCTGTCCTCTGCCATCTTCTGGAGTCCATTGAAGCTCACGCCTCCTGCTTCAGTGACTCCATCCAGCCACCTCATTCTCTGTCGTCCCCTTCTTCTCTTGCCCTCCATCTTTCCCAGCATTAGGCCCTTCTCCAGTGAGTCCTTCCTTCTCCTTAGGTGGCCAAAGGACTTGAGTTTCCACTTCAGGATCTGGCCTTCTAAAGAGCAGTCAGGGTTGATCTCCTCTAGGACTGACCGGTTGGATCACCTTGCAATCCAGGGGACTCGCAGGAGTCTTCTCCAGCACCAAAGTTCAAAGGCCTCCATTCTTTGGCGCTCAGCCTTTCTTATGGTCCAACTTTCACAGCCCTACGTTGCAACTGGGAAAACCATGGCCTTGACTATACGCACTTTTGTTGGCAGGGTGACGTCTCTGCTTTTTAGTACGCTGTCTAGATTTGCCATAGCTTTCCTCCCAGGAGCAAGCGTCTTTTAATCTCTTGACCGTAGTCCCCATATGCGGTGATCTTGGAGCCCAGGAAGAGAAAGAAAAAAAAGTGGCACATTATACCACAAAAAATCTGGGACCTCACTGGAATTGAAATTGAATTTCCCGGTGTTTAAACCAATTTTATTTTGCAAAGTTGTGGCCGTTGCAGTGTCTCTGCAGTCATGTGCTTGTGATGTCCGACACTCTCTGCTGGTGTTCCTCAAGGAAACTCAGTGGGGAAATCGGCAGGAAAGTCTCTCTCTCCCTCCCAAGGTTTTTTGCCCACCTCGGAGAAGGGATGCCCCTTTCCCCTCTTTTCATCAGCCCCAAAGACGGCGACAGTCCATCTCCCGGGGGCAGATTCAACATCCTAACCCCCGGGACAGCTTGCAGGGAATATAAAAACGATTCATTGTTACAAGTCACGTTGCTCACTGCTGGGAGACCTGCAGACAGACAGCTCTGGACGCCCGTTTAATAAACGAAACCACCGCAGTTGTTTGTTCTGCATTAGCCCATTTTAAAATTAAAATGGAAAAATCTGTTAAAAATATACTGTATATTCCGGCGTATAACATGACTTTTGAGAGCGTTGAAACAGGCGCCGAACTCGGGGGTCGTCTTATATGCCGAGTCGTCTTATACGCCGGAAATAATGGTAGTTTCCGGCGTATAAGACGACTTTCTAGGCATGCGACTCGGCGTCGATCGTCTTATACGCTGGAAATAATGTAGTTTCCGGCATATAAGACAACTTTCTAGGCACGCGACTCGGCGTCGATAGTCTTGCGACTCGGCGTCGAAGTCGGGGATCGTCTTATACGCCGGGTCGCCCTATACGCCGGAATATACGGTAATTGTCAGAGCATGCACCGTCTTATTGCGCTGAGATAACCCGGGAGTAAACACAGTAAACAGTGGTCTATATTATATGGTGGTTTATATTACACTATCTACGGTATACACTAGGAACAAAATACACACACATGGTCATTCAGCAAAATCCCAATACACGGCAGTTACAGCAGGAAACGGATGAGAGAGAGAGAGAGACTCCAGCAAAAAGCCTTCCCTTTTATACTCAGGCTCTTAAAGGGATACAGACGCTGCTTGCTCTTAAATAGACACAGACCCTGCTGAGTCATTCCTATCATTGCATCATCCACCTTACATTACATTGCATTTATTACACAAGCTGTTTAGCTATTAAATTATTACCCTGACAGTAATCCACTGGAAGAAGGAAAGAGAGGCTGATTCCTGGATGTCCTCTTTGGGCTGCTTGAATTGGAAGGGAAGAAACATCACAGATTACTTGGCGCTTAGCTGCAAATTTGACTTTTC